>CM029123.1:20076618-20484118 GCA_016859345.1 Istiophorus platypterus
TAAGCTGATCAATTCCAGATGCTCCCGCTGTCCATGTGAGTCAATCTGAAATACCATTTTTGTCAATAAATTCTCATGATATTCCCAATTACAGACTGTGTGTGTGTCATGGGATGAGCGGGTGTTCTGCATGCATATGCGTAGTGGTAATAGCGAGAAAGACTTTGTGTTGATGTGTCTGCATATGACTGTTCAGAAGAATCCATTAAGACTTGGCTGCCTCTATATCTCTCTTGCACACATACACACTCTAAACGAATCATGTGCCTTCTAAACGAAGTCAGAATAACCAATCTTATTGTTTTGTTGTACCTTATATGTGTCACCCACAGTGGGAAAAGTGAACAAGTCCATTTACTGCACAGTACTTAGGTAAAATTTGAAGGTAAGGTTCTTGTGTTTTTCTTGAACGTTTCAATTAATATTTCTTATCTATAATTCTACTCCATTTTAAAGAGAAATTTGCACTTTTTACTGCCTTTATCTGACAGCTATGGTTACTGGCTACTTTTAAGGTCAAGATTTTACACACAAAAAACACGATCGGCCTATAAAAATCTGATACAGTTTGATAGATTGAACTTCCAGTGAGTATTTTTTGTATTTGACTCTGATCATATATTTCAATGAAACTGGAGCTATCTCCATGCCCTGATGAGGACTGTAAGAAAGTAAAAAGCCATGGAGGACGCTAGTAAGTGGGCCCTGAAATCACATTGCCTCATCAAACTACTATTTTTTAAGGCCAAGAATGAAATTTTATCTTCAGACACAGAAAGGACTTGAAATTAGCTTCACTTTAACAGCTGCAGTGGGTGAAACGATAATACATTAGTAATACTGATAAAACACTTGATTGCCAACTCGGAAACTCTCCTAAGGTCCAACTACCCCACGGGCCCAAAAAAGACCAACGTTGTTTTCCCGGTATTTACAGAAAACTTTGTGTCACGTAGTAATACACCAGTACAGAAGTACCGCTTGAATTTCCGGCCCCACTGTAGTACCCCCCATCTCGCTGCTGATGCCGGAGGCATTTCTGATTTCACTCAAGCGAAAGGCCCCGCCGCGTCTCCGACCACTGGTCGTCCGGATCTTCATGTATCATGAGGACGACGCGCGGTACTCGCAGTGGCTTTGAGAGACGCGTGTCGAAAGCTCTGGGAAGAGCTAGCGAGTGAACCTTGAGTCGAGTTTCTCAAGAGTCGAGGGATGAACCTGCACACTTACCAGCAAAAGAAAAGAAAAAGAAAAAGAAAAAGAAAAAGAAAAAGGAAAAGGAAAAGAAAAAGAAAAAGAAAAAGAAAAAGAAAAGGAAAAGGAAAAGAAAAGAAATATAACAGAAGAAAAGTAAACAACAACAACAACAAAACAACTTTGGACAAATAACTGTTCAGACGAGGCCGTCGTGGCGGTTCCGTCTTCGAGTTTCTCTGTCGAATCTCGCGGTATTTGACATCCTGCCTCGGCTCTCCGCCGGGTTGTTTACATTACTGGCACACGGGTCAGCGCCGTGGCGATGAGGAGCGAGGGGAAGGCGGGGGCAGGCGGGGAGGCCTAGCGGAGACACGCCGTCTGAAAACACGTCCACACTCCGACTGGCTCCTCGGCACAGGCTCCGTGTCCGCTGAGAAAACCCAAAGAAACAGAAACAAAAAACAAGAAAAAGACAAACCGAACCAAAAGTTTTGAGCGCTCGGGCTCAAGCGGCGCCACGCGAGGGAAAGACAGCCCCGCCGACTCCACTCCTTCTTCTTCTTCTTCTTCTTCTTCTTCTTCTCCTTTCTTCTTCTTCTTCTTCATCTTCTTTTTCGGAGCGACCTTGGAAAGAAAAGGGAAAGTCAAAACAAAGACGAGCCGCCATAACCATCGGCAGAAAAAAAACCCGCGACGCGAAGGAGGAACAGCTCGGCCGACGAGAGTCCCCGCTTCCTGGTAAGAACCGAGACGGCGCTAGCCGACGCCGAGCCCGTGAAACTCCACCGCGGCCCGGCGGAGCTCTTGTGAGCCGCCGTGCGGCCTCTCGGGTCGACCCGGCCCCCGGTAGCTCGCAGCGGTCGCCGGTCGTTGTGCGTTCTGGAGTTTGGCACTTTAGGATGGGGGGTGGTGGTGGTGGTGGTGGTGGTGGTGGTGGTGGAGGGGGGGAGAAAAAAAAGTTTCTACGAAAGTTCGCTAGCTTAGCTTAGCCCGTTAGCTGCCTAGCGTCGCCGCGCTGCTAACTTTCGCTACCTTTAAACTGCGTGGTCGGACGGCGTCGGTCGAAAGTTATCGATGGCACCGTGACGCTGCGACAACATTTGCGCGGAGGAACGACTTTCTCGCAACGCAGATCTCTTATCTGCGCAAAAGCCGCAAATCGGTGCAACAAAACTTGCGGTAGAGACAAGGCAGTGGCCAAAATAAAGTAGCTATTTATCAGTGTCACGTTAAAGGGTCTCGGTGATGCAGTAGACGTAGCCTAACTCACAGTTATTAATGCTTTTGCAGGTTTCACTCTCAAAGATGGAGTTTCAAAGCACGTCTCTTCACTTACTGTTTGTCTCACTCATGTTGTTTGTGTCTGATTGCCTTTGGTATATACTGTATTTATCTTCTGTCGACGTGGTAAAAGTTCTCCAAAGCGGTATAACTTTTAACTTTTAAAAGCTAACATCCATTGAGTTCAACGTACTTTCTTTACTCTGGGCCGATAAAGTGTGATGTGCCGTCAATGGTTGCATTTTTCTAAAAAGGTAAATTCAGTGCAGAGTTAAACATTTGCCATATACTCTCATGCAAATGAATAGAACCGACAACACCCGGCTCTTCCATCATAAATCAACAGGTGCATATGATAGTTGGCCACATTTGCAGCCCGTCTACTTGATTTTTTTTTTTTAGGGAAAGTGAGAGTTGCAAATTCTAGGAGGTTGATAAGTGGACACCTTTCCTGTATACCCAGTATTTTTCACCTTTATGGGACAATTAGTAGTGAAGAGGCAGGCAGGAAACAATAATAACAAGGGGAGAGGGAGGAGCATGACATGCAGCACAGGTCTCCAGCCAGTATCGAACCATGGACATCTGAGTTATGTGGCAAGCTCTGAAACAATTTGGCTAACTGCACTGTATAACTGAATGTTACATCTGCATCGTATAAACTAACTTACACACCACAGAAACAACAGACTACAATCAAATGACGCATGTTCCAAGGTGGAGAGCAGGTACCTCAAATATTAACAGTGTACATATCCCTACTGTATCTGCTTGGACGAAGAGTACTTGTCAACCTCACCTCAGTGTCCACTCTACTATCTGGTCACTTGCAAATGGTACTCGTGCCCAGTGTATGAAGAGCGAACCGAAAAATGTAATAATTAAATACAGAGCCGATGCAAGCAAAATTTGGACTTGATTTGATAAAGGGAGAGGGGGTCAGAGGTTGAGGGGTTGTGTCCAGTTCCCATATCATCAATGAATCAATGCAAACCTTCAGACAAAGATGGCCTACATAGTGTAAGGAACAATAAATGTTTAATAAATCAGATAAAAAAATATTTATTAATAATTCAGATTTAAAAAGTTGAAATGTAATAGCCAATATATGAACAAGTTTATACTTGGTATTCATTATTTGTTAGATCATAGATATGGAGATATACAATATTATTAGGCGAAAACCAGAGTACTCACCAAACTTGTTCTAAAAAAAACATGCTCTTGTATGAAAAGACGAACACAAGGCCCTCTAATCCCTTAGACCATGTTTACAAGTTTCACTACCAAAAACATGTTTCTCAGCCATTAACTAATGTGTATTGCATCCTGATACATACATACATACTTACCATGAAACAAAGACTCTGCCCAATTGCCACTTTCGGCTGTCTGTTTCACACTGTTAAACACAATGAGAATTGTAGTCTGGAAGACTGGGTTTAGTTGGAAGAGAACTACTGGTCGTTGCAAAGGCTTATTTGATTGAAAAATAAATCTAGAAGTCTCTTCGGAGGAAAAATGTATTCTTGTGTGTCTCCCTGCTTTTTTTGTGAGTCAGAATGGTGATTGCAAAATCTTAATGTACTGATTGCATTCACAGTTCTACTCAGACTTGAGAGGTATATTTTGTATTGTCTCATCTTTAATACTACTGCTACTATTACTGTTACTACCAATAATAATAATAATAATAATAATAATAATAATAATAATAATAATAATAATAATAATAATTGTTCAAAACAAAACAATTAGGAAATACAACAAAAAGGCACAAAAAATGAGAACGATAAATAAGCGTCTGAATCGAACCATACAGGTATTTAGGCAGCGCCCCGCTGCCCCCTTGCCTAAACATTTTAGGGGTCACACAAAGGTTGAGAACAGTATCTCATGCCATGTTGCTGTCGCTGCCTATCACAGCCAAATATTTCAGGCGTCATACTATCACATTTGGCTACGCTGCAAAGAGATGATTCAGACGAGAGTTAGTGGGAACCGACATACCTTGTTGACCCAATTATTACTCACTCCTGTGTTGCCACGTTCGATCATCGTCAAAGATAACAGGCTTGAGTGTGCCAGCGTCATCAGGTGATGGAGATGAACACCGGCTGGCTCTGTGAAGTTGACTATCAAGGAATGTGTCATGAACCGGATGATCAGCAAATCGCTGCCAAATGTTAAGCATCAGTCTTTGTGGCGAGGGATGTCTGCCAGTATGTTCTGCTTTGAATTTCAGCTGATCAGGCTTGGATTACTTTTGACAGGCTTTGGCAAAACTTAATGATTTAGCCTTGTTCCAGTGTTTAGATTTGATAAGAGTAGCCAAACTAGAAAGTTGTAGTACTAGTGGTGATCAGTAGGGTTTAGTCTGATTGAATGACAGCTCTCAAAAACAGAATCACACACAAGGAGAAATTTTGTCATCAGACTTCATCTTACTTGACTTTTCCACTTCACTAGTTATTTTACTTGATTATTAGAAAAGACATTGGTGATGCCATTACTTCAAGAGAAAGAAATTGGCCTTCTTGGAAGTATATTTGCCAGGCTTTTCCCTATCTCTGATTTAGCCTAGGCTCAGATACATAAATATTGGTCAAGGCCAAACAGTACATATCTTCTCTGTCAGTGCAGTTTTAATGGCTTTCTACTACTAAGACAGTCCGAGAGACCTAGAATGCTATTCATTGGTGTGGAGAAATCTGCTGCACCCACAGCAGTGATTTAGCACAGTGGAATTTACCAAATCGCTCTATCCTGTGAGAGTTTCCTGTTTTAGGCCCTGGAGCTGGCCCCTCTACTGGATTAAAGATCAGAGACATTTGTCATCTGACCACTGTAACAGTCATCTTGCCTTTGGGTTTTCACAAAGAACAAAAACTGTTAGCTGTTTTATATTTTTTTTTTTTTTGTGCTACATTAAACACTGTCTTTTGCATGATGTCAAAGACCTTGGCCAAGCATTGTACAGAAGTGATGCTGGCAAAGGTAGCAGATCACTGCTCAGAATATAGGCTACTTATGTTTTCTGGCTTTACAATTATTTGTTACATTATCAGATGATAAAAAGCAAGAAAATATGAAAGAAATAAAATTCGAGCTAGATGCCTTCCCCAGAAGAATTTAGAATTGAGTCTTTCCTTTCCAGGCTCAGATTGGTTAGGGTTTAGAGTAAGGTCTTTGGCAATGAGAGTGGGCTGTCTGAGCAGCTTTTTACACTCCCCTCAAAAAGCCAGCCTGTCAATATTTTTCATATCCATCTCCCTTCTATCTTATGAAGGGTCACTGATGTTTCAAGCATTCAAATATCCTTGGAGGATGCCTCGCGGCTCCCCGTGTCACGTGAAAGTTCTCAATTTTACTATGGTGTCGATGCCTTTTCTCATCAGGCTCTATAGTTCTCGGGGGGGGGGGCGACTACAAAGACATGCAAACACAAAATTACTGACCTAGGACCCTGTTTAAAGTTTATGAAATGCTTTCAGTGCCCCTCAGTCAACTTATGCCATGACCACACAATATCAGTGGTTTATTTCTCTTCAAAGGTTGTCTGAAAAAGGTTTTAAATATGCTTTTTTTCCCACAATCACGGTCTTTTCTTTGGCTCTGATCCTGCTCTATATGAAACAGGGCTGTAATAGGTAATGGAGTTAAGCACCTAATGAAATAATGAATAAATTAAAGCAGTAACATGAAAAGCATTTTGCAACTTACACTAAAGAGCCTTTAGGCACAAAAAATGATTAAACAATGATGAAATTGAGTAGGTATTTCATTATTTAAGTATTGATAGAAATAGCATCCTGCTTGCTGTTTGCATTATTTTGAGATACTGGCTTGGCAGATGTAGCCGTGTAATACAACTATAATGATTTATAGTTAAAGTTCACCAATTCTTTTCTCATTTTGCAGAATTTGATAATTGAGTGTGCATTTTTATTCAAGGCTCAGCCTGCATAAAGACCAACTTAGGCTACACGGACATGCATTATACTGTAGATATCTATCTCTACCTATAGCATATGACCTGTGCCTGCAGGTTACTGGATGTTGAGGAATAAGCTGCAGTTCACTGGCATTTCATCACAGCTACGAAAGTCCTTTTGGCATATTGTGAACCGCAGTGGAAAGATGGCTCTCAAGCAGTATTTTTTTTTTTTTTTTGGAGATCACTCTCCAATCGTCCCCTCTCCTCTCTATCTCTTTTGATTATCCACATGCAAAAATACAAATCCCTCAGGATACAAATTCACTTTCACAGAATAATTACAAGATGCTATATGCCACTGTAAACACCACATCAGTGACAGTGACAGTATGCATTTGTCATGAGATGAGACAAAAGCAGAATGAATTTGCACTCATGAACAAAATGAAAGAGGAAGAGTTTTTTGTGTTGCTTGCTGACTGTGCTATGGGCGTTTGTTCCAGCCTCACCACAAATGAGCGTTAATGTTTCACACGGGATTTGCTGCAGAAGAGAGCAAATTTGTATGAGAGCATCTTGTTTTGACAGACTTGTCTGTTTTACCCTCCCCCTTTTCAGTGTGAAAAGCCAGGGACATTTCACTGTCTCTTTTGCACTCTTCTTTTTTTCTTTCACATTCTGTTTCTTTTTTCTCTTCCAATGTCATCAGGAGTTGATCTGCAAGAAAAGAATCAGGGTTGATTAAGGCATTTTTGGAAAAAAAAAAAAAGAAAAGATCTGTATCAGGGTTTTTGTTAAAGCCAGATTCTTTATTTATTGTAACCCACTGCACTCCACGATGCCAGCTGTTAAAATGCCTCACTGCACTTTCTTATGGTACTGAAGATAACACACAATGTTGCAAGTGACTGAACTGTTAAAAAGCAGAAGCTTTTTCTGAATTAATGGTATTCACATCATGATTGTTGTCCACTGGCTGAGAGAGCAAGATACCAGGAGTTCAACTAAAGTTTTTTTTTGTTTGTTTGCTTGTTTGTTTGTTTTTTACTAATAAATATTCACTGGGTATGTTATTGCTGTGTTTGCTGAAAAAACGCATTAGAACACAATATTTTGCACATGTTGGGGATCAAATCCTTTCCATCATATCTTCCACAGTTTCACACCAGCACTTCTCACCATGGATGTTATAAAAACTACTAGTAGTACTAGTAGTAGGATACAGGCTGTATCTTTTTAAATGCTGTGCTATTCAGCTATCAAATACCTTAATTGTCGAATCCCTTGTCTTTTCCTTTTCAGTCTCTTTGTTTCATGCTGCCTTGTTTGGGTGCTGAGGACATCTTTCTTCTGCGCACCCCCCCCTCTCGTTTGTACCCTGACTCACAGCAGTCTTCCATGGTCTCCATGGTCCTTTGGTTTTGCCTGGGGCTCTGAGGTTGTGGTCAAGGCCTGGGGGCATGAAGAAGGGAGAGGAGTCATAATGAGAAGCCCTCCTCAACTCCTGCTGCCTAACTTGTCCTCAAGCCCTTTTTCCTCGCTCTCTTTCCACTTCCATCCACCCATTTCTGCTCCTATTCCCATATTATTGCCTGCCTGTTGTCTTAGAACCTTACTTCCTCTTGCTTATCAGCCATCCTCTCCCTTATTTAGTTTTCAGCACTACTTATTCTTGCCTCTTGCCGGTCCTCAGCCTCTGTGACTCTCAGTCTGCCCCCCCCCCCCTTTCTTGCCACTGCTCTCCTCTCCTGGGGGTCTGCTCTCTCTGGGGCCTCCCCTCAGCCTCATCTTCCCTGCCCAGCCTGGCCCACTGTCAATTGGAGGTAGTGAGCCTGACTCCCTCAGAGCAGCATGAAGCTGCAGCAGCAGGGGTTAGGCCTGTATGGCGCTGCCGGCTGGCTCTGTCAGAAGTCCTGCCAAGCCAAGGATGAGAGACCTTTGCCAGTGCGGTATTGGGGCACTGAATAAAAATATAATACAGATGTCTGAAGGCAGGCATGGGAGTCAGCAGAGGCTTACTCAGGCCCAGAGCAGAGGTGCTGTATAAGAGCAAACAATATTTGTTTGTATTTATTTATGATAGAGAAAATGTACTTTAAGTATGAATGCAAGAGGAAGGGCTTAATAAAGGGTTCCTTGGAAGACTACAGGAAGCAGATTTAAGGAAGTAGGTGTGTGGCAGGAGAAGGGAAGTAGGCCGGTCTGTTTCTGGATTGGCTGGGGGAAGAGGCATTGATTTTGTTGGGTGGCATTTGAAGAGGGGGAGAATCAAACGCTACTGTACTGTGAATTCCTGGCTGGGTTCCCAACCAGTTCTGGCTTGACAGTTTAACAGTGAATATTTAACATTGCGCCACACTGTGGGGCTTGGCTATAAACAGCAGTCAGTAAGCAGCAAAGAAGTGAAAGACTGTGTGACGCTGGGCCTTGGTTTTGAAACTCACCTAAAAACAACGCATAAGCAGAAAGCACATCTTGAAGTTCTGATTTTAGAAAAAGGCAGATGGCATGGGCTGGTGGTGTCACACTGTAAAAAAAACACCAGGATCCCCTGATGAAAGCAGCTCCCGCTTGCTTTGAACAGCGAGTCTGTCATGGTTGGTGTCTGCTGTGTGGCTCCGGGTCAAACTGTGATACGCAACTCCTGGAATTTGCGCTTTTTAAGTTTTTCATGTTCAAATCGTCTAAGGGGAAAAAACAGAGGGGGGAAAAACAGGAAGTCTCATTAATATTAATATTCTAATATGTGAAGGAGGCAGGGAAGACCTCTTTGGTTTAGCTGCTTTCAACCCCTGTTGTGGAGCTTTTTTCTCTCTCTTTCCATCTCTCTTGCTCTCTTTCTTCCCTTCTGTTTTTCTCTGTAATTTTCAGTAACTGCCGTTTTCATTGTGAATCTGAATATTTTCAACCTTATACTGATATAGACAAGCTTATACTCAGATTTCTATATGATATATTGGGTTAAAATATCTAATAACATGCAAAAATGTTTTCGGAAGCACTATTCTTGTTTATAGTTGTAATGTTATATTTTATGTTATATCTAACAAAGACAATTCTGGAAAGGAAACTGGGTTTGGTAGGTGTACCAAGCTGCCCTCCTGAAGTCAATGGGTGACACAAGATTTTTATGCTTCCACACTGTCAATGCGTGGAATAGAGGGCTAAAGCTGATTTTTTTTCATTACTGATTAATCTGCAGATTATTTATTTAAATTAATTATTGGTCTATGAAATATCAAAACAATGCTGAGGAAAAAAGGCCAATTTCAACTTCTCAGAATCAAAGGTGGTGTCCAAAAAGCAAAGATACTCAGTTTACTGTTATACATGTCAAAGATAAGCTGCAAATCCTGCCACTTGAGAAGCTGGAACCTAAGAATGTGTACAATTATTTTTATTTATTTTTATTATTATTTTTTTTTTTTAACTTTTTTTGCCTAGAAAATTACCAAAACAAGGATTTTTTCTTCTGTCAATCAACTAATCGATTAATCCACAAGTTGTCAAGTCCAGGCTTGAAAAATCAAAACGATCAGGCTTAAAATTATGCCTCAATGGACCAAACTCTCCAAAGCCTTTTACTGTTTCAGACTAATTCTGAGTATATCTGTTCACATGGGGATTAAAAGCAAAACTATGGTTTTTAACATGCAAACTGCTGCCTTCAAATATAAGAAAGCAGCATCATTGCTCCTTTTTAAAACTTTTTCCACTGTGTCCTATTATGATTTAGAGACGGAGGTTGTCATTGTTTGTGCTGTTTCTGATGACATGGCAAAAGTTATGTTGTTTGAAAGCAGGGTTCTGTAATTGTAGAGGTTGGACAGGAGAGAAAAAATAGTTTCATAATGATGAAAATGCAGTGAAATGGATCTGATGTCAGGAATCCGAAATATGTTAAGAATTTACTAGCAATCATGAGCTAGATAAAAGTGTTGTGAAATTTGATTATTTCACGCTTATCTGGGCTTTGAATATTTGTGAATGATCAATTTAATCCACTAATTTTGGGGGTCCAGTTGTTAGCCCAGGATTCCTCATTGTTTGCTCCTTGTCACTGGGTACATACTGTGTCCAATAGATATGAATTAATTAGGTTATAAATAAACAAATAGTGTGTTTGGGATTAAATTAGAGACATTCTTTTTTTTTATAGCTTTTTATAGCTGTGGCCTAAATCCCACTTTGAAGGTATATCTAGAAATGAGGCTGATTGGTGGAGTTTTACAGATGTTGGGTGAATGGAGGGCAGAGTCCAGCCTCTGTGTGAGGGATGGTGGAACAGGTCTGACATCTCTCCTGAACTGAAAAGGGAAATCCCTGCAGGCACAGAGTAGAGAGGAGAGTTAAGGGAGGAGGGCGAGAATGTAGAGAGGTGCGACCCCTAAGGGGTAACGTTATTCTCTGATCGTCAGCTCCTTACACACACACTCGCACACATACTGGGATGCTCTGGCGGCGCGCTGGGTGATGCACTCATGCAGAGAAGGATGAGCGCCTGAGGAAAAAAAAATAAACATTTAACTTCTCGTGTGTGCATTTTTTGTGTCTGCCTATGCATGTGCTGTGCTCACATGCATAATAATTTATATGTTTCTATAATGATTTCTTTGATAATTGTTTCCTGATGTACATTTTTTAGGTATTTGGCATGCACTCTCGACCTAATTTATCAGGAGGAGTTTAGAGTGAGTGAAATGGTAGAATAAGCTGCATTTCTCAATTTCTCTCTCTATATCTGTGAACAGAAACTGGACAAAACAAACATTTCTGTCCCTAGAATATTGATGTGTAATAGAAAAGTGGTAAGCAAAGAAATAAAAACCAGCAGATTTTATTTTCTCAGGTACCTATTCCAAAAATTTTGACTGGCTTTTATATAGTTGCAATATTCCTGATTTATTTTCAATCCCAATGGTACACCTACTATTCAAGAGATAGCCATATGTCTAGAATCGAACAATACATGCCTTTCTGCGTCCCTGTTATTAATCATCACACAGTTTGTTTTTCAAATTTCAACTTCAAAAGGGAAAAAACAGAACACTGAAGAAAAAAAACTACCTTGAGCTGTTAATTTGGCTTCGCTTTGAAGATTTGCCTGTGTGGTCACACCGAATCATTTCTATGTGATGTGCTCATAAGACAGGATAAGTAGTGCTACTGGAATCAATGGAAAATCGCTGCGCTATCGTTGGTTTCATTGTTAGGAGTCCTCCTCTATGGCAGTATGACAACAAAATGGGCGTATAGACACACTCATGCAGTATCGGTACTGTATTTGACCTCTGATTGAGTAGCAGCGCTCTGGAACTGGTTAGAGGATTGTGTGTGCGTGTGTGTGCGGCAGCCAGCAGGGCCCACCACAGAAGCCACAGCAGGCTGAAACCGAACAAGAGCCAGACCTAAGATTGATTTTTGTGGAGCCATGTTCCCATGGGCCCACTGTTCGTACATAGTCAGTATATGCATTCAGATTTACGTTTATTTCAGTGCAAGTTAGAATATATATATGTGTGTGTGAGTGTGAGTGAGTGAATTTTTGTGTATTGCATTAATGTGTGGACCACACGTGGTGTTTTGATATCCATTTCTCTCCTCATTGAGTGCCAGAGTTGAGCTAAGGTTGTTTTTGGTTCAGGGTCTTGGATGTTTCCATTACTGACTATGGAGATGCTGAGGGCTTGTAGTCCTCTTTCGCTGTCCCCCACAGAGTATATGAGAAGGCTCGGGCTCAGTAAAGCCCCAACACGAGCCCTTAGCCCTCACGTTAGCACTCAACTATGTAACGAGACATGCCTGGGAAACTGCTCCTCTCACATTACTAATGATTTGGACATCTTGCTCTTGTCATTTCCTCTTAGACAAACTTGGATGCTGACGCAGGGTAACTGCTTCAAACTATGCAGGGAGAAGTGGTGGGGGGTGGGGGTGGGGATATGAGAGACTCCTGTTTTTTTTGTGGAGAGAAAATAGCCTACATTCACCAGATGTTTTTATATATTTTTTTCATATATGAGAAACTCAAATGACAGCCCTCATCATCTCCAAACAACACTGAGATGGGCCAGCTATTTCTTCTTCGACATTGCTGTCCTAGGACCGAGTCACAGCCATAACTGTCTGCAGGTTATCTTTGTAATCTCCCTGTATGTAAATATTAGACTGTAATTTCTTGTGTACACAACAAGTGATCCATTAAGTCACTTTGTAATGGTCTTTGCGTGTCCAGCAAAATTATGTACAGTATTTTCTGTGCCACAGCAGATTCAAGTTTGGTTGGTTGTTTGCTCTCATGCAATTTTCAGTTCACATGAGCCATGTCAAGCTCTCTCATTCTTTGCAGCTTGATCTCCTCCTTTATAGTTATGTCTAGAGGACAAGGAAGGGTAATGTAATTTCAGAATGTGAATGCTGCCTGGAAGATGATGCTCTCATCTGTTGACTCCCGTTAGCATGATCACAAGGTTAGGCTTCAGAAAGCACAGCTATTCTGATGGAGACCAGACTCTCAGTTGAAATGCTCTTGAAAACAATCCTTTATTTAGAACAGAGCCAAAAAAAGTGCATGGCATTCCCTTATTTAATTTTTTCATGAAATTCCCTCATTTGTCCTGATTTTATTACTTTCTCTTTTTTTTTCCTATAAGCCCTGTGGCCTTTCAGATAAACAAAGCCTCAGCCCTGTGGTACAGGATGTCACATCTGATATCTTGGTGCCAGAGGTGATGAAGCTAATTTAGTGGTCAGTCAGTGACATGGCTAACAAACAAAGTCTTTATTGGTCCTGGAGCACTGGGAGCTCTGCTCTGCTGTGCAGTGCTCTGTTTTGCATTGTGAAAGACCATGAGTTGTTGCCACAGGACACTAATGCGACCCAAAGCCTTGGGATCTCCGTCATGCTGTGGTGTGCAAATCTGGGTGTGGGCGTTTGGTTCAGATGCTTAAGTAAACTGAGGTATGCTCCTAAAAACAGTCAAAAATGGTTTCAATAACAAAATAAGTAAATAATCCTAGATTTAATCATTTTTGGCTATACTTTTGTTTTGCTGATTTCTGGTAGATTACAGTGTAAAGGTACAGTATTTCAACGTAGAAGAGTTGACACACAGAAGGGCCCCCTATATGGTTCTGTGCAGTGATGTGACGACTCAGCCTGATTAGTTTTAACCACCTAAAAGAGGAGTATGTGATTTTGGAGAAAGACTGTTGATATTTGAACCAAACAGTAAAACAAACATGCTCTTCCCTTCAGTGCTCCTTCAAAAGCCCCCCCCCCAAATTTATGGCAAATGTAGTCCAGGCAGTGACCCTAACAACTGGGCTAGCTTACCAAAAGAGAAATATGGTGGAATCCAGAGCACTTTATGGGCCTGGAAGTTGGTACTCTTTCTCATAGCTGAAACAAAACAGCAAGCATTTTTCATTATGCCTAAATCCAAATAATCCCACTATGTTAGCTAGTGTGCTGTGTTTTAGACCTTTGCGGCTATAAAATCCTTTGCATGTTGTATGGACAAATATTGTTTGTGTACACATGGGCGGTTACCCAGGGCCAGCTAACCAGCAGCAGAGAGGGATACTCATAACTTTCCTGCTATTATAGATAACACCATACCAGCACCATGTCTTGGTAAACTAGAAAGTGAGCTGTATATCAGTAGGGTAGTAATTTAATGTCACCAGGCACAAAGTGTAACACTGATACCCGCTTGCTAATTAACCAGTTGAGATTAGCTATCTCCAGTATTAGCAAATTGGACAAAACAATAGAGAACTACTGGCTCTTTCAAACATAGCAAAACTAATGTCTAACACACCTGTCACTTAGAAACAGAGCAACCTCCTCATCTACCTTCGCTCTCTTCGCTCAAAGGTTTCTCCTTGGTCGGAAAGCCTCACTAATGATTAGAATGGTCTTAATGTGCCATTTCAGGCAAAGTACATTTAAAAATGGTCAGAATCCTCTGATTACTTTCAAAATCTCATTTATGTAGTCCCTCAAACACCCTAAAAAGTTATGAACCCACTTGCACCCAGATCCGCCAGCCTAAATTAAGTGCTTTTGACTTTCTTTCGCGTAGTATCATGCATTCAGTTTCTATTTTAACTGAGGTGTGATGGTGATATGGCATTTTGAAGGGCTGTGAATTTAGTGAGGTTGTGCAAGCATGGGCCAAACCCCCAGGGTCCCCTCTCCTGCATGCCTGGGGGGTTCTCTCCATCACACAGCCTGCTCTGTCACTCACTAAGTTGGTTTGTGAGGGATCACACAGCTGTCTTAAATGCAGTTCTGTTTTTGCATACTTTACCCACATGATTTTGTCTTTCCTTACACAGTCAGCAATTTGTATACCTTGTTTATTCTCAGTGATTGACAGTATGAATTGGTTTCACCTAGGAAAAGGGGGGGGTAGTAAGGAAAAAAGAGAGAGGGGTAGTGTGGCTGGCGGTCTTTTTTTCAACTGTTACCATGGTTGTCTGTCACTCTTCTTTTATCATTGAAATTGGAGTTTATCTTTTACAAGCTTGAGTGGAATGTTTTTGTTTTTCAAGTGATTATTAGCATCCTCCTTGGCTGCCGTCTCCGGCTGATGAAATGAGCAGATCAAACGGTGCTTTGCACTAACGAAGCAGTGCGGGTTGGCTGGCTGGCTCCTGCCTTTTGCTTTACGGCACCTGCTGAAGTAGACAGGCTGGCAACAAAGGGCCCCTCGCCACAAGAGAGTCATCAGTGCTACTGTGGAGTGGGCAGGACAAAGGAGCAGAGAGGTGGCCTGGGCTTTTAGCCACGTGCCAGCTCGTGTCCACAACACACAGGAGCAACAGAGCACAGAGGAACATGAAGGAGAAGAGGTGGGGAGGACAAGCGTGAGGGAGATTGAGAGGGGGGAGAAGAGTGGCTGACACCTGCATGTGCTTGAGTTCTTTTCACCGTGGTGGACATGTTTACGATACATAGTGGCTTAGAATGCAAATGATAACTGAGATAGGAGAGGGATAACAAATGTTTAAATGTGCATGTGTAGGCAAACAGAGAGATAAAGACAGAAGAGAGCCTGGTATTGTTAATGGGATTACCCGCTCTTGGAGAGTCAGGTGATAGTGCAGATGAAATGTACGTGCACCGGAGCAAAGCACTGTGAAGCTTTATTCAGATCGTTTAGGCCTCACATGAAGCCCAGGCTATTTGTGCCGTGCTATTTACTTCTGGAGTAAAATGATCATTAACCTATAAAAAATCTGAAAGTGAAAAATATAAAGGCGGGCTGTAAATAGTTAGCAACATTATTATGGATCACTGGCCTTGTAGTGTCCGAATGAACATCAACGGTTTTCTTTGTCTTAATTTCTTTTGTAATTTTGCTGTGTTCCCTCTACGAGGGCATGATGAAGTTATCACACAAACATAGAGACATATATACACATACAGAGCAGAGACATCTTTTACTGTATCTCTTGTTTCTTGTTTTGCAAACTGTTCAGGTCAAATCAACCATTGGCATCTATGCACAGACCTTAACGCTGAGTTGGAAGCAGAAGTAGACCGATGAGCTGCCTGAGCTGATATATAAACCAGTTTTAGCTAGTTACAGTTACACTAGATCAGTATCTGCTGCCAGGATATAACAAGAAATTCATTTAGAAACTACCAAAGTATGTTTGAGGTAATTTATAAATGGTGTCAGTTTATATTCAACTATAAAATCTCCTGCTCAGTACATACAGTATCTTGGTCACGGTTCTTGAATAACCCAATTTAAAGGATCCATATCAAACATATTTTCTTATTTCCTGTGTTTACGAAATAAGATATCATCATCATCATTATTGGATTTTTTTTTGAACAATGACATCTCTAATGGCCTCAAAAATTCAGTTTTGGTGAGGCTGAAAAGTTGGAACATTCTGAAAAGCCACATTTAGTTTGATCAGATACACTGATTTGTACATGATACTTCCAACACACTCAGAAACCAGACATGCACTTTTTTTTTTTTTTTTTTTTGGAGCAGTCTGTAGAGACCTGGTCATTAAACCAGCCATGTTTTGCCTGTTGAATAATGAATCCTGTTTGATGTCACAGTTGTTGTTTGGGTGCTCTGTCTGACTATTTGAGATTCTGTAATATTCTCGTGGCGAGTTGCTCCCTGATTAACTTTATGCTTTGTAGCCACATTTAGGGAAAGGGAAAAGTCTAAACGCTTTGACTCTGTAGTGTGTTTGGCTGGCTTTGCAAAGCCTGTTTTCAAAGGTTTCTCCTTCATCTTCATGTTGTGTTTTTTCTTTTAGATTGAGAGACAATAAAGTTTCCTCTCTTCATTTTCTATTCCATCAAGTCTTGGACCATCTTACTCAAAGTCCTCAAAGACTGGCTCACATGCTGAGGTGTAATTGGTCCTCTCCCATTCTCGCCTCTCTCTCGGCTCTTGGTCCAACGTACGCAAATGCTCGCACATTTGGGCTAATGATTTTGAATAGTGATTAAAATGAATTGGAGAGTGCGCTACTTCTGTAGTATCCGGACCCCTCCATCATTAGTAGCTCTCTTTCTCTCTCTTCCTCTTTTTCTGTTTCTGTATCATCAGTGTTAGTCAAGCAGGGGTTTCAGACGAGGCCTGGGGTGGGCTTTCATGAGCGCAGACTCAAAGATTTCTCCACTTCTTGTAATCATGGACACCACTCTTCTAGCACTTTCACTGTCATCTTCTGGTTTCTCAAAGGTGCCTTTGATTCCCTCACATCCTATACCCAGGCCGGATAGTGTCACATTATATTTTTCCTCTCTCCTTTTTAACTACCCCCCCAGCCCCACTCTTCACCCCATGTTTTGCCCTTCTCTTTTCTCTCCTCCTTAGACCCAAGCTCATCAGTGTGTGTTCATATTTATTGTCCTCGATCAGGAGCTGATTTAGCACTCCTCTCTTTGGGACCGCTTAATTCCAGGACCCTTCCCCTTCACTTCCCCCATCAACAACCCCCCCCACACGAACACACACACACACACACACACACTTTGCCTTGATCCACCTTTTTATAATCGGCTCCTGCTCTTTGTTTTTCTTCTTCTCCTGTTTTAAATGAATAATGCAGAAGGGAGGAAATAGGGATTAAAGAGGAGCTAAAGCCAGAGCCAACTTCTGTGGTGCACAGCTCCACACCGACTCTCACATGACCAGGAGCACATCAGGGCTAACAAGCTTCTTTTTTTCTCTCTCCTGGCATTTTTCTCAGTTCTGCATCTGTCTCCCTGTGTCCTGCCTCATCCCTGCTGTATGCTACTCACTCTTGCCTTCTTCCACTCAGTTTTACCTCAGATGACTGAGGATATACTCTTTTATATTAAAGTTCGACAACTGGTTGTCCACTGTGTTTGTGAAAAGCCAACTTGTACATTGCACCTTTTTGTGGCTGAGCAAAGGTCATAGTGATGTGGGAGATGATAGGTTAATCTATCCTGTGGCATAATAGGTGAATAAACAACGTATAAAAATTAAAATATTGTACTTAAAGGTTGAATACAGCTGCTTTTCCTAGTGAATATTTAAAGCAAACTGCAAGTTTAATTGTTATAGAATCGCAAAGAAGATTCCATTCATCAGATGATTAATTATACCTAAAAAATGACTAAATATTTTCACCATCGGTTTGGTTGTTGCAATTAGTTGTAGAGAACAACAAGGAGAGACAGTCACCTTTTACTTAAACAAGAAGCTCCAAAACAGACTTGATTATAAGAGATTTAACTTTGTTTGTAAAATCAATTGAATCTGTAGATCAAAAGAAAAAGTGAGAGGAAACTGTATGTATTCATAAAGTTCAGTTTGCTCATCATGAGGAGTATTTCTCAGCCTGTGAAAATGATTGTGTAATGTCATCCATGCTTTTTGAGAGATTGGTCCAAAATTAGAAAAAATAACCTGCATGATGTCATCAGGTGTGTTGCCCAACTTCATGAACATGCAGTACTGATAATAAAAGCTTGTGCCCATTTGATCAGAGCAATAAGGGGAATTGCAACTTAAAGTGACTTTCCACTCAGTCACTTTCATGTTGAGTAGAAAGCATAAAGTTTGGCACAGTGCAGTTAATAATTGTGCATGTGTAACAGGAAAATGGAAAAAAAGCCCCTACCAATTTAAGAAGAGCATGATAGGAAAAAAGTGAGAAATTGAGATATGTCTCAAGTAAGAAAAAAAGGGGGGGGGTTAGTTGTTTCCCGGAAGTGTGAGAAGAAAGATGGTTGTTCACTGAAAATTGCTGAATAGTCTTATTAATATATTTTTCTTTCCTCCTCCTGTTCTGCCTCAATCTGTTTCTCCCTTCCCTCGTCTATCATATAATTACCTACGTGTGATTGGGCCTGCTGTGAGAATGTCGGGCTGGCTTCTCACATTAGATGGAACACAGTGAGAAAACATTGTTTGTTTACACTGACTGGTTGGTGGTCTGGATGGGAGAGGATTTTTTCCACTTCCCTCAACAGAAAAACAACCATCACTTCATCTTAAAGATATACGGTTTTCTTGCTAGCTTACCAATGTACTGTAGAACAATTTTTATCTGCAAATATATATATTTTTTTCTTTTAGATACATGTACTGTATGTATATGTGTATATGTGTATGTGCATATTTGCGTATATGTGTATATATGCATGTGTATGTACATATGCGCGTATGTGTATATATGCATGTATGTGTATATTTGCTTATATGTGTATATATGCGTATATGTGTATATATTAGTGCATATGTGTATATATGTATGTATGTGTATATATGTATGTGTGTGTACATATATATATGTGTGTATGTGTGTATATGTATGTGTATATCTCTATATATATATGTATATATGTATGTGTATATATGTATATATGTATATAAATATTCACACCTGCCAGCCTAACCTTAATTGAATACCTGTTGATAATTTAATATTTTTGTTACAAACTTTAACAATATAATAGTCTTATAGTCACATTGTCACTTCACAGATGACACCAGAATAAGAGTAAAATATGAATCTAAATTTTAAAACTTTACACCTTAAATATATTTATTATGATTTTAGGTACACACTACTAGCGTATTGTGTATCAACATATTTAGCCTGTATTGATTCCCCTCCACACACCAAACATGGGCTCATCCCAATTTATTTGCAGCTGTCTCAGGACAAAGCCTCATTCAAGTGTCTGACATGCATCTATGAATAGTTATGGGATTTAACTTTTAGCTGCTGCTGCCCCACTGTTGCCAAAGTCCTAGCCAGTCAGCCAGCCACCATTTCTCATCCATGTGATAGAAATGCAGGCTGACTGGTGGCTTGAGTTTCCACTGCCGTT
The DNA here is from genome assembly GCA_016859345.1 of Istiophorus platypterus. Lineage (NCBI taxonomy): Eukaryota > Metazoa > Chordata > Actinopteri > Istiophoriformes > Istiophoridae > Istiophorus > Istiophorus platypterus. Next base: position 20,096,388 of record CM029123.1, read on the forward strand.
TGCGCCAACCAAATGTTTTGGAAGTCAAAAATTCCTTCCTGTGATGTCAACAGGACCCTTTGTAGGAGAGAGACGATGAGGGAAATAGTGTAGTGGGGTTTGTGGAGAGAGAGATTCAGGGAGATGTAGGGTTAACATGATGAAAGTTTTAGTCTATCTGTTTGTTGGATCAGTCCAATTACTAGAACAAGGCTTTGCTTTTGATTGGTTGCATATTACTTGAATTGTGTGCAAATGAGTGCCCTAAGAGTGTGACTCTGCCACGTTTACTCCACTTGATTGAGTTAGCTTCGTTAATTGTGCTGTTTCTTGGTCTGCATTAATCTAACATGGCAGTCTTAATTGATCTCGTTAATGTGGGACGTGGGAGGCGAAAGAACGTCAGGGACCTCAGATGCCTCCTGGTTATTTTGACACGTAGACAGTCAGAAACAATAGAGGGTTAGGGAGAGGAGTGAGGGTGCCAGCCCCAATCTAGTAGAACACAAGGCTGAAGTGCAAAGAATCACGACAAGGGACTGGAAGGCTGCCTAGGTGGATGGTTTCTATGTCTCCTGTGACACCAAAATCAAAATACCACAACACCCGGTTAGTCAGCCATCCATTCAGCCTCTGTCTAATAAGCTCTGTTTTCACCTGGTATTAGGTTTCGCATGCATATCCAGGAATTTTCCAGACTGTCCTAATAGGGCCTGAACCCAAGAAAAACAAAGGTAGAAATATTAAAGGCTGAAGAGCACATTTATTTATGGAGCTACTGTTTTCCGTTTTTGCCCATTTTATTTAAGGATCAACATACTTCTTACTCGTAAGAGAGCTCACTTGAGGCTAGATGAAAAACAATCATTTTCAATCCTTTTTTTTTTTTTTATTAGTCTTCATTCAATCTGATTATAATAATTGATCACTTACTGGCATTATACCAACAGTTTTTTTAATAATTGATTATCATTACATTTTAGTAATTTATTTCCACAATAAGAAAGATGTTTCCACGTCATTGTTTAAAATTATCCCATCACCATGTGACACAGAATGCGGGTCAGTATATAATAATGATGTCTTACTGCCATACTTAGTTCTACTACATCACAATGTACAGTTTTCATTTTAAGATCCCAGGTTTCCAGTTGAGAATACTGTATATAATCAAATTGTAAAACAACTTGCACAGAACTGCATATTAATGAGGAATACTGGTTTTCCTGAGACCACTTTTCCTCCTTAATGTATTAAGGTGCCAGCCACTCATTCCGGAGTTGCTTTATTAAATGTAGTTTTGTTTTCTCGTATATTTGCTCAGTTTAATTAAAGGTGGCTTAAGTTTTGCAACACTGGAAGGGACATTGTAGGTCACCTAAAATATCCTCATAATGGTGTTTAAATGGAAACAATTAAAAATTAATTAACATGAGTGTGGTGTCAGTGGTACATTTAGGTAGTTTAGATGGATTTGCGCTTTTATGAAAGTCATGGCAGTAGTTGCAATGCAAGAAAAAAATTCAGGATTGGACATTTAACAATGTTTTTCTTGTTTGCCTGGAGTGGTTGTTGCTTTTAAATCCTTATTATTTGTAAACCCTTTTTACATCTGAATTGATTTAAACTTGTTTGAAACAAGCTTTTAATGTAAATTTCAGGAAATAACATTCCCAATATAGTCAGTGCAATCCCAGGAGAAATAGTGCTGTGCAAACACTAATTTTCATGATCTTCAAAGCTCACATGAAGGCCAGTGAACCCCTGGAAAGAAAAGCTGAACTAATCTAAAATAAACAACCAAATTACTGGCATAATACTTTGCCTGCTCATGTGCAAACATACTGTACATGTCTTCTTATAAGTACATATTGAAGCCCCCAACACACACACAAACACAATCATGCACTTTAAGTGCCATGTATTTATTACCCCTGCCAAGGAGGCTGTGTTTCCTGTGTCTGTTTGTTTGTTTATTTGTCAGCAGGATTACACAAAGAGTACTGAACGGATTTGCACTGAACTTGATGGATAGAATGGGCATGGGCCAGGGAAGATCCCATTAAATATTGGTGTGGATATGGATAAACAGACAGATCCAGGAATTTTTATCACTCTTATCATCATTGTGAGATAGGGCTTTTTTTGCCTGGGTGGATGTATGCATGAGTGTTAATCCAGTTTATATATTCATTTATTTATTTATTTATTGCAGATAATAACCTTTTAGTGAATGGGACTGACAGCATTATCAGAGAGAGAGCTCCTCAGTGATATTTTACTCTCTGTTGTAACAGGAGACATTTTTCTTAATGGTCTGTGAGGTTTGAGGTGACAGAGAGACGGTTACTAATACACAAATGACAAACTGACAGGTTTCCTTTACTCTAGTGGAAAAACATGCAACTGTCCTACTGTGAAGTGTGTTGTGTCTAGCAGAACCATGGATCCCTTCACTAGAATCTAGATTGGTACACCAGCCATATACAGTAGTAGTCCTTGGTCATTTTTTTTCTCTGCCTTACAGACTATTGAATAAACACGGTCCAGATTTGTTTTACACTGCCTTTGTCGGTACATTCCGCATGTTATTGCCTCAGAGCATTAGCCATTTCCATTTTATCCACAGGCTCCCTGAGTGTGTGCAGATGCACACATATGCCTTCATGTGTGCATGTGCACACACATACTCTCAAACATCACAGCGAATATTTGTGCGCACATTTCCTTAGCTTAATTTTAAATGTTGAATTCATGCAAACACCTCACCTCATATACTGTATTTGTTTGCTTGTGTTTGTTGTACCCTGTTTAAATTATGGGTAAATTGGTGTTAATTGTTAGACTATGTAACCATATAATATGAATTACAGTGTGCACTGTAAATGATCCTAGAGCATCTGTCAGAATGAGTTCTTCCCATATACATGAATGGAGAGTAGACTCTAGAGTAAGCTAATTGCATGTGTGAAAATAATTTTTGCGTCATACTTTTTTCAAAGATTTATGTAAATTATTAATTCAGGTAACATTTTTTTATCATGGCACTTGCTGTTTTAAGTGTGGTTATAAGCAAGGCAACTGCTGGTGGTGTATCTTCTGCAATTAGCTTGCTTCTGGGCTGCATGCCAGTACATGCAATTATACAGTACAGTGGCATGCACCCATACACAATGCACTCACCTCTGTGTGGCCTTTATTTTCTCAGTAAACGGAAAGTAAAGTCGACGTGCATAAATGCCAGTATAACCAGTAATTCACAGTAAAGATTCCTTAGAGGAATGCCAAAGAAAAACACAGAGTGGCATTATATCTGTTTTGTTCAGATTAATTTTGATGCCCACTGTAGCTCTGCCATGCTGCAATTTGAGAGGGACCCAGACAAAGAGTGTCAAATCCACAGGCATGACATGGGATGCCTGGGACATGGGATCTAGTTCTGCTGAAACTGGACACCGTGACGGCAACCAGCATTCAGTAGTTTGGTGCTGAACAACAGCAAACATTTGTCCAGTTGACTGAGGTCATTATTTTCATTTATTTTTCTCAGAGGTGTAAAGGATCAAGCTCCTAACACCACAAATATGGACACGCAGCCACAAGGACAGCAAGCAGCCGTGCCAGTGTTCCAACCTCAGGTAAACCACACACAAAGATACCAACATGAATACAAACCTAAACTAGCGTTATGAAGTAGGACAACATATGAGGTGTGAAGTAAATCTCTGCGATGAAGCAGTATTAGATTCACAGGATTGTTGCATCAATGTAATGATGCAATGTAATTTTTTCAGATTTTTGTAATTCAGTCATCTTGATTTATCTATTGAGTTTCTCATTAATTTTTTTGAAAATGCACTTTATCATTATTGTGATAGATAATTACAAATGCTATGCTAAAAGATGTCACCTACATGGTCTTCCCCTTAGCTAAGTGTTTTTGTTTGTAATGTTTTAATGCAGCTGTGACAAATTTTGTCCCATCATATGTATACAATTCAGTTTAATTAAATTTTATTTATATAGTGCCTAATCATAACATACATTATCTCAAGGCACTTCACAGAGTAAGATAAAGATCTTATAGAAAGAAACCCAAGTTTCAACCCATATACAGTTATATATGTATGCGTGCGTGTGTGTGTGTGTGTGTGTGTTTGTATATGTATGTTTGTGTGTATATATATATATATATATATATATATATATATATATATATATATATATATATATATATAAAATATGTGTGTATGTGTGTTTGATTATAATTAATAACAGTCTGTTTCCTGTAGATTAATTGACAGGGGGACTTATTAAATCGTTTATGATGAAATTCCCCTTCGTCCATTTAATGCAAGCATACCATCCCACCTCCTTCAAGCTTTGTAAATATTCTCTGTTTCCCCCTTTTTCCCTGCGTCAATCAAGATGTGCCTTTCAGTCCACACATCCTTCAGACCACTGTAGCCTGTGTGTAAGACAGACAGCAGTGGATGAATGTTGAGTTGTTTCTATTGATCAGAGCTCTGAAGGCTGGCAGAGCCTGGCCTCCCTGCATGCATCTCTTGGGTCAATACAACTCAGGTTTGCTCCGTGAAGATCTGGTCATTGTTGGATTTTAATACCGCCCTCCAACATCAGGCCCATTGATTTCTTTCCAGAAGGATGTTTTTGCCTCCATAACTATTGAATAGACTTTAAACAAAGAGGATCATCCATATGCCCCTGAGTAAATTTTTTTTTTTTTTTTTGAGAAAGAAACAACACTAAAAATAGGTCTGTACTCTTGGTTGTTGTTTTTCTTGCGTATGCAAGGGCACTGCAACATTAACACTCGAATTGCCAAGGGGGTTAATTTATTCTAAGATTTGTAATTGCAAAATTAAGGATAATTGGGTTGCACACAGAAGAAAGTCAGATAAAAGCTCTAATGATTAATTTGACTTAGGCAACACCCCCCACGCATACACACACAGACACTAGATCCTCTGCTGATCTCCAAACAGTTGATTATGTGTTATTGTTCAGTCTTAATGATTTCCCTCTCTGTTTTTCAATCTATTTCTAGCAGTTTACATCACTGTTAATTCAAGGCCTACTTTTTATACTGAGGTTATTGGAGGCACAGTAAACTTTCTGTGTGGCATCATGTTTTTTTTTTTTTTTTTTTTTTTTTTTTTTTTTTTCTCAGAGCACATATGAACTGATTTCACATTTAGTGGAAGATGGAGAGAGAGTCAGTTAGTATGTGTAGATGGCTGTCTAGCTGGCATCCAGATGGGTGTCTTTCAACAAGTCCTCTATCTGTTTCACACTTTCCTAAGGTTCAGTCTGCTTGGCAGCGCAGGGGAAAAAACCCACAAGCCTCCTCCTGAAGAAATCTGAATTGTATATGTGATGAAGGATATTCTGTATCGCTTGCAATATCATTTCTCTTGGTCCCGGAGGTATGATGCATATGCATTAGGTAAACGAGATGAGCTGGTAAGATGTGCATTTTTAATGGCGCATTTGCTCTTTGAGTGAGTGGGAGGGTTGGTGAGGGGGCCCCCTCAGATCAGATTTTGATCGTCACTGCAGAGTTTGACAGACACGGATCCGTCTGTAAGCGCTAAGACAAGTCGGTGCGGTTGTGGAGCAGATTGAGAGGAGAGGAACGAGAAGCACCTTTGGGGTGAATCCTGCCGGTTTGACTGCCTGGCTGGCTGACTGGCTGACTGGCTGAGGATGAATATTGCATGGTGCCGTGCTCAAGGGGGCTGGTGACTAGTGATGGTGGGAGTGGACCCCCCCCTGTTTGCCAGTTGATGTTTCTCCCTCTCCTTGTATCCCTCCTTGTCTCTCTTGGAGACTACATCCACAGTAATCCGACTAATTTTGTAAACACTGTTTATATACAAAAACGATTTATGTCCACACTTGATTTTTGAGGTCATATTTGTGGAGATCCCTGTCCACACTAAAACAGAACAAAAGGAAAAGTCTCTTCTTCATTCTGCTTCGGTTGGCATACAACAAAATTGTGCGTCACAGCCAACATTTGGTGAATCAATGAGATAAACACGGCAAAGTTATTTAGCTGGATCGCAGCTGGTTCAACCTTTGCTGTTGGCTCTAATCCAGATAAAATTAAAAAATTATTGTATGCTTATGTGTACTATTTATTTATTTATTTATTGTCAAAAACGTACTGAAAATATTGTTTTATCGCATGTCATAAATGCTAACAGTTACTGAGGAGATAAGTCCATTTTAGGGTAGTGCATTTAACATTGGTTCACTACTTTATGATATCGCATCATCTGGCCATAAGAGTATAGACACAGCTTTATGACAACATGCATCGTGTGACTGGATATGTTAACTTTGAAAATGAGTGATCACAGTTACCCTAGCTGCCTGCACCAACCCTGAACCACACTGTCCCCAGTTCATATCTGGTCTGGGACCCTGTGTTACATGTCATTTCCAATCTTGCGATCTCTGCATTGTCTTTCTTTCTTTCTTTTTTTTACTGTTGGATATCTAATTCCCTCCAGCCACAGTGTTCAGATTTATTCCACCTGAAGACAGCTTTTTGTTTTTAAAAGGTCAGAGTTTAGGTGCTTGCTCAGTGTGGACAGTATGCCAAAATGGAGAGATCCACTCTCAAATTTAGCCAGCTTAGTGTGGACGTGCCCTGAGTTTCTCTCTCTCTCCCTCTCTCTCTTTCTGCATCCCTCTCTGTCTCTCTCCACGGGAGACAGCACCTCTCTGCTGCCGCTGGCCTTTCTTTGGCAGCCGTTGGCACTGCTGGGCTGTCACATCACACCCTCTTCCCTCTGCTGCTTGTCCCCCCCCCACCCTCTTTCCCTCTCCCTGTCTTCTGCATTGCCTCTTCCACTCTCCATGTGTCTTGTCAGTTGTGTTTGGCAATGGTGTCATTATCGGGCAGCCAGTATCACACTTCCTCCGATGAGCTGTCTGTCTGCTCCCTCTGTCTCTCGCTCTCCCTTTCTCTCTCTCTCTCTCTTTCTCTCTCTTTCAATCCCCCTGCTAGTAAGTTGCCCATGGCGGTTGTGTGTCACCTTTATACCCAAGACATGCTGTCCCTCACAGATGTTACCCATAATGCCTTGCACTACTTCCACTTAATCTCCATCCCCTGCAGCTTGTCCCCATCACCAACCAGAATGATGTGATGGAGAAGCGTATGCACACCACATGGTAAAGCAGAGAAATGTAAGTCGAGATAAAGATGAAGAAAGTCTGCATTATGATTTAGAAAGAGACAGTAATAATTAATGGTCCTGACGCTAATTGTTTCTTTGTCTTAGCTCTTATTTATTGTATAGGCCAGGAGTAAGTGATCATTTCTGACATCTGACATGTGACCCCATATTGTTACAGTCATCCAAGAATTTTTAAGTTATGTAATTTTGGCCCTGTTAGCAGATCTCACTTGCTCTTATTGTTTTTGCTTTAACATTGATATGATAAGTTTCTAATTAATAAATAAATGTAAAATAAAGGGATTCATTTATTTCAGGGAATTATTCAGCTTTGTTTTCAATTCCTCTGACAAATTGTCTTTAATGCCTTTACTGGGTAGTTTTACACAAGATGCACTGTTATTTCTTTCCATTTTCAATTTTTTAAGTCATTGACATCAACAATCAAACTTGTAGCCTTGGCAGTAGTGGTGCCATGCTTTACTCATTCATTTAAACATGACTGACAAGAAAGGTTCGAAAGGTCCGATAGACAACCCTTCACCTTTAGGTCTCTTATTTAACATACACACAGTCAAGTTTAGATTCTTACAACCAGTAGTCTGTATAACCCACCCAATTTTGTCCAGACACTGACCCTGCATCATTCAGGGTCATTCCTCTGTGACTTTCCTGTGTGTGTGTGTGATTGTTTGATTGTGTGTGTGTGTGTGTGTGTGTGTGTTTGTCAGGGCCTTGTGTTTCAGCTGGAAGCTCCTGATTGTGTGACACCCGTGTGCGGCAGATGAGACGGCCTGTCAGTCAGCTGTGGCCTGGCTGCCCTTTGAAGGCCAGGCCAGGGGGCGAAGAGGTGCCGCAAATGGCCTGTGAAGTTTACATACACTGCCCACTGCTAAACAGATTAGCTCTAATGAAGTGTCTAATGCCGGGGCCGCTGGCTGACATAATCCTGCCTGGCAGCCCGGCCCCTTGGCTGCCAAAAAAGCCGCCCTCCCTCCAGCCCTCTCTTCCGCCCTCGCACGGCCTCTGCTGCCACCCAGGGCGACTCCACACGGGGAGGTGCCCACTGTTAATCATGCCGGACAGTGTGCGATCTGACATGCAAATGTAGGTCATTGCATATGTAAATGTGTGATTACGGGGCTGGCATGCCAGGACACATTAGCAAGACTGTGCTCTCAGCAGGCGGTTGTCACAGCGCTTTAGAGGCTCATGCTAACATTTGTCAAGCTACCACGCAGCGAATGAAAGCAATGCCCTCTTGTCCTCTCTCTCTCTCTCTCTCTCTCTTTGCCCCCCCCCTTTGTCCCTCCCTGATCTACACACCTGAAAATGTCCATTCTGAATCTTTGCACAGATACTTCTATTATTGCAGACCATTGTGTAGTTTTGTATTTAGTATCTCTTTATTCTTTAAATTCATTGTATAATGCCCCTTTAGAGCAATATGTTAGTATTGTTAAAATATTTAGTTATTACCCAAAGCGATTGGAGGTTTTTTTTTTTTTTTTAGAGCTACAATAACGTTGAACAATACTTGTCATGATCACTGTCAGACTGACTCTAAGACAGCTCAAGATGACAGTGGTGTCATACTGAAAACTGCACACACCTCGGCAGTGTTAATTGGACAGGGCATCTCATTGGCTCACACCTCTTGCTTTGGCTGTCAACTTTAGAAAACAATGAATTTTTTAAATTGTTTTCTACTCCCCCTACCCAATCCCCAGACTTATTTGAACAGTCCTCTTCGGGATTATCATTTGATGATGAATCAGTGTTTATTAAGATTCTTTCCTTTTTTTTATATCATTTTAAAGGGCGTAATTTTGAGATAAGGCCGTTTGATGCAACTTGAATAGATCACCTTGGCTCTTGGAAATTTTAAGAATCAATTCTAATCAATAATCAGTTTTCTGACATTTGCAGACTAAAATAAAGAGATTGGACAGTAGTTAGAATAATTGTTGGGTACAGCTCTACAAACCACACAGCTAAACTTTTTCAGTTGTTTCGTTTCTCTGTATTTTGGTTGGATTCAATTGTCAATTTTTCACTGAATTAAAATCTCATTGTCTTCCCTGGTACTGAGTAGACAGCTGAGGGAATCCTGTATAGCCTCCGGTCTGTTCATGGTAACTCTGTCAAACTGTGAAACACAAGGGAAGCGAACAAGTGTGATGACACCCCCGTCTTGTGTTTTTTAGTGGTAAGGAGATTAATTTTTGACCTTCTCCCCCTCTTCGTATTCCTTCCGTCTGTCCTAAGTCGCTTGCCCCTGAGCTGCTCCCACAGCTACATTGGCAGAAGCGCTGGTGACATGTGGCATTCTGATATCTGTCACCTTCTGTTTGCTCCCGCCGACGCCTTGTACAAGTTTACCAAAAGGCTGGAAAGGTCATGCAGCCTGCTCTGTGCTTTTATTTTTCCTCACATCATATCCAAGGGGCTCATTCTGGTTTATTTTGAGTGTGTGTGTGTGTGTGTGTGTGTGTGTGTGTTTTGGGGGGGCATGCTCAGCCAATCATGTGGCGAAGAATGTTGTAGTCTGTGGTCCATTGCCAGACTGTCATTGATATAACTTGGCAAACTAGGGAACAAGAGGACTCTGGATTCCTGTGAACTTAAAACCGAGTCACTGCTCCTTGATTACTTCAAGGGACGTCAGTGTGCGGTTTGAGCCACAGAGCAGCACCCATGAAGACAGGGGTGATGATTATTAGCCAGCCTAGCAGATGTGTATATATAAGGCAAAGTAGTGTATTTGTAAGGTTCAATGAATGACACAGGGACAGTGTCAATCCACAAACTCTCTCTCCACACTCTTGAGTTGATTAGGAAAAATATTTGCAGTTGCAAACCTCTTAGTGTGTTTTTGGTTAGATACATAAATACCATAAAATGAGTATTTTTTTCCATCTATGGGCCTTTTAGTTAGTGTGTGCACATTCCTCAAGACCTTTTACAGTGTGACACATCAACCTAATGCCAGTCAAATCATCATAAGCCTAGAGCAGCCTCTCAGAAAAATAAACTAAAGAAATAGGGCCTCAACACTGTTTCACTCACACCCTTAAGCCCTCATCCTTTCCTCTTAAAGTAATGTGGAGATAGTTGCAAATACATGGTAACTACGAAATGGCTGTAAATTATTTGTTTTTATATTTTTGGTTTCTAACGTGTGTGCATATGCTGTTTGGACATATGTGTGTTTCTGTAAAAGTTAATAGAGTTGGGTTTTTTTCACCCTTTCAGAAACCATTGCAGCCAGATATGGGCCATAATTCATTGGCTAACTTCCAAATTGAGAAGAAGATTGGTCGTGGGCAGTTCAGTGAGGTGTATCGGGCGAGGTACCTGCTAGACAACACATCGGTGGCCCTGAAGAAAGTTCAGGTGAGGCAGTGAATGAGTCACGTTAACTACCAGGTTTGGTTTTATCTCAGCTACATACATGATATTCTGCTGTAGTAGAAAGTCATGAATCCACACACTGATATTGTTACTACACAAACACAAGTTCTGAAACCTGAAATAAACTACACATCAATTTGTTAAAAAATTATAGAAAACAATCTTGTTTTTTGTCCGTTGTTTTGTTTTAAAACTAAAAATTTGATAAACGCTATTGACTGCTCTGATAGTTAGGACCACCACCACTAGAATGCCACACACATACACTTACACATGCATATGAATTATTTGTGTTTCTTGTTGTGTGATTAGGTGCAATATTCTCGTGCAGGTAAATCTACCTTCACAGTGTTACTCAGCAGTTTTCATGGTGAATGTGCAGATCCACAGATACATGGACACACAAAGTATTCACTAACATATACACACATACTCAAAAAATCGGGGGCTATAATTCTCTGATTGAGTGTGTATACACAAACAGGCAACAAACACACACACATACACACCTTACACGGTGATGTGTGTGTTACTCAGATGTGAAACACCTGTAGTCACTCCAACGCCACCCTCCAGATAACAGCAACCATGTTTTCTGTTAAGTGATATTTTTTCCTATATTCTCTACATCTCTCCATCTTATCATTTCTTGAACATGTCATAACACCCCTCTCTGTCCTCTCTCTCTCTCTCTCACTCTCTTTCTCTCCCTTTTGATCTCTTGATAGATATTCGACTTGATGGATGCCAAGGCTCGGCAAGATTGCATCAAAGAGATAGATCTCCTTAAGGTAAAGAACCAGAGAAAAGGGAGACAGCGTCATGCGCTGTGCTCTGTTCTCTTAAGGTGCCTCAGCTGAGACCTTCCACCACAGGAAAACAATTGATCTGCACCAGACGGCTTAGATTTGTGTGTTGTGTGTGTGGGCACATGCACGTGTGTGCACGCTTCCATGCATGGTTATGAATGCAGAAGAGTGTTTGTGTATCTGTGCACACAAGAAAAAAAAAAAGTGAATGAATATGTGCGTGTGACTGTACTGTACGTGTGTATTGTGCTGCACTGTTACATCCCCCCAGGCACACATTGACTTTTTTTTTTTAATGCCAAAACTATTGCTTTTTATCTTTTTGTAATGTTTAAAGCTGGGCAACAGAGCATCAGCATGGAAATTTAGCAAGCTCCCTCGTGTGTCTCTTGATGTTTTAGCTCCTTCCTTTCCTCATTCTTCTTTTACTTTTTTTTTCCCGATGACGAGGTTTCATTTATCAAACTACCTTAAACATGTGTCAGCCGGGCTGCTCTCAAAAACTAATGAACAACTAATGACAGCTTCAATATTTCCCCCCGTCTGCAGGATTCTAGATGTGTGTCAAAGTTGTGTGTGTTTGTATTTTGATTGTGTGCATTCATGCATCCCTAGTAGTGTTTCCCCCCATATACGTAGTCTTTCTGTGTGCGTGAGTGTGCACTGCAGGCAGTTTGTGCACATATGCGCGGTCACACATTCACATTAGGGAGAACAAGAAAACAAAACCAATTAGTTTGTGCCACTCAAACACTTGAGCGAAGCTCCTGGGGCTCTTTGGGCCAATCAAAGACAACGATACTCAGATGCGGTTGAGACCCTGTAGAGAGCTGTAATCTGAGTAGCAGATCATTGACTTGACGGCAAGAGACAGCGGATTTTGCCTGGGTCCATATCTCTGACCTCCTAAGAGGGGTCATCGCAAGGTTAAATGTAAAAACTTGGCCAGGTGACTACATTTCTCATTTCCGTTATGCCTCTCCTACATATCCTGTTTTCCATTTTTCTTCTCTCATTATATCGATCCTCTTCCCTTTTTTTCAGTGTCCTTCCCTTCTTCTTGTTCCTATCTCTTCTTTCTATACCATATTTGCCTGGTTGCTAGGCTGTTCCATCCATCCCTCCTGCTTTTCCTCTCCTTGCTTCATTTTCCTCCCTCAAAGCTTTTTGTTCCCTTTCTTTTCATCCTGTAAGCTGATTGCTAGTGAACATGGAAGTTATGCCTGGCCCTGTGCTGCCCAGGCAGCCTCATAATAAAGGGCTGAGTGTGAGAGAGAGACAGTCCTTCTGCCTTATCCCCACTAGACAGGCCAACAGGAGACACAGCCAAATCAGAATAATGAGAGGCGCACTGGCATGGGCCGACTGGAATGACACACATAGTTGTGCATGGACACACACATACACGTGTACATGCTATCACACACACACACACACATACACACACATACACACTCAGCCATGGCCTTTCAACAGTCTGCCTATTTTGTTTGTTTGTCTGTCTGCGTTTGTGTCTGCTCATTCATCTGTATTTTCCTGTTCTGGCATGATGATTTCAGCTTGAGAGTCTCACTTCTCACTCGGTCCTTTTGTCTAAATTCTCGCTGATAGGAATGATGGTTGCAAAAATAGCCTGCTCTCTGCCAATCTGGTAGTTTTCACCATTCTTGAAATCCCACAGCTGTGTATTCCTCTTGCTTGTGGTTACTATCAAGACTGGATTGTATTTTGAAGACTAATGATCTGCCCTAATTAGCAGTGAAGAGCTGTAATGATGTCTGCTTGCTTCTCTGTGTTTCGTGTGTTATGTGTTTGTGTAAAAATGTGTGTTTGTGTGGGTGTGTGTGTCTGCATGCATGTCTGGTTTCTGTGTCTGATTAGATTATAGCAGTGGTTTACTGACAAGACAGAGGACTGGCAGCAACCAGCTTCATTTAACCTGATATGCACACTATAAATTCACTTTAATCTTTTGGTCTGTTTATGAGCTTTCTTTTGAAAGTTTAATATGTATTTAGTTTCTCTTCCAGTGGGCAAACAACCCAAAATTGTGTATCTACTTATTTTCTTACTCCGTGCATTGAAAAATATGAATGTCTTGCAACATAAGGCATATATAAATACACTATAAACTAATTTATAACCATAGTTCATTTTGTGTCATCAGATTGCATAGTCAGTGTATTGTTCTTCTTGGAAACACATCACTAGCTCACCAAATATATCACAGTCTTGCATGATTAAGTAATTACACACACTGGTAGGTCTCAGCCAGCATGTGTAATTACATAATCATGCAACACTATGTGATATTTCCCAATGAATGATTGTTGTATTGCAGTAGGCTCAATACATCATTTACATAAACATCTGCATGTGAACATATCTCTTCATTCCTCTTTACTCTCTGCATGAGGTTCAAGTTTTAGAAGGGGAGTGGGTTGGGACGGGTGGTTAAGGGGACTTGTCATCACTTCCTGGATGTGCTATGGTTTGGAGTCGTGCAGAACTGCCAATCTGAGCCAAATATACATCTGGCAAGAGAGGACAAGGGATGCTAAAGGAAAGATGGGGACATGAAATAGGGAAAGAGAACGGATGAAAAACAGGACTGTGGTGGGATGTGGAGAAGGATTGGTGAGTGTAGTGTAGCGTAGTGTACTGTACTGTGCTCTCCTTTCCCCTCTTCTCTGCATCATCCAGAGCATGAACATTTCTTTAATCACAGCAGAGAAGGCAGAGCGGAGCAGAGTGGCGGACGCTTGTCACACCGCTCCGTCTGCTTCTATCACCCCCCCCCCCAACATTGCTACACCACAAAGCGCCATGTCTCCAGCTCACCTCATCACTATTTCTCAGCCTTTTCCCTCCCCCCTTGTCTTCAACTCTGTTCACCTTGTCCCTGTCCTGCTTGTTTTTCCCTTCTAACCTTTGTTCTCTTCTTCTTCCTACGTCTTCAACTTGCCCTGTCTCCATCATTCCTTTTGCTTGTCTGTGTCACTGTGTCATTTGTTTCTTTCCCTTCATTGCACCTCCCTCCCTCTGTTCTCTTATTGCTCTGGATAGATAGAGGCTTTTTGCTTACTACAGGGGATGTTATTCCTGCCTTATTGACCAACCAACAGGAAGGAATCTCAACTAGAGATGAGCCTGGGATGCTTGTTTTTCTGACTGCCAGCCATGTCAGCCTGTCAGGCATTTGTGTGTGTGTGTGTGTGTGTGTGTGTGTGTCACACATGGGTTGTTGTCATCACAGACAGAGGGGTTGTTGTGACATGTCACCCAGCTTTGTCACACTTCAGGACAAAACCGTCTCATTAGGTCTACACTTACCAAATATGGTTTCCAAATAGGGATTCAACTGTTTTATTTTAATTGGTGGTGAAAGTATAGTTGATTGCCAACTCATTACACAAACCTCTGTCATTTATCAGCTGGGAGGCTGTTTTGATATAGATTGTATACCAAGTTTTCTAAGAAGTTTCTTTCTATGGCTTTTACAAAGAAGGATTTTTACTCTTGGATTAGGTAGCCTGACCAAGGACACTCTTAATGTTACAAGTGTCACCAACCTGTCTTGTGTTTGCTTTTCTTTATCTCTCTGTGACATAAATTTTTTTTGTCCCACAGCAATTGAACCACCCCAATGTGATAAAGTACCATGCGTCTTTTATCGAGGACAATGAGCTTAACATAGTCCTGGAGTTAGCTGATGCTGGGGACCTCTCACGTATGATTAAGGTAAGGAATATAGCACACCACCTGTCCGGTAAATAACCCTCTTGTCCATGCAGTTGAAAGAGCACTTGATTTGTTCCTGTGGTTATGAAAACTTCTGAGTAACACTCAACCACAAGAGGTTTTAAGGACACAGATGGAAAAAAGGAAAACATACAGTAATTCGGCTCATCAGATTTTATTCGGTTATAAGAGGAAATTCTCTGACCAAATTTGATAAGGGGGCCTTTAATTTTATGGATTGTAGGTGTAGTTGAAACATTTCTGAAACATTCATTATAAATTAAAGTGCAGTAATTAATACAAGACTCTTATTATTGACTAGCAACTAATTTGTTTAAATTAATTGACTTGCTGTACTTGCTGTACTTTTTTATTAAACCTTTCCTAACACTGCTTCACTGTAATACTCAACGTCAAATAGGTGGATAACTGTTTTTAATACAAGCCCTGGCCTGGGGGCACATTATCTGACAAAAATAATAGCCAGTCCAACATTTGGATAACACATTTGCTATCAGAAAGCAATGCTGGTATGGAAGCAACAAACTGCTGATGTGGCCTTTTATAACTGAGGGAATGGTGGCAGGGGGTTTGTGGTTATTACAGGATTTTGACTGCCTGGACACTGAGTCAATGTGAATCATCCATTCCAGACTGAAACCAAAAACCAACTAATATAAGGCCTCCTGCGACCTCCTTTAATCCCAAAAGTCTGGGGTGACATGTGCCTCGACTGTGAAAGGGAAGTTGTAAAAAATCAAGCCATGATTAATTGTCATAAAGTCCCAGCATGTGTTGTATGTGGGGGTATGTGAACAAACACTGAGCATAACTTATCTGGCTTTAATGTTGAGTTGTCCTCATATCTGTTACATATTAAATCTCAAGGTGACAACTGAAGGTTCTAATTGTTTCTTTTCATTTGTTTTTTTCTTTTCTCATGAACATTGTTATTTTTTCCTACATACTGGCCAGTGTGTCTTTGAAAAAAAATCTGCCCAGATATTCATCTCGGCTAGATCTTCTTCTGAAATGAGATGTAGTCATTTTAATGGTTATAACCAGTAAAATCAACATTCAGTCAAAATGTAAGTATATGTATAGTAGAATAAAAAGTACATATTGTGTTTCTTTGAGCTGTATAGGTGTGTCAAGTTGACCTCAATCTGTTAGCTTTTTAGTACAGGGAAGTTGTTGAAATTAGAGCAGAAGAAGAAACGGGATAGTTCAGAAGTGGTAGCGATTACATCCCAGGCTCACCCTGTTATTCATCTATGAGTTAGACCAAAACCCGAGTTATTATAAAAACCTGCCAGTATAGCAAATTAGTGGTGTGCATGTAAAAAGCCTGGTCTTCTCCCATGCATAAATGATGCTGCAGCGCTGTATCTGCACAGCTCGACAAGCTGTTTGCAGTCATACTCAGCAGCTCCACAGCCGCATAGTTCAACACAGCAAATTAGGAGAGGCGAGGATTAGAGGTACAAGAGAGTGAACATGGCAGGCTCAACACACACACACACACACACACACACACACACACACACACACACACACACACACACACACATCGACACACACACACACACACACACCAACACACACACTGACACATGCTGAATACATACGTATGCCATACTGTGCTAGCAAAGAATGTGCAGACTCAACCATGGCAATAAACATTCACACAAATGTTCAGAGATGCACCTTAGAAAGAGATAACATGGCAGCCTGAAGAGGTAAGATAACTAACCACTGAGCATCACTGCTATCTTAGCTAAGCTACTGAGCATGCTGGGAACATTTAGGCTATGTCCTCTCCGTATGGCTGCTGACAACACACACTCACGCACACACATGTATACACCACCTCCACATCATTTTTCTCCCGCACTGTTCTAAATGATTTGATTTTTTAATGTAACAGTGGCAGTCCAGAGGTGCATGCCAGGGCTTAGCCCCCACTTCTTTGGCTGTAATATGAAGTAAACACATTCGTACAGTGTTCCATATGTAAAACAATCCGCCCCCCGATACATGAATTTAACATTTTTTATTCTTTTTGATTTCTCGTCTTCCATGGCGCTCTCCTCCTTTCTCTATTCCTCCCTCATGCTCCATTACTCTCTCTCTCTGACCATCTCAGAATTCAAATGAAATCAAATGGTCCTTGATTTGCATGCACTTACAGAATATTGCATGTGCAGTGTTTGCTGTTAAAGGCATGGAGAAGAGGGTGGTGGTGGTGTTGGTGGGTGTCTGTGTGCTCCCCCATTGACATCAAACAGTCCTCTGATATGGAAATGGGAGGGCAAGGGAAGAATGGCTCCTCACTGACGCTTTGTTTGGATGTAGGCCAAGGTCTATCCCTCCCTCTCTCCATCTCTCCATGTATCTTTATCCCTCTCTTTCTCTTACACCTTCTTTAACTTATCATCGCCCACATCCTTTACTTCCTTTCTCCAGGTTGTTCTCACCCCATCTCTCTCTCTCTCTGTCTCTTTCTTTTCTCTTGTTCCGTCTCTCTCGTTTTATCTCACGTTGTTTTTGTTTGCAACAGTTCCGTCATTTTTTTTCTCCTTGACCCCTGACCTCACCAGAGGAGACAGGTTATTCCTTTTTTTGTAGAGATAAACCTACTTCCCACTAGATATACCCAGCATACATTTTCTCGCACACACAATCACAGACACATGCTTTCTTAAAAAAAATCAGTAGTGGTATTTCCGTAATTCTTGAAAATACACACATTCACAAATACATACACAGTTACCCTTTAATAAATACCAATTTGTTGATATTGGTAATACATAATAAATTATTGTCAGGGAAGTCATTTACTTGATTAATATTGCAGCACTTGTTGATTTCGTATGATGCCCTTGGAATGTTCACTTCCTGTACAGTTGCAGTTTTTCTAGGTAGGAGTCTCTACTAAATGCTTAAATTATAATTGCCACATGTATGACTGTCATTCAAGCTGGCCGAAGTCCAGGCTTTTCTTTTCTGTAAAGGGACCCACAAGGACACCAATAAAATTCTGCTGGTAGCTGTGTTTCTCTGTCTGAGGAGGAGTTCCTATCATTAATAATTGATTTTAGTCATTGTGGATCAAAAAGCCATTATGTCTAAGTTCTGAAGATCTGTCATCACTGTGGCTTTTCTGGAGAGGGACCAGAGTCTTGATGATCTGCAACAACTCTCTCAGACCCTTCAAAATAACTAAATAAATAAATAAATGAATGAATGAATAAATGAATAAACTGAAAAACAACTGGAACCACTGTGCCACTGAAAGCTGTACTTAACAAAAGAGCTGTATGCCAGATGGGAGAGTTTTGGAAGGTACCACAAATTTCTGCTCTCTGTTCCTGGGAATGCATGTGCTTTTCATTGTTGGCCATAGAGAAAATGAGATGGGGCTTGGTTAGGCAAAGGACCGACCAAGAGAGAGTGGTCTGGGTTGCATTAAGAGTGGAGTCTGCGAGCTGGGGACTGAGGCCGGGGATGGATGCTGTATAAACACACGCAGACATAAACACTTTGCTACCATCTTGAAATTGTATTCTCTGCCACACAAGACCTTTTCAAATTCCTATTAAAATATTTTATGTGTTCCCTCTTTAGGTATGCTAATATTACTTTGATTTTCTGTGTCTGTTCCTGTGTTCCTGTGTGCATGTGTGCGTGCTTGCGTTCACCTAACAGCACTTTAAGAAGCAGAGGAGGCTTATCCCAGAGAGAACAGTGTGGAAGTACTTTGTCCAGCTCTGCAGTGCACTGGAACATATGCACTCCCGGAGAGTCATGCACAGAGGTAGTGATAATGCACACACACTGTACATAAACTTTGTTTGTTTGTTTATAAATAAGTATATTTGAATCCATAGAATCTCTTAAATTTGGACCATTTTTTGTTTCATAAATTGAGCTTCCATGAATGTTTTGAAAAGGTTTTTAGATTACTAATGGATGATACATACAAGTCAGAGACACTTATACAAATGCTGCAACTGCTGACATCTCACCGGAATAGATATGAGCAGTTGTGACATAGTAACAAGAAACTAGCGGTTACTTTTCTAGGAAATGAAGTTTGAGCAAACCATATAGAGATACGGTTAATTATGTGGTTAATGTCTAAAAGTATATGGCCAATTACCAACTCTTAAATTAGGCCCTTGAAAATACGTTGTGAATTGTAATTCTTAACAAATATATTTGTAAGTATTTTAGATTTTTGTGCTTCACATTTATTTAATATTTATCATAGGCTGATAAGGATCTTCCTGCCACTCATCTAGGACTTGTGTCCATTACCTAGTGGCTCCTGGACCTTAACCAGGAGAGCTAGGACATCACAGATGAAATGAGATGTGTTCCTGAGTTCATTGTTATGCAACACCAGCAAATCTTAAGCAGAAACTGAAGGGGGTGAATTGTTTGGTGTGATGGACTATCTTCTCACACAACTTAAGTCTCTGAGTGTTCATTTTTGATAGCATACTAAATTAAGCTGAAATCAATGGGTGTCTGAAAGGTGGGATAGTAATTTTAAGAAGTTGCAGTATATATTTTGTCATTATTTAGACTAAACACAACTCATGTTTACCAAAGTAAAGAATACAGTACTTGGAGAATGGTTTTTTCTAAAGTCCATAGAATGAAAATAAGGGGAAAAAGAACATTAGTAAATATTTCCCTAAGGATTTTCTTTTGTGTGAATGACCTTGTTGTATATGACAGAGGGCAAGTGTAGGTGTTAAACAAAACATACACCAGAGAACACAGTGTTTATGGCCCCACATGCTTTCAATAGGGCCCAGTCAAATCAAGCCCTGGATTCATCTACATAGGCTGCAGCACTCACACACACAGCTACAGGTGATGTACTTCCGCTGGACTGACTCTGATTAGGGCACAGGGACATTAATGAACCCTGAGCTCTGAGTTTTAATGACCACTTAGACCGCCTATTCAAAAGCGGCTTACAATTATAGCAGTAAATTTCAAAGGCGAATGTGTGTCATATTTAACGCTTCTTACTTACTAGAAAAAGCAACAGAAATGGTTTGCTAATGTCCACTGGAATGAATATTTTCATTAATACATATTATGTCTGTAATGCTGACATGTTTTCTGGGCAAAGAGGACATGCAGTTTTTATGGTGACATCCATGGCCGGAGGCATTATGTTTTTGGGTTGTCTGCCCGTCTGTCTCTCCATCCATCCCTCCCATTCTTGTGAATATGATATCTTAGGAACGCTGTGAGGGCATTCCATTACATCAGGCACAAACACCCGCTTGGACTCAAAGATAAACTTATCAGAATTTGGTAGTCAAAGGTCAAGGTCAGAGTGACATAACAAAACAAATTTTTGGCCCGAACTCAAGAATTCATACATTAATTATGACAAAATTTCACACAAATGTCTACTAGGATAAAATGAAGAAGTGAATTATGAAGGTCAGTATCACTGTGACATCCTAATGTTCTGCATATACATTTATTTCCTTTTTAGAAATTCCTTCAACGTCTTCATTACATTTATTGTGTGAAACGGTAACTTGGCTGGTTGGTGGAGGCAAACAACCATGAGGCAGTAGCTAGTTTATCATTGGACATTCCTTCCACAGATGTTGTTGCTTTAAAATTCTTTGTCACTAATATTGCATTCACATTAGGTAATTAAACTGTGAGTCTGAGTAAAATTCAACCAGTTCATAAATGCACTCTCTTCTCCTTTTCACTTTTTCTGACTCCTCTCCTCACTTTTTCTTCTTTAGATATCAAGCCAGCCAATGTATTCATCACAGCCACTGGAGTAGTGAAACTAGGGGACTTGGGACTGGGGCGATTCTTCAGCTCCAAAACAACTGCTGCTCATTCGCTAGGTAATTTACAAAGGTCTATACATAAACACACACACACACAAACACACACACACAGTGGCCCCCAGTAATCACCCAGTCATGGATGTGTTTCATTAGGCATATTGAGGCCAGAGCCATGTGTCTTGTAGTCATGCTGTTTGGCCACGGCTGTGCCCAGCCCCTTCATAGGCCACTTAGCCACTTCCTATTGCCTTGACCTATAACCCTAACACAGATGAAGACTGGGCAGAGCCGGTCGAAACACAGGTCTGATTGTGGCTCTGTGCCATAAAACAAGTCGGCCAACTTTACAATCAGGGTTATTTTTGGCAATGATGGGTGTGTTTGTCACTTTTAGGAAACAGAATCATATAACACTCTTCTTTGCATTAAAAGAAGTAAGAATTGTGGGCCAAAATGGCAACAATAATTAAAATGTACCCCCCCCCAAAAAAAAAAAATTGTACTAAACCTGACATGGTATGAACTTACAAACTGTGACTATGAGAATTATACTGTAAAACTGTAGGACTAAGGACTAAAACCTTTAACTTAAAAAGGAGAGTGAAATAACATTTCAGTAATTTTAAAAAGAATAGATATGGACATTTCTACCATTTCAAGCTTTGTCTTGTCAGTGAAAACCTATAGTTTATCTCACTAAACAGGAGACTTTGAGTTTAACACAAATACACACACTCACATACACACACCTACCTCACTTCGAGGGTGTTGTAGTGTTTAAAACACAAGCTTACCTTTTAACAATTTGTTAACAGTCTGTTTCTACCACATTTTACCACTGCGTCGGATTGTTACAGTCTCTCTGCTCCGGCACCTTTTATGTAGATTAGTGTAACTGCATATTCTGCAAAGTCAAGAGCGAGTCAGAGCATGATGGAAATATTCTTATGGACTATTAGGGAAATAAAACAAGAAAACCTTTACAAAAAAAATCAAATATATGGTAACAGAGAATAGTAGTTCTGCCCTGTGTGCATAAGAGTTTGATGATCAGATGTAGGGGTGATTTACTGTTCATGCCATTAAATTAAGACATAATTCAAGGTGCAATCTTAAACAACCAACATCTCTTGAGAATGAGAAGAGGATGTCTTGAAGTCTGTCCTTGATAGCAGTGACAATTTCCATCACACATGCAGAATTTTCTTTATTAATGTTTTTTCAATCACTTACTACCTGTTATGTCTGAAAAAAACATTTTTTGGGATAATAGACATGTTAAGAGATTCTGCCCAAGGAAAACAAAGACAGCACAAATTATCCAGTGTCTTGCAAGAATTGTTGAATAGTCATTGGTTCATGTAACAAGTTATTCCTCTAATATGTATTTTGGTAGAGCATGTTTAACAACAGCACAGACGCAGAAGCAAGCAGTGATTTCTTGTTGTATGCTGTGTATTAATGAACTTTGTCTTTCAATGAAATTATTGGCATAATTCAGAAATGAATGCAAAATAGCCAATTTTGTAAAACCAGAATATTTTAATAAAATGCGCAGGGTTGCTGAACAAAAGACAAAAAAAAACTTGCACTATAGTAACATAAAAACACAAAATGTACCCGGACACAGTTACTAGTACCTTTCACCAATATTTGGTTGCAGAACCAACAATGACAGCCTCTAAACGTTTCTTGGAGCCACCTAGAAGCTTCTTGCACCTTTCTGCTGGTAGTTTCTGCCTCTTTTCCATTGCTCTGAACCTCAACCTACTTTTCTGACAGGAACACGTTTTGCTCTAAAATGCCTTAGTAATCTTCTGATTTCCTTTGATACATTCAATTCTTCCAGTACCAGAGGAAGCAAAGCAGCCCAATGGCATTATAGAACCTCCACCATGTTTTACTGTAGATCAGCTGTTCTTATCCAAATGGACCTCATTTCGTTGCCCATGAAAAACTGATAAACTACAAAAGGGTTCTACTTTGGTTTCATTTGTTCATAGAAATTATCCCATAAAGACTGCAGCTTATCTATGAAAGTTTTTGTAAACATTAGTCTAACATTAGTAACCTTTCTGTGCCTTTCTTTCAATAATTTTGTCCTCTTTGGCCTTCGCCCATGGAGCACTTGTTGGTTTAGTGTGCGTTGTATGGCACGGGCTGAAATTTCAAGCGCTTTTCTTTAAAGTTTTAAAGAGATTTTTCAACTAGAGGTGCTTTTGGTGGCTACCCAAAAAAGGCAATGCGCTCTGAAAAAAGAAGCTAGATGGAGTGCCTTTTCACTAGGTTGCTGCATTTGACAGCATCCGCTCTCACTATCTTATTTTACATGAAACATACTAATCAGCTGAATGTTTGATATGATACAATAAAATATGGTCACTAGAAATTGTTTTGATGGAGATGGTAACCATGTTTTAAACTTGGCCTATTAGGGAAAATGAAGGTGCTATTCAGTCTCCCCCCTTGGCAATTTCAGCTGCTTCATAGATTGGAAAATGTGAAAAAGGAATTCCATGGACAAATATAAATGCTGTCTTTCACACTGTCTCGGATCCCAATGTCAAGCTTTATTACAAAATCAGCACACTATTCTCGGCCCCTGTGCAGCGGCAGCAGCCCAGCCTTTGAGAAAGTGTGAATCACATGATCAGCTCAACAGAAGCCCTATCAACCAAGGAGCCTGCAATGCCAGCAGAGCAGGGCGAAAGTGACTGTGATTGCACATCAAACGTTGAGTCCACAGCACCCTCTTTAGGCTGACAGAGGACAGGCAGCCCCACAAGCAAAGGGGTCAACTGGAATACTCTCACCATCTGAGAGTATTCAAATCTGAAGCAATCATAGCTACTTTGATAATCTGTACATATAACAGTGCAATATTTCTTCCAGTGTAAATACTTTTCATGTATTTTCATTTTACGCACAATATAATTGATTTAGTTACAATGATCATGAGATCATGAGCAAAAATAAGCATGTTTAGTATGCATATGAATTATTTTTAAAGATGCATTTGATATGTACTCATGTGACCACAGTACTTTGCAGTGTTTTAAATAGTATTTCAACTATATGAGGATGTCAGTAGAATGTTTTACTTGGTGTCCCCAGGTTAGCATGACCTGTTGACAAGGAATTCAACGTGCATCCTTCTAGCACCCTTTGTCACTGGCTTTCCACTTGACATTTCTTGCAGTTTCTTTCAAACAGCAGATCTCTCCTTCTTACTTCATCACCTCTCCTTCTCTCTTTCTGCTGTTTCTCTCTTAATTGTCCTCACTTCTCCCTCCTTCTGTCCCTGGTTCTTTTGCCTTGACTTTTAGTCAGAGAGATAGACGAAGGCGAAGAAAAGAGAGAGAGGGTATGTGAAAACTAGAGATGGAGAATGGGAGACAGCACACAGGGTGAGAGAGGGTAGAAAGCAATATATCAGGAAAAAGAAAGGAGCACAAGAAATAGAAGAATGGGTGACAAAGAAAGAAGAAGGCAGAGCGTTCCAGGTGCAAGGGAAGAGAGTGTGACAGAGTGACAGAGAAAAAAAGAGGAGAAAAAAGAAAGCAGAGAGAAAGAAAAAAGTTTGGAGGTGCAGAGTAAGAGGAGAGAATATGAGAGTGTGACAGAAAAAAAAGGAGGATTAAAAGGAAAGCAAGAGTAAGAGAAAGGGATAGAAAGAAAGAACACGAGGAAGAGCTCTGCGTGTATTTGTGCATGTGCGCATGCGTGTGTGCTCGCACACCCAATCGTGTGCCAGTGTGGGTCTGTAATGAGCCCAGCCACCCAGCTGAACAGAAGAGCAGGGTGGTGGAGCTGAGATGGAGGTCCAGGCATACAGCCTGTCAGCTCCTAGGCTTTCAACTCAGCTGCTCAGCAGCCTGCAGTCTCATACACACGCACGCGCACACACACACACACACACACACACACACACACACACACACACACACACACACACACACACACACGCGACCGAGCAAATTCACGTACGCACAGATTCACACACATTTACACTTGCACACGCTCACACATTCACACTGTTTTTTTGTCTCTTGCACACTCGTGCCCACACTGAAAGACACACTGACTCTTTGTCTCCTATACAAATGTATGTTGAGACGCACATTCACATCCACATAGGCTTGAATGCATGCACGCACACACATACACACAGACACACACACCCAAAAGCAGGTAATCATTCACATAGATTTGAATCATACATTCACATCAACAGACATACAAACTTAATGAAACATATATACTCAACATCCACCTCTTTGGACATGCAAGAAACACAAAGGACACCTTCTACACACCTTCTGCTTTCCAGTGCTAAGGATGGGTATGTAGTGACATGGCAAAAGTTGGATTAAAGAGAAAAAGAACAAAAGAACGGTAATAGCAGGAAAGCTGATGCAGCCATCAGACAAATGAGACACTAGCCAATTGGCAGTAATAAGTAGTATAATATACCTGCAATTAACACCTGTAATGAGAAAGGTGTTAACAATGAGTACCAGGGGAAAAGGAAATTGGGGGAGGGGAGGTTAGCAGAAAGATTTTGGAGAGACTAATGTTGAAAATAATTATGACAGGTTCAACGTGTGTGTGTGTGTGTATGTATATTTTTATATTTTTATATATATATATATATATATATATATATATATATATATATATATATATGTGTGTGTGTGTGTGTGTGTGTGTGTGTGTGTGTGTGTGTGTGTGTGTAGATATATATATGTGTGTACTTTTTATCTTATGAAGGCAAGCAAGTTGTGAAACCGAAAGGGTTAGGCAGAGAGTCAAAGTAGAGGATGAGAACTCAGGAGGAGGACGTATAGAAAACAAAGAAAAAAGTCATGGGAATATAAGGGAATATGGAGAATGCCCTCTGACTATGAGATTAAGTCCTTTCTAGCTTTGCTCTTGCCTGGAAGTTTGGGACTTTTGTCTTTGTTAAAACACGATAGAGTGGCGGTTTCCAAACTCCTGCCCTGGCTCTGAATGAGAAATTCAATCACATCCTTTGAGATTCCAGCAGAATCTCATTCCCAGTTTAAAACACAGAAATGTAAAACTGGTAATAGAGAACAGATTATAGAAGGCTTACACCATTAATGGGTACTCTCCATGAAATGCTTCATTGTGTTTAAATGGTCCATTTGAGCTGTAGGTTAAAAGGAAACTGCAGCAAATCTGTGCAATCGACTCAATAAATGTTTTTAAAATGACACAGGTATTTGGTTCATTTTATGGAACATTCAGCAAGGGTTTAGAAGAGGCAAATTCTTTATACTGGATAGTATCTCACCACCTATACAACGCTTACCCTGTTACATAGAGAATACAGTGTTGTCATAACCATTCGCAATAATGGAAATCAATCCCAACATGACTTTCAATTTATTTGCATGAATAAGTAATGTGCCCTTAATTTAGCATGCTGAAGGAGCCTGAGCCCAGTGCTGCTGCCTTTTTTTATGCAACTATTAGCATAAGAGAGGCTGATTCTTTTTAATCAACTAATAATGAATGTTAGGGGAGCTTGTTCAGACCTCACCATGAGACCTCACAGCTCACACACACACACGCACAAGCACATGCACACACACACACCAACCATAGTACCAACCTGATGACCAATTAGAACAGCAATCCCCAGTCCCCTGTTTATTCTTCTGCGTGCTCTCTCTTGCTTCCCCCTTTGCAGATGCTGATTATTTTTGGAATGACAGGTAACACTTCATTATTCAAAACCGCACATTTAAGATAAAAGCGTATTTTCTCAACCTAATTAAATGTGAACCAAAATTAAAAGTGCTAGCTTTCATTTCAGTTCCCATAGACTTAAAATCTAATAGCCCCCTCTGTAATAGTTTTATTAATTGCAATTAAATCAGTTGAGTTTCCTCTGACCTGTTAATGTGCAGTGTGGCTCTGGGGACTTTGTGTGTGTCTGTGTCTGTGCGTGTGCGTGCATAGTTATGGTTTTTTCCCTTCCATTTTCCTGCAAGCTGACTTTTCTCCAGAATTTTTACCACTTGAGAGCTGTTCTCACCTACCCAGCTCACTACAATTGTTTGTGCATATTATAAAGTCAAAAACTACCACTTGCCCTCTATATATGTAAAAAAACCAAAAGAAAACTTACTCGATCCTGCGCATTTTGTATAGAGGGTACGGGCCGGACTGTATTTTGGCTATTAAAAGAAGTCATTTTAAGAAAATCTCCAAGATTTTCTATATGCAAATAAATAAAATTCTCAAAAAGATTACATTGCATTGAATTCAGCTTTTTCAATTTATATTTTCATTCAACCCCATATGCACAGCAGGTCTATGAAAAGGTTTCGCTATGTTCCCTTTCATCCTGTGGTGTCTAGTACTATTTAAGATGTAAATCCACCGATTGCTACACAGTTTTATGTCATAAATGTTTACATCCTCAACTGTAGAGGAAGGTAGTGTAATTAGCTTGTGTAATGTGTGATCGGACTGAAAACCTGAGAACACCTCCATAATGCACTACTGAAAACTGGCTTAGAGAGAAAACTGAGCACACTGAATTTCAAAAAATCAGAAAATTAGAGTTTCAGGCAACAATCAGACTTTGAATTAAGTTAAAGTCACTAAAGGAATTTAATTATTCAAATATTTAAGGTTATTAAACAGCATGGATCCCCAGGAGAATACAAGAAAATGTAAATTATTTTGACATATTTTGACACACAACGATATGCAGAGATTCAACTGATGGAGGTTGTACAACAGCTTAGCAGAGCCTTTGTAACTGTCATCTTCATATTTAAGTAGTCCTCCATTCACATGTCTGCTTGGGAGGATTTGGGATGGGGCAGAGTCTGCTCAGCACAGGTTAAAGGGCTGGTAAAATTTCCATCCTTTAACCATATGTGATTAATATAAAACCTCTGCTGGATGTGCTTGATAGACTTTTGTATGGGAAATCACAATAA
This sequence comes from Istiophorus platypterus, assembly GCA_016859345.1. Taxonomy (NCBI): domain Eukaryota; kingdom Metazoa; phylum Chordata; class Actinopteri; order Istiophoriformes; family Istiophoridae; genus Istiophorus; species Istiophorus platypterus. Next base: position 20,124,362 of record CM029123.1, read on the forward strand.
ACAGAAAGCAAATGAAAAAAGGAACCAGTCATACTTAGCTAAGAAAGCAGCAAATCTGCAAAGCTTCCTGCAGTGTGTCACAGATGTTATATTGGGCTGTGGTTCCTCTTTGTGTCCAGTTGGGTGAAGATCTGATTCTTTGGAGCTCTGCCAGTCACCATGGCAGTTTGAGATTCTTGAGTTTCAAAACCAGAACCAGAAACTGGCCAACTTTTAAAGCTCCACCACTGCTCCCTGGGCATATTCACTGACTACTGTTTCAGATCATTACCGAGCCCCAGTAATCAAAACTGATTTATGTGTATTTTGTGTGTGTGAATATATCTGCTGTACATATGTACGCGACTCCGTGGTACTTACATCATTGCGTGCACCAATGATATCTGACCTTATTAAATATCATCTTACTTGGAATTAACAAAGGCAATCCACCTTCAAGTCTCCTTCTAGTTTTCTTTCTTTGTTCTATTACTAAAATAGGGTCAGTATTGCAACCTCTGTGTCATCGTGTGAGATTACACCTTTATTCCTCACTTGTTTCTCTGTACTTTGTGAGCTATGTCAGTGATGTTGATGAACTGGGGGAAGCATGGGTTTGAAATGCAAAATATTAACACCCGTACTCCCTTTTTGTCCTGTTCTCCTTTTCTGCCTCTGTCTATCTCCTTCTGTCCTTTTCGCTCTTTCTCTCTCTATCCCTCTTCCCTTCCTCCTCCCCCACCCTCTGTGTTCCAGTGGGTACTCCCTACTACATGTCGCCGGAGAGGATACATGAAAACGGATACAACTTCAAATCTGACATCTGGTCGCTAGGATGCCTGCTCTACGAGGTAAACTATGTGAATATGTGCACAGACTGTCACCCTGCAGTCGACTGTAGGAGTGATGTGAGAACACAATGGCTGAGACACGCATAAACAAACAGAACCATCCTCAGTCCCACATATAATAGAGTACTGCCACAAAATATATACAAACACGTATATTTCCTCAGTATTTACAATATTGATTAGACTTGGAAGCTACAACGTTGCACACTCTTTTATTCCAGATTATTAATATATTTAAACAGTATGGCAAATTTCTTTACCTCCTGTCCCCTGTCTGCTTCACTTCTTTCCCTGTGGCTTTGCTGAGCTGAAGCCTTAAGACTCTTTGAGTTAAAGTTCTTTAACCAAGGAACCTGCTAAACGTATAAAGCTGGTGAGTGAAGGGAACTGACATGGCCATGTGTTTTAGATAAGGCCGCCCAGTGACACTGACTAGTTTGATTAGTCAGGAGGAGCAAAGCACCACAGGGCTGTAGACCACACTGACTGGAGACAAGGCCGGGAGGAGCACACAGCCAAGGAACAAAGAAGAAAGAGTGAGGAGCAGAACAAAGATAGACATGAATGATAGCAGTCAGCCTGATTTTTCACCTTGCCAACCTCCACGTGCACTGAATACAGGCAGGCACAAATTCAGAGACACACTGTTGACCAAAGAAACACCCACATTTTCCTCCTGTCTTCTCCTCCAACTCCCCTGAGTGGCTGATCACTTGGGTTACATTTCAACGCACCAGTGACTGCACCCTCTCTGCACCGCCTCAGGCTTAGAGGTGGATATATAACGCAAGGAAGAAGTTTGAGCTCAGCTTGCAGGTCATGGTTGCTCAGAGACCACAGTCCTTCATGCTAATTAGTTCCCCACAATGCACTGCAGTAATGCGTAGCTGTGGTTGGCTGAGAGCAGTGGGTGCTATAGGTCTTGTTCTTTTTTTGCGCTTTTTATGTGTGGTGTACATGTATTGTACATGTGTTTACACAGAAGATGCTACTTTTACTGTTAATAAAAAACAGATTTTTTGGTTATATTGCCTGTATTGCATAGTTTCTGTAGGTATCATCATTGTTTATCCGCACAAGCACTGAACAGTTTTGTTTAATTAAGGACATTTTGATGTGGTTAGTTTTGTTAGGGTGAGTAGCATTTAGTTTTCACTGACTCAGATTTAGGTATTTTGACTAAGGTTTAGTTAAAAACTATCAATTTCCATACATTTGGACACAGTTTTTACTCTCAAAAATGTTTTACATGCTTTAGAGGTGAATATTTTTAAACATCCATCATTGGGCTTGGTTGTAGTTGAAGATTCTGTCCATAGTAACTTTTCCAAAACCTTCCAAAATTATGTTGAGGAAGCATTTTATTTTGAAATTGTCATAGTACCGCATGTACAGCTTGAGAATTGATTGTTTCACAGTTTGAGTAGGGTTGCACTGCATTTCTTATACCTTTCACCTTAAGGATAACTGCGAGGGGTCACAGTCTACTTAAATAATGAGAAACCAAGATGGAGACCAGAGAAAAGGAGGTCAAAAGATAGGGAATAAAAATATAAGGTGAAAAAGTTTTGGAATCTATATGGTAACAATATATGAAGCTAGAAGGGTAAGGGCATAGGCAGCACAAGTCTTGAGTGGAAGGGGAAAATAACACATAGCAAGAGCAGGGCTATAGATTGCTGGAGCGAATAGATAGATGAGGGTTGTTCATTCAAAGAGAAAGTACTGTAGGTACAAGAGCAGAGACAGGACTCCAACCACCAGGTCAAGGTGAACCATGCAAGGAGCTTGTGGAGATAAAGATTTTACAACTTTATTGTTACCAGAGGAGTGCTCACTATGTCATGCATATTCTCTTTGAAGAACAGACCCATACTTTCCAACTTCTTGATAAGAGGGCTCCACAGTACATTTGTTGTCAGGAAACTTATCTCTCTCACTCCCAAACTCTCCTCCATTCCTCTTTGCTCTGTTCTCCTTCCCCTTTGCTATGTTCTCCTCCATATGCCTCCGTTTTCCTCACTTAACCTTCAGGCTTAAGAATTCACACAGAAATCCAGGTCTTATCCCTTTGGTACACATTGATTTCACCCTGGACATACAGTAGAGGCTGAGGTTATGTGTGTTTAGTTTTTGTGTGTGCGCGCATCCTTTATTATATGTTCTTGTTTCCAAGGGAGTTTGGTTTCTTATGTGTGAAACCGTTCCATTTGTGAGAGCCTGTATTTTTCATTCTCTTGCCTGGGGGTTGGGTTAGGGTCCAAAGGGTCCGTCTATCAATACCTGGTCATTGTATGTGCGTCCATCTTTATCTCCCATTCTGTTTGATCCCTTTCTCCTCGTGTCCAACCTCATTACATCACCTGACCCTGCCCTATGCCCCCTCACCCAAACCCCCTCACCGCGGTAAACGGGGATGCTGCACTCGTCAGGGTTGTCTCCAAGGGTGAGCTGGAAAGTAATTGGGGGGGGGGGTCGAATGGCATTCAGTGAGATCGCAGTCTCCTAGCACTCTCTTCTTTTGCTCACAGTCAGAACCACTTCATATTGGCAACAGTAATTCTCAAGCAGTTGCTCAGTGTGTTCTGTGTTTAAAACAAAACAAAGAAAACAAAAGATACGTTATACACGCACACATACTCAGGGTCTCCAGCCTGTACAGATGTCTTGTGGTAGTATCAAGGTCAACAGAGGAGGGGTATATATTTTTTTTAAAAACTTTACAGGAGTGTGTCTCCTTCCTGTATGGAGCTCAGCCATCCATACCTCTAACTGTGCCCATGTCTCATGCTTCCTGCCTCATCCTTGCCCCCCCCCCTTGTTTTGCTGTTGGTTTTATGAGGCCCAAAAATGCTGGGTTCTCAGCAGCTGGCATTTGCATGTGATGAGCTGCCCCTGTGGCTTGCTCTTGATATGTTATTGCCAGGGAGTTTTTTTGCAAACACAGCCTGGTTATTCCTTTAGTCATACGAATGTCAATGTCTGGCTCTGACTTATTGAACAAATTACTTAACCCCTTTGTGTACAGTATCAGGTTTTTTTTTTACCATTCTGTATATTTGTTTATACTTATCCTGCCCTGTTTAACCACGCTTTTCTTCCTGCCTTTCTGTTTAAAGCACTGATGGCAATTGGGAAAAGATCACATTCAGTTGTACCTAATTTCACGACTGTGTCTTGAAACTCAAAAGTAGGTAGACCATGTAACAGCAATATCTTTGCTATTTTTTTTAGAAACACAGTTATTCGCCCTCTTGCCAAGAGTTTAATGAGAAGACTCAGATCACTGTCATTTCTTTCTATTAAATATGAAACTAGTTTCTCTCTGTAAATTCAAATCCCAATATTCAGTTTAGATGGAACAACACACTTTTTATTTTTTTTATCAATTTTCCTCAAAAGTTCACCTCGCTGGGACAATCTGCCTCTTTAAATTCACGCATCTATTCTTCTTCTTGTCTTTTCTTCCTTCCATCTTAGCTTTTTAGTGTGTTAAAGGAGAGGAGTGATGACTCCACTGGGTGTAGGTATATTTTTAATGACTGTCCCTACACTGACTTATTGCCTTGATTAATATATCATCATAAAGCCACATGAAGGACCAGTAAGAACATAAAAAAGTCATGCTTTCCTCACTTTTATAGTAATGTGTGTGTGTGTGTGTGTGTGTGTGTGTGTGTGTGTGAGAGTGTGTGAGAGAGAGAGAGAGAAATATACAAAATATAGTGTCCCCTATGTGTGTGTTATTTAGGTGTTTATTTTGATGTGACATATGCCTACAATTGTATGTGTGTTTATAAGTGAGTAAATGAGAACTTGTGAGAAGCCCTTTGGTCCTGGGCTGTAAGGGCTCCAGGGATTGGGGGGGGGGGGGGGTTGAGGGAGACGATGGGAGCCTCTCACGGCTCTTTTTAATTGGTGTACAGGGAGAGAAACTGGAGAGAGAGAGAGCTGGATTAGTGTTAATTAAACTGGAAGACCCCATCCAGACCTTTTACATGGACAGAGATGCTGTCTTTACATGTGTGGGTTGAGGAGGGCAAAACCTGGCCAGCTGAAGATGTGCTGAGGAACAAAGCTGTGCGTGTGCTTGTGCTTGTGTGTGTGTGTGTGTGCGTCTGAACGTGTGTGTGCAAGCTTGTTTTACTAAATTCCTGGAGTCTGAAAATACCGAGCCAACTACAATTATTGGGGTCTTATATCTTTGTGCAGTCCAAAATGCTGGAGCCCAAAAGTTTAAATGAGTCTGTGAGGGTTAGGATGAGTGTTAGGGAATGTATTATGTCATTGGCAGGTCCTCACAAACATACTAAAGCAAGGGCGAGTGTGTGTTGGTGGGTGGGTGTGTGTGGGTGGGTGGATGGATGTGCATGTTTTCTGCCACCAGCAGCCACACCCCTCAGACAGACAGCAGGCATGCGTGTGCTTTGTATGTCTTTCGAATATCAATGAACCATACACACACAGACACGCACACAGTCTCACATTCACACACAAGGGACTCAGAGGTCAGAGAGTGAGTCAATCAACTAACCCACTGCGACTAAACAAGGAAAAAAGGAGTGTGTGTGCGGGCATGCATCTTTATGCTTGTGTGTGTGTTTATACGTGTGTGTGTTTATACGTGTGTGTGTGTGTGCGCGTGAGTGTGTGTGTGCGTGAGTGCGTGTGCTGAGAGCAGGGGGCCGGCAGCTGTCAGGGGCTAGGAGCAGCAGGCACTAATGAAGCAGATGAATAGTGCAAAAACTCCCAAATACAAACAGGACAGTTGACATTTTTCATCTGTCAAAAGCAGAAGATGCATGAAAATACGATGGGGTGTTGTTTAACCCTTTGCCTCCTGGTGTCTATAGCTGGCTGCTTTTTCTTCTTTTTCTCTGTCTGTTTCTGTCTCCCTCTATTTTCCCTCTTACTTTCTGAGCGATGTATGTTTTGGAGAAGCACTATTTGGCCCTCACACAGAAGCCCACAAAACTACAGACTACCTCCTATACAGTACTAAAAGATGTATGTAATATTTGTTTCTAAAGCAATCAAGTTTCCACATGGTCCTTTCTAAGCTTTTGAAGCTTTTGAAGCCCCCCCCCCTACTCCGAACAGACTCATTCCCCTCTGAAGGAAGAGGGGAATGAGGTCTGTATCTGAGTTTGAAGCTGTTGATTTAATTGCTTGAGGCTTAGACAATTAAGTTCAAATTCTTAATGTTATTTTAATATTGTTGCAGCTGTTGTTGTCTTACCATATATCATATGTCTTACCAGATACCATGTATGGTAATTCTTAGTACGTAGTATTTTTTTTAAAGGACATACCATTGCTCTATGTGTATTTATCCAGGCTTTTGTATCTTTTTTATGTCTCCTAATCACTGTACAATAAAATATGAAATCTTTGGTTAGAGATATGAGGCTTTGTTAATAATGGACAAGCATCATTGCTGACACACACAGGAATATGCATTTCCACACACATCTCATCACTGTCAACTACCTGCTGGGCCAGTCTCAGAAGTAGTCGTTGGAGAGAGAGAGAGAGAGAGAGAGAGAGAGAGAGAGAGAGAGAGAGAGAGAGAGAGAGAGAGAGAGAGAGAGAGAGAGAGAGAGAGATCCTCTTTACTTACTGTTCACATTTCTTTTTTTTTTTGTGAGGATACACTGTATTAGTGGGAGTGTTCAATTTAGAGAGCTGATGAGTGAGCGGTGAATTACGTCCGGTGGAGCGAAGAAGCCCACAGAGCCCACCGCTGCTGTCATCTTGACTTCCCACCAGAAGCTGTGACACCCACTGTCAAAAATCTCCCTTACAGGGAACAAGAAGTTTTCTCTCTCTGCACCATCAATGTTTGACACATTTTAAAATGAAGAAGCCATTTACAAAGTGGGGATGTGCCTGGCACTTTTCGGGCAATGTCAGTGGGTTGCTGTCATAGCTATAGGCAACAAAGTGAGAAAATCGGCAGGAGCAAGATTTTTTGGAAGTAGTAGTCAAAGTTCTTGTGACTTTACAGGTGAGCTAAAAAAAAAAAAAAAAAACACCAATTTACATTAACATTTTTTAGCAAGCGTTATCTTTGAACAGTCCAATGAGTTTGTTTCAGTAACTCGGAGATACGCAAACATTTGCAAAAGAATGATCACCTGCTGTTGTCCTTGGTTGCTGTAAAAATGGTCATATACTCAGTGCTCCTTAGCACAGGATAGCTTGTCCCAGTTGTAGCGGGAAAACGGTTTCTGTTATTCTGCACCTTATTCTCTTATGGTCCTATTTACGTCGAAATGTTGTGTCCTCATGGGCCCTGAGATTGTGGAAGGTGGCACATTCACACTAACCTGCTGTAATTCCGTATGGGATGACTCTGTTTTGATTCATAGATGGAGACATTGTTCTCATCCACTTTCACACTACCAGTTAGCATGCTGTCATACATGTACTGTACACTCTCCAATAATAGTGCAGGGACCTTTATTAAAAAAAAAAAAAAGTGTCAATAATATTTAACAAAATTTCATCTTTCCACTGTGATAAAATTATGTTGTTTTCTTTCTCTTGTCCTTTTATAGCAATGTATGCTCCTTGTTTCAATTTGCCTCCATTCCCTTGCTATCAGCTCGCACATCCGCAGTTTAAAAACACTAATCAAGATCACATTCAAGTTGGAAATGCCGCACAGTACTGAAACAAAACTAGGCAGGCATTCTCGGACGACTTATAGAGCCTGTGAGAAAAAACAGAAACTGAAACCTGTGAGCACTGACTCATGGTCCATTAATGGACCAGGATCCTTTTTCACATTGGTCCAAAAGACGCTTCCTTTCTTCTGGAAGTCAATGAGATGTAAAGCAACTTTTCAAGGGGCTCAGAAATAACCTCTCTGTATAAATATTTGACTGTGCGTCCTCATGCATAGGACAAGGATTTTTTTGGCCCAGAGATACCAAATAAAAACTCCTTTGATTTCATGTAAGTTATACACTTAATGCTACCAACCTCTTCCTATGTGATATTCTTATGCAAAAGAATATAAACCATTTCAACAAGGTCCAGCATCTCTGAATATCTCTTCAACACTAACAGCTGTCCAACTATTTACCTATTATTAGTTTTGTCATTTGACCCTTCACAAAAACCTTAAGACCAATTTATGCCTCTGCATCGAACTTATGCCTTAGGTACAGCGTAGCCCTGTACCCTATGCCATAGCCTACACCATAGCCTGACGCACACCACCCAAAAATTGTATCTACATGTTGTGGCAACGCAGACAGCAAGAATTGTGTTTGTCGGCTGGGAAGCATCGCATTGCCGGCTTCTCCTCCTCCGCTGCCGTCATACAGACCATCTCCTCAGACGTCCTCTTTTGTTTCTACGTTGCAGTAATTTCAGGAAAACGAACTGCTTTTTAACATCTCCTTAAAGATCTGCTCAGTTTCAGTTGCCATCTTTTCGAAGTGCACCAACGGTTGTTCGATACCTCTGGCGAAGAAATTCAACAGAGTGGCACTTAAACCCAACCTCCAACTTGCTTTGGTAGTGTAACTGCAGATCGACGTAGACACCAGTGCAGAAGTACAAATGAACATGATGGCGTAGGCTAGGGCTTAGGCTCCGCATAGACTCTGCACAGAAGCATAAATCCTGCTTAACGGTATTTATTTTTATAAGATAAAGAAAGAATTTGAGGGTGCTTGTTTTGCAATTCTGTTGTAGGCTTCACCTTGCACACACACCTTTAAGCATCAGGTAGAGAGTCGGTCACTGAGCCCGGCAAAAGTGGCATGGTATCTCCTATTCTTCACCTGTTTCCACTCAGAAGCAAAGGTCTCCTTATCCTTTCAACTCTTCCTTGCTATTCCCTTTTGCCCTCAAGCTGTTCTGCCTGCTTGCTTTTGTTTTCGAGAGGATACAGTTTTCACCCTGCTCCAGCAAATTGAAAAATTCTTGTCCGTACACCCCATTCCTCCATACTTGTCCTTTCTCACTTTTTTGTTTTCTCTCATTTTCACTTCTAATTTTTGAAGGCAGTGCAGCAGAAAGGGCTGGCAAACTAGAGGAAAAATCATAGGCTTTCTCTTTTGGTTCATTTGAATTTCAGACACTCATTCCACTACAAAAAAAACATACCTAAGTGTGCATCGGAGATGAAGACAAAACCTTACACATATTGACTTGTTATCTGTCTCTCACACCCAATCCATGTTTTAATTATATACTTGAAAGTGGTAACCCATGCCAGCTCTACTTTTACCACACCGAACTGTATTTTTTGTGTAGCACCTGTTGAGAATTTTATTGGCCGTTGAAAGTTTTTTCTTTGCTCACTCATACCCTTTCTTCTTGTCTTTTCCCCCTTTCTCTCTCCATTTCTTTTCCCTTTTTCCTCATGTCTTTATATTTCAGATGGCAGCCCTACAGAGCCCATTCTATGGGGATAAGATGAACCTTTACTCCCTTTGTAAGAAGATAGAACAGTGTGACTACCCCCCTCTTCCCTCAGATCACTACTCAGAGGAGGTGAGTACCGTCTCAGTTGCCTTTTACTGCCCTGGCATAAAGTAAATTTGGACCTGCTCACTGTTTTAAAAGGGCTCATGATATTCTCCTTAACTGCTTTAAAAGAAACTAGAAATATTGAACATTTTTTAAGTGCTGTACTTTTTTTAAGCAGTGGTGGCTGGTTCCTATTTCTCTGTGCCAGTTTGCTGATTTTTACTTGTACTGACTATTAAAGTTAATTTTTATATGTAAGTGTAATCCACCCAACTGTCTGAGCTATGATATTACTCTGTGATCAAAAGACTGGCTATGATTTTAACCGTTTGAAAATTAAATGCACATATCAAAAGCATCTGGCCATGCTACGGAGTGGGGTGAAACTAAATGGGCTGGAGTGTCATGTTTCCCTTACTAAATGTTAAATCATCTCCTGTAATTCTACGTAGACTTGTCCATGCAAAAAAAATGTAATGAAATCGGACTGCGGTTAAAAATTGCCTTATTGCTGATTGCCGGTGACATGTGTATGAATGTGCATGGCTCTGTGTTGCATGCCCTCTCTTTTTTTTTTTTTTTTTAAATATATTTCTGCCTTTTTCTCTTAATCGTATTAAGTCAAGTGTACACACGCAACAACTCAGACACTGACTCATAGGCACAAACTCACATAACTGCAGGTATTGGATTAATTTAACATTGACACAGTGCTTTTTAATGGGTACTCTTAATCTTCGTGAGTTCCTGCATTTGTTTGATAGTTATACTTAACACAAAGTTTCGCTCCCAAACACTAGTTTTATTTGTTGATAGTTGAAAGGCAGGAGACATCCCCCCATATCTGATCTATTCAAAGAACCCTACCAATGGTTTCTCATGGTTTACCTTTTCTGTTTTAACTACAAGTTATATTAGCTACGCAACCAACAAATATTTTCATTACGGATTAATCTATTTGCTACTTTTCTGATTATATGTATTTTTTTTTGCTCTAAAAACAGTCCAAAACCCATATTCTATTTACATTGATATACAATGAAGGAAACCAGCACAACCTCACATTCAAGAGGCTTTGACACTTTTTACTCTAACAACCAATCTATGATTAATTGCCAATCAAAATCAAAGTAATTTTTTTGTGCATCAAGTACTGGATTAAATGACAATTTTTTTCAGCTCTAAATGACATACTTTACATTACAGCTAACTTTTTTGTGAACAATGCTGCTGTGTTTTAGACTTTTTAACGAATTTTTTAATACTAGTCTGGGCATTTTTTAAAGATTCATTTATTGTCTTCTGAACAGTAGGAAAACCCATCAGCAGACAATTGAAATTTATTTGAATAGGGTTATCTGTTACGATGTTCATCAAATATGCATTATTTTTTTCCTATATTATGTTAAATTTTAATGTATTGTTTTTATTGTTGTATAGAAATAACGGCTGCCTAGAAATCTAGGATACATGGAGACATACTCTTAGGGTCTTCAGAGTAAAAAAGTGCTCACCCTATCGTGTCACTTATCTCTATGCCTTCCACTCTATTATCAGTGTATCTAAAGAGAGAAGTCCACAGTGACTAATTTTAAGTGGCTATCTTTATTCATGTCTCTTGTCAAAAACTAAACCCTGCTTTTATTACACTATGATTTTTAGTTCATTAGGCGGATAAAGGCGAACTTCGAAATGTGTCGAGCTTCCTAGGTGTCTATGTGTGTGTTTTTGTATACGCAAGAGCAATTGTGCAAGTGTATATTTGTTACAAGAGCTCTCTACACACACACGCACGCACACGCACGCCACGCTGAGCTTCTGCATTGCCCCACATGTCACCCCCATCCAGGAGAAAGGGAGACAAAGCGAAAAGAGAGAGGGAATGATAGAGTGAGAGACAGGGCAATGGAGAGATGGAGATGAGGGGGGTGCCTGCAGCGCCTGTCTGGATGTAAACAATGCTCCTGAAGGATCGGCAGCAAACTGTCAGCTGCTCATCTTTGTTGTGTCATTTAACCATCTCCATCTATGCCCCCCCCCCACGCCTCCCTTCGCTAGCTCCTGCTCCCCCCCCTCCCTCCACCTGACACTCCCCCACCCCACTCGCCATGCAAAGAAGCACATGAATATTTTACATATCTGCACCCCCCCCCCAATCTCCATTCTGTGGGACTAATTCTCAGACTGTCTGAATTTGCATCTTTCTCTCACTTTCTCACTCAGTCACACACACACACACACACACACACACACACACACACAGCAGTTGACGAGAACCCGTCCAAGCCAGTGCCATGCAACAGCGGCCGTCAGTAGATGGTTACCATAGCGACCTTGCGTAGATGTTATGTTTTTTTCTCTCCTCTCCATCTTTTATTCTCATCTTTTTTTTTTTAATGATGGCGGTGGCTGTTCCGCCTGCGAGCCTGCCTGTCTATCTGCTCCAATCAGCCGCTTTGCTCTGCTTCAAGTGTAAGTGCTGTCTCCGGATGGCAATGGAGTGGCAGCAATGTGTGTGCGTGTTTGTGTGTGTGTGTTTGTGTGTGTTTGTGTGTGTGTGTGTGTGTGTGTGTGAGTGTGTGCGAGTGCTTGCGGGTGGATGTGCATGTGTGGGCTCGGGTAGAAGGGGATTCAGCAGACCAATAAGTGATTAGCGCACTAACCCAGCCTCACGTCTTTGTCTCAGCTCAGTTACCTGTTGCTTTATTATTGCCATTATCGGAAGAGGTCATCTAGAGTGCAATAAAACACGCACAGGTCTGTGTTAGCAGGGGTTTGTTCTTTTCTAAAACTGTTCTTTCAAAAATCAGTCTCACTATAGTATCATTGACTGTATTATTTCTCTTTTTACCCTCCAACCAACACCCCTCCTGTCCTGCTCACCAGCTGAGGAACTTGGTAGATATGTGCATCAACCCCGACCCGGAGAAGAGGCCGGACATCACCTATGTGTACGACATTGCCAAACACATGCAGAACCTCACACAGGGCAGCTAAGCCTACAGTTAAACACACTATAGCTTGCAGAACCGCCCCCCCCTCGCTTTTCATGCTGGACTCATACACCTCTATCAGCTTTTATACAATAACTTACTCCAGAGTTTAGCTCCTTGTGATAGGTAGTACATGCAACAGATTTTCATTTCCAAGGTGATGGTACAGCTTATAACATGACCCACACCCAAAGCTTTTCTTTTCTGCCCGAGGATAAAGATTATAGACATCATAAGTATTTGTTAGATGGACCTCTCATTCTTTAGGCTTATATGTTACAACCCAATATCATTGTGTTGTACAGTCATTGATGTGTTTGTTCCTATGGCTTTAAAATGCATGCCCCCCCTGTATTTTCATGTAGTGGACTAAAGCCATTTTTTAACAGCTGCTACAAGCAGATGCCGTTTAGAGCATATATACTGGAAAACGGTAAAAGTATCAAAAATATTTTAATTTTAGATATTACCTCCCATCTTCAAAATAGTTAATCGATGCAAAACTTTTAGAACAACGGTATCATTGGAGTGAAGAGATTTTCACTCAGTGGCAGCGAAACTGAGAGACATAACAGAGTGTTATCGATGGTTGAAGTGTTGTTTTGTTGCACTTTTTTATCCTGGTAACGGAAGGCTGGCAGGGTGATCACGTCTAATGAATGTATTAGGAATGGAGGGATCATCTAGAGGGTAGACTAGAAATGTGCTGGGGGGAGAACATGGGCAAATGTCTCCACAACACTTTGAATGTAAGTCATTTTGACACCTATGTATTGTCTTTGAAAAATTCAGACTGTCTCTTTTTTGACAGCCTAGAAGGAGTGGTAGAAGCTGTTACAAAAGCAGTTTTACGTCTGCTGTTTACCTTAGTCACTGACACCATATCTCCTCCGTGTTTCAGCTTAAGGAGGATATATTGTTTTTACATAGTGTGAGTGTTTTTTTTTTTTTTTCTAGGAACGGTAAAAATCACAATGAAGACTTGAAAAAAAAACAAAACCTCAAAGTTAAAACACATAGTACTCATCATGGTCCAGTGGAACCATTTGACCCACCAGAATGGTAGTCTGTGTAGACAATACTTTGTGATTGTTAATGTTGCTGTGTAAGTTTGCAGTGTGCGCGTCTTGTTAAGTAACAGATACGATAAAGGGATAGCAGATCTATGCCTTGTGTAGCATCCATGTTATGAAAAAATCAAAGCCTGCCTACATAATGTCCGTCCTCATTTGAGATACCAAAGAGTAAAGTCCCATATAGAGAAAGCAGTTTATATATATGTTAAAGTATCTTTTATGAAAAGAATATCAAAGACTTGTACTGAAAAAAGCAAAGCAGATAAACAAGAACCAGTGGGACTCCTTTTGTTTTACTGTACATAGTGAAGAAGTTCCTATAAGTTTAATACTGAAGGGTTTTTAGTGACCCTTTATTAATTTGGAGGGTGGAAACGTTGATATATATATATATATATATATATAAAATATTTTTTATATATATAATACATATATGTTATATATTATATAATATAATATATATATTATATATTGTATAATATATATATATATTATAAAATATATAAAAGATATATTTTATATATATATATGTATGTTTTTTTTTTCTTTGTTTTTTTTTTTTTTTTCTAATAGTGAATAGGTTTACACCAGTGGGTCGCAAATGACCAGCACTGACTACCACTGGTTTACATAATGACAATCATACCACATGAAAGTTGTAGTATGTAAACAATAATTGGTAACACTTTATTTCAGATTCTTATGAATTGTCTTTTTAACATTATCAAATAGCCTGTTAACTGTTCCGTTGATATATCGTACATGTATGCCCATGTTCTTCATTTTTTGTTTTTCCTTTTTTTTTAATTAACATTTAATACTATTTGTTAAATACAAAATCAAAGCTTGTAGGTGCAAGATGTGTAAGTTATTTTATTTTGGTTAACAGAATATTTTGATAGTGTTTTGCTACCAATTATTCGTCTGAGACATGCAAATACAGTGTTTGCAATTTTTGTTTGCAATTGTACATCTTGCTCTGAACTCTGTTCCTTCATATCGGTTCTCTTTTTTTTTTTTTTTGAATTTCAGTAACTATCCAAATTTTTCATCATCCTCACCCACCATGCTCTTACCCTTTATCTCTATGTCTCTACGCTCTCTAAACAAGTGCAACTGTATAGCACCAAAACCTTTCAGTATTTTGTTGTAATTACAGGGGAGTAATTGCTTTAAGGCACTTTCTCTATGTTTTAGTTGCTATACAGAATTCCGAAATTGGTAGTATTTCAGAGCAAATTGCCAAATAGGAATTCTCCAGTGGCTGAGCTTTCAAATTCACCTTTAAGCCGATTTAACTGAAGAACCTGATGCTTTTGACTGGCTTGGAAGATACTGTACAATTGGGTTGAAACCCTTTTCACAACACCAAAGCACCATTGTCAGTTATAAGGATTTTTTTTTTTAATCCTCACTTGAGGGGATGTTCAATATACACAGGGCTAAGTTGTTTTAAGAATTATGACTATGTCTTGGTAGGGAGTGTTTTTTTTGTCTCTGTGCAACATATTACAGTCCTTTACTATGTCCTAGCTCACCTTACTTCTCTGTACACTCTCTGAGGTTGGTACCCCAGGTGTTTACTAGAAAGTAAAATATTGGCAATTAATATTTATTGTTCTAATAGTTTGGTTGTTTTCTGAACATTTCATGTCAAATTAAAGACCATCATCACGACTGCCTTATATGCTAACTAAATGCAATAAAGCTTTCAAATTTCATTTGGACAACAAAGTGAGTGCTCTTACCAGGTTTTAATGGGTTTCACATCTCATCCAATCATTCAAACATTTTTGAGTCACAACAGGTTTTGATTGCCCCTTCAGGGCATCAGTAAAAAGGGGCAAACATGGTAACGTTTATGCAAACTGCTAGAAACCAAGCCCTGCCAGCATTGTCCAGTCGCAGACCTGCAGTTTCAGAGCTGCAGTTCAGGACCATGTTGGTCCTTTGTAAGGAAGAACCAAACCATCACTGGTAAAGGGGGACAAGTTTGATGTTACCTGATTTTACAGTAAGTGTTGTAATGTTTCACTTTGAAGAACTGCTGGTAAATTACATCACCTTAATGGTAAGTTTATCCATATGCATAAATTCTATTTTTCTGTCACACACCATAGTAAAAAATGTAATCCGGACTGATACTAGAACATGGTCGTTTTTGTCTGGCTTCTGTTAGTTACATTCTGTGGTGACTTTTTGTTGGTAATGTAAGTTCATGTCATACACAATATTTTCCAGTGATGGATGGCCTTCTGAACAGAAAATGACTCGTAAATATGATAATGTGACTTTAACATTTGACGAGGATGGCCTGAATTCACTTTTAACCATTGCCAGCACAATGAATTATGGGATACTGGTGTCTATATAGAATTAATTGGGTGTCCTCCAAATTTGAGCTAAAGGGGCAGCATTTCTCATCTGCACATCAGGGATGACGATGTTATATTATCTGAACTATACACTTGGTTTTCATCATCACTTACGTTATTTTCATATTTATTTTTTATTGGTAGAGTAGTTGATGCTGAAAATTTGATTGTTTCTCCAGAGAGTTAAAACTTGGCTTTACTCCCCGGGTGTCCAAGTGCACCATAAATATACTCACTTTTACTGCCACACAGATATCATTACTCAATTTTTAACGTGTTTGTGCAGCACATGCTCATGGGGTGAAAGTAGTCAAACAGTCTTTTTGTGTTATCTAGATTCATACTATAAAGTCAGCTGTAATAATTTTTTTTCTGTCGGTTTTGGTAGGACAAGTTATAAAACACCTGAGATGAATGAACAGTTCAGGACTGAATGAAGCCGACAGAGACATTCGTGCCCAATGAATCACAGAGAATAACAGTATGACGCTTACTGGGGACTGAAATCTATAATTAGAGTAAGTGTTGACAATGTTGTGTACAGGTTTCCCGTAAATGGTTTTAATTCTAATTTAGGTTTAGTTGTGTATGAAATATGTCTTTATATAAACACATAAATTGGGGCCTTAGCAGAAAATGAAATGCTATCTAATTATCAGCATTTATAAAAAAAAAAAAAAAAAATTAGAAGGATAAACATAATTGTAAAAATATATTTGATTATACTACATTTTGTGTCAGAAATCCCCCAAATTCAAATATTTCATAAAGTAAAACTTCCAATCATAGACATTTGTCTTGTAAAAAGGAGATGTATTATATCACATGATGGCAGTTTCTCCCATGATGTTCACCCTGCTACAGCATGTTTCATAAAGATACCTACTTTTAATAATACCCAGGTGTATGTCGACACATAATTTGGGTGAGAGTAGTCAAATTTAATTTTTTTTTTTTTTTGGGGGGGTATATAGATTCATCAAAGTCAGCTATAATCTTTTCTCTTGATAAAGGTAGAATGGGCTTCCCATGTGTAACTGGTGTATGGTTGCTGTCCAGTAATAAGACACGTTCCTCCTGATGTCTGTTTAACTTTTACTGCATCAAATGTTTCATTAGTCTTTGTGTCTGTCTGAAAAATTCAGGATATCACTTTAAGTGGAAACAGGGAAAATAGTGACATTTAAATCTTCCATCATAATTTGCGTAATTTTTTTTATGATTCTCACAGGCCCATTATTTAACACATCAGGGTCAAGTCAATTTTTTTTTATATAGCTTGATCTCTCAAGTCACAAATTTACCTTAAAGGTTTTTAAAGTTTGCACAGCATATGACAGCCTCTGGCCCTCAGTCTGAATCAACACAGGCCCCTACTCAAGATTCTTAACTGTGATTCAGTTATGTATAACCCACTTATCAGTTAAACTGACTGGTAAAAAGTCTCCATAAATTCCCCAAAGTAAACTCGTAAAATAGAGACTATAGTTAGAGGTTGATGTTAAACACATTTACTTAACCTAGTGTTTCTGATCGGGGGGAGTATGACTACAGCTACAGTTAGATGAAAGCTTCTGAAGATCATGAAGGACGTCTCGACAGTTCTGGCTGGTTGTGGTCCAGCTCAGCTCAATGGACTTATTGGTTGTGCTGTTATTTATGTTGTTTATTTGAAGACCTGTTGGAACACATTAGACATCTGTAACACAGAACTGAGCACTGGTACTATACAGTCATTCACTCCACAGTATCTGAGGATAAAAGCTTTCATTGAACTGAGGGGATGTGAATATCAACATACCACAGTTGATCTCAAAGCGAACAGCAGCTGTGTTTTTTACGATGACGTTGGTGTACTTGATCTGACCGATACAGCTGTAGTTTGTGAAAGGCTCCAGCTCAGATGGTTTCTTATAATCGTTGCCATTGTCTGAGGAGACACAAGGATATCGACATTTCTTCAACAACTGGTATTTGTGCCTCAGACTATTCCAGCCATTGCATTTCGGTTTAGCTTAGAGTTAAATTAGAACTTATTCAGAGCAAGAAAAATAAAATATTCAGAACTGATTTACAGAGTGCACAAAACTAATTCAAGTGAAATAGTTTTTTTTTTTTTTTTTTTCTCTGTAAAAATAAAACTGATCTTCATCGTTATCTTGTTACTTTTACTGTAATAAAAATGTCTGAAAGTGAAAATTGCAGGTACGAATCACCACCAAATGCATTTACTGTTTAATGACAGTTTTAAGAATCTTAGTCTGAGCCTTTCAATTTAACAGGTACAACCAATGGAGAAGAAAACAGTCTTATGTATGTCACTTTCATTTAAGAAATCTGTGAAATGACAAAAAACAGCACCACATAAAACCTCAGAAGAGAGAAAATTAGTATATTTTGGAGGGTTATATACTGTAGTTTATTTTTTTGAGGACGCTCAGTGGGAACAGCCTAATTTATTTCTCTTGGACTTAAGAAATCTGTTGAGAAAAGAAAGCACATAAAATATGATGAAATGAGATCTGCATCACATTGCACTTCAGAACAAATGTAGAACTGACTGTACATATTATCACAGATGTTTTCATGAGGCTAAACGTTCCACCCAGTTCCCCGAGAGACGCCCGAAGACACATCCCAGGAAATGTCAGTGAAATCAGGTTTGGCAGACCTTTTCAATCATACTCACGCTATCAGTGTGACACATTCACTCTCTGACTATATTGGTTTTTTTTCCCCAGTTGATTTCACATCGTCTATAGATTTTCATTGTTCAAGAATGATGTTGAGTAAGACCCCACCTCTAATTGACCCCCTCAGTGATGGAACCCGTTGCATTCAGTCATCAAATGGAAATTTACAGCCACACACCAAACTCAGCCCTATTTCATCGATTTCTGTTTCACTCCCACAGAGCTTAGCCTTGGTCTACTTGAAATAAAGGAAATCCTAACTATGGTTATCTCACTCCTCACTCCTACTGATGTGATGGTGTGAAATCTGACACACTCCGTAAAAGCACAAGACCAGGTTTTACAAGCGGTACATCACGGGAATTTTAAATGAGCTACTGATTCAGTCTGCAGTATGTGACCACAGTCCATAATAGTCCAAAAAGTGACGCTGACTCTGATTTATGCCCTGCTATTACTTTTGAGATGCTCCTTATGACTGTTTTGTTTTTCTGTTGGTTAACAAGAAACAGGTTGGAAACGAGTATAAGGCCTCGGCCGTGTACGGCCTGCGTAAAATTGAGGATGTAGTTGAAAACTGTTGAGGAACAACTGTTTACAACTACTTTCAGTGGAAAGTAGCTAAAGCCAGCCGAAAAGTTGCTACCTGATACGCTAATCAGCATATTCATGACATCATTATGTCAAATTATTTGCGGTCTGTCAAATGTCAGCTGGTTTCAGCCCTTTTTCTGTTTGCTTCTCTCCAACCCTCTGTGGTCACATACACTGTATTTTAATACAGCTGAATTCCCTATAAAGCTGTTCTCATTTACATGTTTTTTCTGTTGTCAAACAATGGAACAAGTTGTTTTTTGGTTTTTTTTTGTGACATTGTCCTTGATCTGACCAATACAGCTGTAGTTTGTGAAAGGCTCCAGCTCAGATGGTCTCTTATACACGTTGCCAATATCTGAGGAGACAAAAGGATGTCTGCATTTCTTCAACAATTGGTATTTATACTTCAGTTCCTAGGAGAAGTTGTCTTTAGGGTTTTAGATTAGATTCAAATTCGGACTCAATCAAAAATCTTCCATCAAGACCTGAGTCACAGAGTGCTCAAAGTAATACCTCATCTTCCCCTTACACCTAAAGTCAGTTTAGATTTTTCTAGTTTTAAGTAAAACTGGAAATTGCTGATTCAAATCTCTACTTATTTCCATATAAATCAATTCATAATGTTAGTGGCACATAAAGTCTCTAAGACTTTCCACTTACCCTGACACATGTAATCACGAATGAGGTTTTTACAGTTTGGAGGTTATTTTGGTTCAATTTTGAACCCAGATACCACATAATGCTAATAGGGTGTTTGATTTCATGCAACGAGCTCTGATTGGCGCAATGAACTATGGATTTTCTTTTCAGGTAGTATATGGTGCTATGAAACACCTGGTGACACTTTATAACCTTGGATGGTTTGGTCCTGCAGATGCTGTACCTCCTTCTGTGTCTGTTAAAAAAGGGCTAAACACAGACATTCTCAAAACCCACTGGTATTATTTAACTCAACTGGAAACCAATATAATCAGTGCAACAGATGGAAAAGAAAAACAAGGGATTAACATTTGAAACATTAAAACTGTTATTACCACTGGTTATGATGGTTTAGGGATTGGGGGACACAATAAAGCAATGCTGCACAGTTTTATGAAATATATGATTTGAAATATTCTTTCAAAGCACCTTACAAGTACAACATGTTCCTGTAAATTTTTTTAACTACATGTAACCTCATTGGTAATCCCATGATAAAAGAAAAACCATTGACTGTTGCTTCTTGTTATAAAGAGGATGTTGCTGCATGTCCAACCTTTCCTTGACTCATGTTGGCTTGAAAAGCAAAAATTCTAAGAACTGAAAAAAAATTCATAGCAGCCCTGGCCCAGAGCGAGACGGTGTAATGCGGTTGTTGTACACAGCGAGAATTGAGGGGGTTCGTTTGTGAATTAGTTGTCAGATGGGATAGATTCCTGACCCCGTGTGAACCCACAAATGATAAGCAAAGCTCTGTTGTGGGTGAATAGTTACAAGTTGTGAGGTCGAACCCTCCTGATTTTTCCATTTGATGCCGTCTCTGTTATGTAGTAATGAAATCCAGCAGGTTTTCCTGGGAAGGGCAGCACACAGTGTGGTGGTGATCTTGTTTGTGGCCGTCTGATTTGTTCAGTAATACTGGTCATACTAATATTTTCAGACCGGATCTGTACCACACGAGGCTGTTCCTCCCCGTGCTGTTTAAATAGAAACCACATAACATTATTTCTCCATAAACCTATATCCGGTCAGTTTTCCTTCACTTTCTTCCATCGGGTTAGAGTCTCTCCATCCAATGTGTTTAACTTTGTTCTGATGGTTACTGTGAGATCTCTTATTGAATCAGACCCGAATCACTTTTTGTTTCACCAACACCCTAACTGATAACAACCTATCCCCCTGTAAAATATACAGTAAATACATAATAAATTCTCATTAATATATCATTGTATTTCATTAAGCTTCCTCCTTCTGCCACTAGCTGAATCAACTTCAATTTATAGTGTCAGAGCCAATGCTTGGTGTTAGATCAAATAAATCTGCATTATGAACAAATAAGTAATTAAATTGCACAGCTCTATAATCTGTAATTTTGTTCCTCACTGCAGTGTTAGTGATGTAGGACTGCAGATGTGATTACCACCCTGACAATGCATATGTTTTTCAATTTTGTTGCCAGACCTTTACTAATTGCTGCTTGACCAATTCTCTTGTAGCTGTGTGGTTTTAGGGTGACCAATGATAGATCGGTAGTGGCGGCCGCTGTGGTTGTTACTTCCCAATCTGAAAAGGCCCCTTTTTCAAAGTTATCACTAAATCAAATCAGTCACAAATTAGTTGCATATGAATGCAAGTGTTGGATGATGAATAATATTTTGGAATTGATAGAAATGGGAGGGGATATAATTGTAGGGCTTTGGCAAATCAAAATTTTATGGAAGAGTATTCCTTGTGCAAACAGCACATTATTTCCTTTTGAAGACTGAGCTCATTTCATGAAATTTTGCAGAAGGTTCAGGCTTTGGCACTGCTGTGGAGACCCGCTGTCTCATCTCTCATGAAGACATGCGACAGTGGAGGCTGAGGTGAAGATCTGGAACAAGGTATGTCACAGCCGACAGCATAAGTAGAAATACACATTGTTATTACTATTACTATTATAAGTTCTTCTTTGTGCTAATCACCTGTTTGGTTTAGACCTAGATTTGCAAAACGAAAATTAAAGTTTAACACATCCAAAGGCTTACAAACATTGCAACCTCTATTCGAGTCATGAGTACATTTGTAAGACTAGGCACTAAAAGAGAAGAGGAACAAAATATATTCAAGAGTTTATCATTTATAGCTGGTTAGAGATAAAACACAGGAAACCTGATGATTTGATTTGATGCTACTTTCCCAGTTTTATTCTAACATTTTGTCAGGAGCAAAAGTTATTTGAATTTGTACATGAATGAGCACCGTCTCCCAAAAATGACATTTCTATTCAATGAAACTTCATCAGCAAATATGATTTGTATGAAGTTTAATTGCTGCCACATTAAATTTTGTATTAACATAATGCAAATATGTCAATTTGCATACAGTATTTGGCAAGTCACAAAATACATTTTCCCCCTAATCTTGTGTAAAGTACTTTTTTTTTTGTTGCCTAAACCAAACTAAATGTGGACCCTGGTCTCTGGTGTGACAGTTGGGCTCCCTGTGTGCTTGCTCTACCACCTCCTGCCAACTCTGCTAAAAATGTTATTACATGTACTACTCCATTCATTCAAAATCCAATCAGCCAGTATTTGCTTTTGCAGTTTAGTTATATTGAAAGGTAATTTCTAGGAGACAAGGTTGTAATGGGACAAGCTCTAAGGATTTTAATTTTTTTTTCTTTTTTTTTAGCTGTTTATGAAGCTGTCATGCAATTAGTTATGAAATCTACTTTCAGAATCACCTTTCGGGTTCAGCCTCCCCAGACGGCCTACGACATACTGATTATTTTTCAGCTACTGGTTTATTTTGTAATTTTATTTTGTCATGAATAAATAGATAAATGCTGATTATAGGCAAAAAAAACATGTATCGGTCTTTATCAAGTTATGAGATTTGTTTTGGAAGAAATATTTTGTAAAGATATTTCATCAAGGCTGTACGCACACGTGCCATCGGCCTGATGGGTTTTATGCTTGTTTCACCTGCATAGATCTCCATTTATCCCCCACACTGAGAAAAATAGAGCTACTGTAAATATGCATATAATCATAAGATGGATTATTTATTCAGAAAATGAAAATTCACTTGTGGATATGTGGAGGTTGAAAGATGCGCTCAAATGAAAAACAACAAATATATATATATATATATATAATGTACAGTGTATAATAATGTACATTAATGTATACACATTATGTGACAGGTACCTCTATTAAAAGCTTACAAAACACCAAAATCTTACGCTGCCTATACCTCAATCCTCAGCAGGTCTGACTGTATAACAAATGAAATAATAAAAGGTTACTTACAGTTGACCAGGCCAATGATCCCAAGCCAGAGCAGCAGGATCCTGAAGCTACACGTACCTGACCTGCCTTGTCCAGGAGGTTTGGTGCATGTGTACATATGTTTCAGTTAGAACCAAGAGCAGATATTTCAATGCCACCAAAAAACAACAACAAAAAAAGATTGTTGAGTTGTATTTCCATTTTTTTTAATTTAACAATTTAATATATTTATATATATATTTATATATATATATATATATATATAAAATAATTGGAACTTCACCTCAAATAACAGGAAGTCACTCACTCGGGCTACATCTTACATCTGATTTTGTGATGAGAGGAAGATGCTATGTGAAAACATCACAGTCTGCTCCTCCCGTTTTAACCTCATGATGAAGCATTGTGTCTTCTTATTTTTACCCGTCTTAAGTAATAGCGTTTAGCATATGAAGCTTTTAAACGCATGATCTATGCACAGCTCGTTGGTTTATGAACTCAAATTAATACACAGTAAGGAGATGTCTCGGTGACATTTACATACTTCTGGAATAGTTTTCCTCTGGTACATAGATTTTTTTTTTTTTTCTAAAAAAAAAGGCCTGCTCTGGGATTGAATAGCAAGAAGTTCAGATTGAGACATTGACCGTACAGCAGGTAAATACTGTGCCATCCCCTCTTTTTTGCGACCGTCTTCCTGTTCTTAGGCTCATCGTCAAAATAAAGCTCATACCCGTACCAGCTTGTACTTGAAAACACACAAGTAGCTACCTTCAATAAATACAAAAGAAAGACGCAGTCTCTATTCCCCCAGAGTTTTTGTCTGTCTCTTCTCTCCGAGTCTCAACAAAGAAAACATTTTTTCCGTTCCGTCCAGAAGTAAATTTCTTCATTTGTGGCGTTCCATTAATTACTGCTGCGTCGTTAGAGTGTTTGAGGTCATTAGTTGAGTGTTTATGGTCTCCTTCCTCCTTGCGTCCCCCGAGTACCTGCCCTCCCGCCACACCCTCGCTCCATTCTGTAGGTTCCCTCCACTCCACCCACAAAACGAACCCGTCCCTCTGGGTCCTCCAAATCCCTTTTGGCTGGGGAGCAGTGGGGATGGGCACCGGCTCTCTCCCTGTAATGAACTCCACAGGGACTGCTGTTCAGTTTCATCACAGCAAAAATTGCTCCCATGGAGCCCTGAACACAGTGAAAACAAACAAAAGTAAATATCTGGAATTAATACATAAGTTGTTTGGCGCTTTCCAGCATCTGTGGCCCCCACCCTCAAGGACCCTGCTGCTTGTGAGTGTCTATATATATGTGTGTATATATATATATATATATATATATATATATATATCTTTTCTTAACTGGCCCTGCATTTTATGTGTAATGATAAAAAACTTTTTTTTTTTAAGTTAGGCAGCATGCAGTTTTTTTTCCCCCACAGTTGTTTGCTATACATCCCAAATCCATGCATACCTAAGTCCATCTTGTGGTGAAACATCTCCACTGCAGTTTTCTTCCAATGCTGAGTCCTTTTAAAAATATATATAAAAATGCTCTGCAGCAGAGAGGAGCCTTGTTAAATGTATACTGAAATCTCTTGGCCCCTTGCGTTCATCTAGCTTTATAAGTAATAAAAATGAAAAATAAACGTTGCTGTTTTTTAGATTCATCCATGCTCATGTTTTTCCAGAAGGTTATACACATAAATACGTCAATGTAAAAGTTTAAGTATGAAAATAAGTTAGAATTCACATGGGAAAATGCACCTTCAGGGTTCTGTACTGATTAGTTTAGTGGATCAAATCATATTCTTGGAAGTCCAAATGTGCAAACAAAGACTGCTGCAGGAGGACTTGGCTTCCCTCCGTTGATTCGTAGGCACTCACACTTGAACTTCTTGAGGACAAGAGTACGGAAAAAAGCGGCAGACATATACTCTTGCTTTATAAAGGGTTTGAGCTGAAAGACATCATGATTTCAAGGTGCTTTATAAGCTTGGTGTATGTTTGTGTGTAGATTGAAGAAAGAGTGTGAAGAAATAGCAGAATATTCTCTCTGCTCATCATCTGTCCCAGGTGTTCTGAGTGTTCTGAGGCATAGAAATGGGGCCATTCCAGAGGACATTGACTTTTTTTTTTTTTCCTCTTTCACTTGTTTGTTTTGTTTTTAGAAGCTTGGAATATCAATATTTTTTTGCACATTCGAAATAGCTTGTGGCGCATACTTGGCAATGGCAGCCTGAGCATCAAACATATTAGTTTGCAGCGAGGGGAGATTCACCAGGGACAGTCTCCAAACACAAGCGGGAACAGCAGCACAGTCCTGTTCATCATTTGAAAGCTACTATTGTTTGAACCTGAGTAACTTTAAACAGGTTAAACTCATATTTAGAATGAAACAGTTGTCTTGTGGGCCTGCTCAGTTTTCAGGTTAGAATATTTGTCAGCGACTGCTCCCCAGGGAAAACACTGTGAGGTTCAGGTAAAGAAAGACGATCCCTGCAGTCATTTATCAGTTGGAAGCTGCACCCAGCAGGCCCACAACCGGCGTCACTCATCAGCACCGTTCCTGACACTCTAACATATGCGAAGGCAGGCGCGCACATAGTAAACACCACACATAATAAGCCTGTGTACACGCTCAAAACACTGGTGTAATGAATGAATCTTGCTCTGCATGTCCTTAATCTGCAACCACCAGGCCAGCGCAGAGGGGGCATAGTAAAGTACAAGCAGCCTGCAGTGAGCAGAGTCAAAATAAAAAGCCAAGTGGCTCACTAAAGCGGTCAGGGGCTCTTAAAAGGCACGCACTGCTTCTCCCTCGTGGGTCCGGCATCCCTACAGGAGGTTTGTAAAACGCCACCCCGCAAAACTAAACTGGGAAGCGTCGGTCCGGCCTTCCGGAACGGGCGTTTTCACAAACTGTAAACTGGTGGAAACAAATGCCGTCTTAAAACATGTTCAAAAGAAACCTGATCCTCAGAGAGAGGCTTTACAGGTGGCTGGGAGTGTGTCAGATGTAGACAGCCCTCCCCAACGCACACACACGCACGCAGGCACACGCACACACACGCTTACACACACGCTTACACACACACACACACACACACACACACACACACACACCAACGCTGGTTTTTACTTCCTATGTGAGACTTAGTCACCCTACCTCCTCCCCCCCTGTGTTGACCAGACTACAGCCTGTAAATAGAGAAAGATGTCAGGTCTGATCTGTGTGTGTGTGTGTGTGTGTGTGTGTGTGATTGTGTGTGTGATTGTGTGTGTGTGAGAGAGAGACAGAGAGTGTGTGTATGCATGGTAGGTATGTGTGCATTTGTACATACTGAAAGAAGAAATGTAGTGCTGGGGTACCACTCCACAAAATGACAACAACACATGCTCACATCAACATGAAGATTTGACTCTAAAATTATATGTGGCTTCATAACATTTATTTGTTTTCTTCTCTAGAAGAAAAAGAATAAAAACCATTATCACTGCATTGATGACAACAATCAGCTTCCAGTAAAAATCCTTGAAATCCATCCATTTGAAACTTTAAATGAATTAATGCATAAATACATTGCTTGAAGATTTAATTTGCATAATGCAAATTTGATCAGCTCAACATTCAGGTACAAATCAGATATTAAGATCCTGCTGACAAGGTGCTGAATTAGAACCAGGTTCAGTTTTATTTTTAGACGAACAATGTCTCAGTCAAACTTTATCAGCTCGTGTTCTCGGGCAAAAATCTCTGCGTTTTTTTTTTTTGGGGGGGGGGGGGGTTGGTGATAAACATCAGGCAGGTTTTATGTCCTCTTAAGTCTCCTTTATTTCAACCGTATGCCAGACTTCCAAAAGGATTTCCCTCACTGTCACAAGCACATGTGCTCGGCTCTAGTAAAATAAGCACTCTGGCCATAAACTTGCCAATGAGCTGTCCCCAAATAACCACATCTGTCAGCTCGACTTAAATAGACCCTAAAGAGTCACTTTTAAAGATGAAGGGACCTCGCCGGCTGCACAGAGGCTCAGTCAGAGAAAATTTTTTTATCTCTAAAGAAAAGTAGACATCATGAGAAACGGTCATCTGCTCCTGGAGACAAGGAAAATGATTCTTCTGGTGTTTAAAATGAAATGGTTAAAATATTTTAACCTTTCTTAGTTTCAAAACGAAACTTCTTTCTTTCTTCATTCTTTAGCCAAAAAAAAAACCCCTTAGTGGTTAAAGCTGCTATCTAAATTGATCTGTTGTATTTAAGCTGTTGTTAAATCACGCACTCATGCAACATTGTGTAATACTCAATTTTCTCTCTAATTACTAGAAAGGACTCGTTTTTTATTACCATTTAAGTTAGATTTAAACCATCACACGCTTGCAACAGAACTTGAGCCTGTCGGTAGTTTTTTATCTCACCTCATAACAGTAAAGGGCACGATAATAAACTGATTGCTGGTTCGAAATTTAGGGCCGTGCAGTTTGCATCTCAGGAACGACTTAGACACAGCTGCCCCGAGATGAGCTGAGGCCCTGTAATCAGGAGAGAGGAGCTTTGTATGAGAGTGTGTTGTAAGAGGAAAAAGGGGGGGGGTTGTACCTGGCCGTCCTGTGTTTTCCCTGTTCCCACGGTCCTTTCTGTGCTACAGCCAACCCCTCCGCCCCATGTACCCCGACACCCCCCCCCCCGCCTCCCGAGTACCCCGGCTGTGCCTCCTCCGATATTATGGAAACAAAATGTTGCCCTAAAACTCTGGGTTTAAAGGTTTGCAGAGGAGGGAGGAGAAGACGGATGAAAGCACGCACAGAGAGCATGGGTCGCCGTCAGCACATCCTGGATGAGTTTCGGACATCGAGTTTAAGAAGCAGCTTAAAAATGAGAATTAAGGCGAGACATTGTCTGGTAAAAGTCAGCGTATTACCAGCTGCACCTGAAATACAGGCGAGGAGCCAGACACACTTTTTCATAGTTCAAAAAAAAAAAAAAAAAAAAGAGGATAAAATAAAAACTTGGATCATTGTGAAATGCTGTCTGTTCTGGATATAATCAATAGCTAAAGAAGAATCCAGTTCAGGGTTGTCTCTCATATTTCAATCCCTTCTCTTCTGTGATCAATAAAAGTGAGCTGAAATCAAAGCGGGCCCTCTTTACTATTGTCTATTCAACGTTAGCAGACAAAGACTGAGGAGCCTTTGATCGCCCTGTCTGCAGGGCCCACAGCTAAACACAGACCCCATCCTCCCACTCCCACCCACCACCTCCAGGTGAGCTGTGTGTGTGTGTGTGTGTGTGTGTGTGTGTGTGTGTGTGTGTGTGTGTGTGTGTGTGTGTGTGTGTGTGTGTGTGTGTGAGAGAGAGAGAGAGAGAGAGAGAGAGAGAGAGAGAGAGAGTAAACCAACAAAAATGTTTTTTCACACACATACATGAACACACACACAAAACAAAAGAACTTTTTTCTAGGATCTCCAGAAAGGGAGAAGCTGGAAGGTTGTGTTGTTAGATGGCAGGTCATCGCACATGTTGCTGGCCACTGTGTGATGTGGTGTTACAGTGCGTTACAGTGCGTTACAGTGCGTTACAGTGCGTTACAGTGCGTTACAGTGCGTTACGCTGTGCTGCACTGTTCGGACTATTCTGTGTGCGGTTGTGTTGTGTAGTGCAGTTCCTGGCTGTACCGTCCTGATTTGATGTGTCTCCTTCACTTTTGTTATATTCTCTCCTCCTCTGTGTTTTATAATTTCTTTTGTCCTTTTGCATCGTCATTTGTTTTGGCTACTTGTTCTTTCTCTTTCTTGTCCTTTTCTCCTCAGCTTGTCCTCCTCTGTCTTCTTCCCTGTCTTACTTAGTTTCTTCCTGGTTCCTGTTATATTCCCCTCAGTTTTGTTCTCTCATGTCTTCTCCAAATTTCTTTCGTTCTGTCTCAAGCAGATATTTTGTCCCGGTCTGTCTTTTTGTTGTCTTTTTTAAAATATTTGTTGGATTTAGCTTCTTTGTACTCTACTGTCCTGTCCCCTGTTGTTGTTTTTTTTTTGTCAAACTTGTCTTCCTCTTTTGTGTCCTCTGTCTGTTCTGTCCCCTTCTGATTTGTCTTCTCTGTCCTAATTTTGTTCTTTTCAATTTTGATTTCTGTCCTGTTGTCCTCCGGTTTGTCTTCTTTCTATCCTGTCCTATCCAATGTCATTTTTCTGTTCAATCACGTTCTCCTCTTCAAATTCATCCTCCGATCTTTACTGTCTTTTCTGACCTCTTTTGTGTGGTTCCCTACTGATTTGTCTTCTGTCCTGTCTTGTCTCCTTAAGTTTTGTCCTCTTTTATCATGTCATCTTCAGTTTAGCTTTATTTGTCCTATTCTGTCCTTTTTTGACTTGTCTTCTTTCGTGTTTCCTCACCCTCCTTTGCTTTGCCCCCTTTTCCCTCATGTCCTCTTCAGTTTTTTTTCCTTTTGTTATCTACAAATTTATGTTCTTTTATAAAGTCATGTCCTCGTGTCCCTTATCATCCACTGCTCCTATCCACCTTTGTCTGTCTCCTTGTCCCTGTCATGTCCCCTTCAGTCTTGTTCTCTTCAGTTGTGTTGTGTCTGTACTGTCTTGTCTCATTCCCTGTTGTCTTTTTCTGTCCTGTTCTGTTTTTTTTTCTCTTCTGTCTTGATATATCCCAGCCTTTCCTGTTTTATGTCTTTGTTCCAGGCATTACCTATTATGGTTTGCTATCTGTCCTCATCACCTTTTGCTGTCTTGTTTTTGCCATGTCGTCTTTGCTTTTGTTCTCTGCTGTCCTTTTTGGGTTGGCCTTCTTTTGTCCTTTTCCATCTTCCAATCCTCTGTTTTGTCTCCTTGTTTCTGTTTTCTCTCTTTGTTTCTGTCATATTTTGTTCAGTTTTGTTCCCTAGTGCATCCTAGGATATCGTTCTGTGACGTTCTACGTTTTCTGTCCCGTCCTCTTTCCTCTTTCATCTGTCTCTGCCCTGTTCTAAGTTTTGTCCTTTTCTGTGTTCTTCTTTCCTGTCTTACTCTATTCCTGTCATTTCCTCTTCTGGGTTTTTTTTTTTTTTCGGTCGCGTCTCCTTCTCTCTTGACTCGTCCTCTTCCATCTTTATGTCATGTCCTCGTCTCTTCACTCTGACGCTCTACTGTGTTGCGTGTTCTCTGACAGCTCAGAGGAGACACCAAAGCAGCAGGACCCTTCGACTCTCAACATGCACCTTGTTTACGAGTCCTAAACGACAGACAGCCCCGCTGGAGCCTCCTGTGTCAGAGGAAGGGAGCGGAGGATCTGCTCCGGTTGAACACAAACAGACAAACACGGTCTTATGATGACAGCCCACATGAAAACACTCAAGACGAGGTGATTATACCAGGGTGCAGAAGTGCACACAGGTGCAGATTAAAACTGATGCTCTCTCCATTTGGCCACGGGTGAATCACCACAGAGTGAAAGCATTATGTAAGTGTTGACACAAATACTCTGTGAGTGATTATCAGCCCTCTGACTGTGTTCGTTTAGAGGTGAGGCACATGGGAAAGTTAGTGTATGGACAATATATCTGTGCTTTTTTCAGTGGTGGAAGAGGTAGGCATCTTTTAAATATAAGTAGTATAACAAGAAGATTGAAAAAAAACTCCATTAGCAGTAAAGTAAACGTGCAGAGGTATTGTGTATAAAAAAAAGAGGAAAGTACTCATTCTGCAGAACAATGGCCCCCAAGACAGATATTTTATTATATATGAAGTTATTAGTTTGTTAATATTGATGCCCCAATGCGAAAGCGGCCTTTTTCTGTTGTAGCTGGTCAATGTGAAGCTAATTTTACTTGATAAAGCGTTCGGTACCCGTGTCCAATATTTTCTGACCTGTGGGTTAAGCCCCTCCGAAGAAAAATACAAGATACATCTAGGGGGGAGTAATTAATGGGAGAGGGAAAGAAGAAATACAAATTTCTGCTACAAAGACTTCAAACTTATTAATTTTTTGGACTTCTTTTTCCTAACCGTTGGCCTTTTGTGAAATAGAGGATTATTATAACTCCTTGGACAGTTATTTTAGTGATTCTGGGAGGTCAAGAGGTCAAACTTAGGAGGAACATTTGAGGAGCCCAAGCCAGATATTTCTTTTTTAAGACTTTTACATATTGAAGCACAAAGATCTGCAACCACTGGCTCAATCTTGACCGCTGTGTTGGGGGGGGGTCGTTTGTTTGTTTGTTCTTTTTTTACTCTTTGAAGTAACTGGTAACTAAATCAGTCAGATCAATCTGAGTAAAAAGTGCAATAGCCTGTCTTTCTCTGAAATGTAGTTGAGTAGGAAGAATAAAGTAGTTTTAAAACGGATGTTCTGTAAAAAAATTTAAAAATTAAAATAAAGTACCTAAAATTACACTTCAGCACAGTACCACAGTAAATACACGTAGCCACTTCCCACCACTCCTTTTGTGTAGCTGTATGTGTGTTTACATGCTTGTGTGCCACTGCACTGCAAAACACATGACAAGCATTTACCCAAAACTCTTAATTAACACCCTTCTCTCCGCTCTGTCACTATGGACCAGAGAAGGTAACTCCCCCACCTCCCGCCAGCCTTTTTCACACCAGTCTGTCTTCTCCTCCGCTGCTTGTTCCCCAACTTGCTCATCTGCCACATTTCTCTGGGAGTTTGTGTTCTTTCTGCAGGCTTGTTAAATGTGCTGCCACCTAGGAGTCAAGAACACAAGTGGACAGAATGCCAAATTAAAAACTGTGCACATTTCTTTTCAAACCCTGGCGTAGAAAAAAAGGTGGAATCCAGTGACGTTCTAATCAAAGGAAGTCACAAACAGAAATGTTTAGACAAACCACGTCCACAAAGCGAGAGGGGCCTCTTTTATTCATTATTTATGAAGCATGCCACCAGGTCTAATAAACGCAGCCATGTTATTCAGATGCCTCAAAATTAATAGACGTCGTGAACTTTATCACATCCCTCCGTCGCGCTGCTGTGGAAGTCAGAGTGGATGTTCGGCGCAGAATAAGAATTATATGCATTTAATGCCAGTGAATGAGCACGAGGCTGGAAGTGTGTTTTGTGAATTTGTTTAAAGGCCAATATTAGCATTTGGTGACGGACAGGCAGAGTCCTGACTTCCATTTAAAATAAATAAATAGATAAATAGATAAATAATAATAATAATAAAAAAAAAGATTCGGTCACCCGACGACCGCCCCAACGCCTCGGACGCGGGGCCCATTCCGACCCCGGGGCGGCCGAGAGTTCACCTGCAGCCACAGGCTTCTTCCCTGTGGTGCGGTGGCGACAGGGGCCCCGGCGAGAGGGGAGGAGGAGAGAGAGGAAGCCAGAGTCGATCTCTCTCTCTCTCTCTCTCTCTCTCTCTCTCTCTCTTTCGCTATACGCCTAACCTTTAAGCCGACCCCCCCCCCCCATCCACCCACCCCCAGACTCCTGGATTTCTGATTAGTTTACAGTTTGCTCCCCAACCAGCATAATAAAGTGTGTGATGAGGCTGATGAGATCTAACAGTCTGCTCTTGTTTACCCCGCCGCGGCACCGGCTCCTTCTCCGCGTGCGTGCGTGCGCGCGCGCGTGTGACCCCGAGGCACCGAGTCACTTGATGCGTCTTGCATCTCTAACACAAGTTTCACGCGCGCACCGCCCCCCCCCACACACACACACACACACACACACACACACACACACACACACAAACACACACACACACCACCCCCCCCTCCGTTAGAAATCCTAGTTGTGCTGCCGGATCTCAGCGGAGGCCGGGAATCCACATCCCCTTTAGGCAAGTCCTGGGGTGCATTTACTCCACACACACACGCACACACACACGCACACGCACACACACACACACGCACACACACACACACGCAAACAAACAAACAACACAAGACAAGCCCCGTGCGCGCACGCGCGTGCGCCGACGCGCGCCGGCACCGGCACCGGCGCGGCCGCGCGCCGGAGCTTAATGAGAGAAGGAGGTGGAATCATGAAGGCGACGGCGGAATGAAACCTACTCACCAAGGACTGACCCGAGGTTCAGGGGCGGCGGCGGCTCAGCGGGGAGCTCCTCTCCCGGCGCTGATCAGAGGGCTGCATCGCCGAGGCTGCTCACGCTGACGGCGCTGGAAAAAACCAACTGATTAAACGCCACTGTCGCCTCAGCTCAGCTCCTATATGGAAAGAAAGCTTCCTCTCTTTTATACCCCCCCCTCTCTCTCTCTCACTGTTTGTTTGTCAGTCTCCTTTGTTTTTCTTTGTCCTCTGCCGAGACAGCGGTGCCGGTGGATTGGAGCTGTGAGCGTGAGGGATTTGTGCGTAATTAGCTGAAACGCTCACCCAAGCGAGCACAAAAAGTTAAATTTTAAACTTTTTGAACTATACTTCCTTTTAACGGCGTTTCACTGACACTGTGCTTCACTTCCAAGATCAAAACCTTGCTTCTTGGTGGAAATATATTTTATTTGAGTCTTTGGAGTACGTGGACAGCAAAAACAGTGCTGCCAACTTGCAACTCCCATTAACAAGTTGTGCAAACTTAGAAAAATTGTGCAAAGTGTGTGCATGAGAAAAGTCACGACTGTGAGAACGTATGAATATATGGATGAAATGTTAATACAGTGACAGACAGAGTAACTAGATTCACTGACCACTGTTTTAAAATAGTGTGATATCACCCTTTTCAATATATGCCCCTTAAGAGGCTATTTTGACTGTTTGTTCAACAGATGCGCTCAGTGACTCCGCTGAAAGAAAATGTTCGAATGTGCTGAAAGTCTGGGCCACTCAAAGGCTGAAGCGGTATTTTTCCACTTGGTTTCATTAGTAAATATTTTCCAAGCTAATAATTTCAAAAAAAAAAGAAAAAAAATCTGAAAATACTCGACGATGATCAAATTAAACGGAAGCTCCTGCCGCTGATCAGTAAAATGAGCCGGTTTATGACAGCGAAATTTAAAAAAAAGCTCGGGTAGAAGGGTCGTCAGATGCGCGAGGGATGAGAAGGCGGCCAACGGGAGACGTAGGCGGTGATGACGCTCTGGGGTCAGAGGTTGAGGGCGGCCTGATCCGGCCCGTCCGCCTCAACCTCTCCATCGGCAGCCAGCTCACAGTTCTCCGGACCCCTGAATAACGATTCCCTGTCTGTCTGACCATATAAGGTGCGGACGTAACGTTGATGAATGTGGAGACATTCTGGCACAAATGAAGGGTTAGATACTCTGCCCATTATCTGTGCCCTCTGGCCTAGTTGGGCGAGTCATCCAAGGATGGGCAGCCACTCTGCCAGCCCGGGGCCAGACCTCAGCGACTGCCAGACCCCTCGTGCCACACGTATGGTGTGAGCAAGCTTTTGTTGGTCGGTCTCATGAAAAGCTGCGTGATGGAGTGAAAAAACAATTGAGCTTTGTTTTTTATTTGATTTTTTTTTTCCCCCCTCAAGGTAACATGAAATTAAATGACCATTTATATTTTCAAGTTTAAAAAGTATGAAATACTGGGATAGCACTGGAGTAGAAAAATTGTGCTAAGGCCAGCATTCAGTCAGCTGCCCTCCGTCCGACTGCACTCTACCTCTCGCCCTTGACTGCCACTGTTTGGCTGGGACTTCTCTGGCCACGACCAACGGATCACGGAAGGGCTGGAAGAAAGACAGGATGGGGTAAACAAGAGGAGGACGCTGCCTGCCATGCCCTTGAATGACAGAGAGCTGGTCCAACAGACAGACAATAGCCACCATGCACATCCAACCATGTCAACTTTTCATTCATCTCCCCCAGTTTGGCCTGGTTTTTTTTTCGTTGTTTTTTTTTAATAATTTGAAAGTTAGCCCCTCTCATTTCAAAGTCACTGTCCACCCTTGCCCTCGTCGTGGCAGCCAGGAGAGAAGCCAATATCTCCGGGCAAGAGAGAAAGAAAAACTGAGCATTATCTCATCTGGGCCCACTGGCAGCAGTAGGTTGGAAAAGAAGAATAAGGAAGTAAAAGGGAAGGTTAAACAAAAAAAAAAAAAAAGGAGGGTGACCGTGCAGGGGCAGCTTCAGCGGGGTAGGGAAGCAATGTCTGGCAGCACAAAGGATGGTTCTCCCTCTGTTTTTCAGCTCCATTAATATCTGAGCGCCCGCATATATCCTCATTCATTATTCATGAGCCGACCAGGAAAGAACGCAAGCGGGGAGGAAGGTGGGAAAGCAAAGGCCAGAAATAGTTCCAATCATGCCTGGTTTAAATGACACTGAGTGACAGAGCCTGGGGTTTTATGGCTCGCTGTTCAAATGAGACACTGTGCCGGTGTAAAAGGTTCACGTCGGCCCACCGTTAATGACCAGCAGGACGAATTAGAGGCTGCGCCACTTGTAAAGCTGGCTACCACACTGGGTAGCAAATTTGCCCAAACTAACTTATCATGGTTCTACACAGAAGCACTTTGTGAACACTACCACATACTGTACAAACCCGCACACGACCCGAAATAAATAGAAACTGGATACTTTTTGAGGGCTTGCGAAAAATGCAGATTGCCTTCAGTTTAAGTTCTTTACTGATAGGACCTTTAAACTTGGCCAAAAAATGTGTTTGAATACATTCGCCAACTCTGCTCAGCACACCTACCGTACGTGACTGTTAACCCACAACTGAATCGCACTGCTAGACTCAAAGGATGAGTAAATTCTATCCAGTGGCCAAAGGCCAAAACCAACAATAAATGGATCCTTTAAAAAAAAAAAAAAGTAATTAAACTGCAAATATGTTTTTTAGGAAATGCAGTTGCTGCCTGGATGATGTTCAGAGACAAAATAATTTTTTTCAATGACTGAGGCGCTACATTTATTAAAAGCAGCAGAGCCACCAGGAGGTGGTTGGGTTTTCGGGGGGGGGGGGGGGGTATAAAACACAAGACTGAGACCCGTTTTTGCATCCAGGGTCCCGCCTGTGGTTTAGGCAACAAAAGCACTTGGGTTAAGATTTGGGAATGATTGTGGTCTTGGTTAAATGTAAATAAACATGTTGTGTCTGCCAGTCAATGTGACCTTTTCTTGCTGCATTAAACCAGACTTAACCAAGGGCTGTGAGCGTCTAAACCTTTATGTTTATGCTGGAGTCACTACAAATGGAAACTGTTCAACGAGATCAGATATTTTGGCGGAAAACAAACACGTCTGTAAACATTTTACTGATATATTTAGTACCAAAGCATTCGCGGCTTGCCAAATACTGAATTAACAACACACCCCCGTTACTTTTATAGAAAATGCAACCCGGTCACAATTACGTTCCCGCTAAACATATTTGCAATCTAGCTGTATAGGAGTGTAAGTTTTAAGAGACAGGGTTCCTTCCCCAAATGGGCTGAGAGCCAAAAACAGAGTAGAAAAATCTTTAAGTATTGAGTGACAAGCTAACACATTGTTGATTTTGGTCTTTTCTTTGCTTTTTTTGAGAATGTCAAAAATATTTCATATCACATTCTTATCCCTTAAGCATCAAGTTGCTTATCAGTACAATCCACTATCATCTCAAACAGTTACTAAACATTCATATTGTTTTCTAACTAAATGTATTGTTTAATTCTTTTGTTTAACTGAAGTGCAACACTCAGATATATACGCTCCAATATTCTGTATTAAACCATAACACTTATTTGTGTATTTTTTTTTAATACAATTCCTTTTTGCCTCTGCGTGGTTAATAATTCTTGGATTGAACTGAATTTGGTGCGCAGTCACATCAGTTAAACCACTGTCCCTCAGGCACCGATGTCACTTTAAAAATGCCTACCAGGATCATTGTGAAGAGATTAGTGAACAAAAATGAAAACAAGCCTTCGATGAATATGTTGGAGTAAAAGGGAATTTTTAAGCAGAATGTATAGTAAGCATTTTGTAAAAGACTGAAAAATATTTTAGCATCTCATGGGGCATCTGGTGAGTATGCCTCTGCTGCCTGTGTGTGTGTGTGAGTGTGTGAGTGTGAGTGTGTGAGTGTGCGTGCGTGTGTGTGTGTGCGTGCGTGCGTGTGTGTGTGTGTGTGTTTTCCTCAAGTCTCAGAAATGGTAATGCCCTTAACCCCAATGCAGGGGAGACTTAACAGTTGGTATTGACTTTGTGAACATTTACCATTGAGGATTCAGACTATTCAATTCTATTTCAACTGAGGGCTGCAAACGGAGAGGGAGGAAGTCCCAAGGCTCCATGTTGCTCACACACAAACACACATGCGGTCGCATACACAAGCGCTCAGCTGCACACACACTCATACTGCGTGTTGAATGTGTTATTCTCCAGTGATATCGACTCAATCGGATTTTAACCCCTCTCTGCTGGAGCCGTACAGAGACAAACGTTCTCAACATAACAAAGGCTGTGTGTGTGTGTGTGTGTGTGTGTGTGTGTGTGTGTGTGTGTGTGTGTGTGTGTATGCGTGTTTGTGCGCCTGCCTGCCTGTCTGGCTGTATGTGTGTACTTTTTGGGTTTGTTGTTTCAGATGTGTAGCCCTTTGAATAGCTGCCACACAGGGGAGTACAAATGTGCCACTCCGGTCAACTTCATTAACATAAAACTAGAATTTACATTTTGACGCACTTCCTCCTTA
Organism: Istiophorus platypterus; assembly: GCA_016859345.1. Taxonomy (NCBI): domain Eukaryota; kingdom Metazoa; phylum Chordata; class Actinopteri; order Istiophoriformes; family Istiophoridae; genus Istiophorus; species Istiophorus platypterus. The sequence goes on from CM029123.1 coordinate 20,161,974, forward strand.
ATTTTTACACCTTGGAATTTATTTTGCCCTTAAAGAAATAGTTAAACGTTTTGGTAAATACACTTCATTTTCTCGCCAAGAGTTAGATGTGACTACTGATACAACTCTCACATTTCTATGGTAAATATGAAGCAAGAGCCGGCAGCTGGTTAGCTTAGCTTAGCACAAAGACTGGAAATAGTGGGAAGCTTGTGCTAAGCTAACCAGCTGTAGCCTTATATCATCCCTGCCAGAGAGTGAATAATGTTGAACCACTGTATCGCGTTCATTTTTTCACTCATTTCACTTGGACACTCTTTGTTTATTTTTTGCTCTTCTCACTTCTGTGAGCGGATTCTGTGGTTTTTGTGTCCTTGGCCTTTTTTTTTTTTTTTTAAGCCTCTGGCCTGTTCCTGAACGTCACCAATGCTCTCTGAGGATTGATTCCACACAGCCACATCCTACCAGGAGCCCCCCCATCACCCCCACCCACATCATTTATACATGTGAGCATTAGGACTTGTCAAAGCCTCTCAGTCAGGCCCTTCATCAGTCTGGGCCATAGATTCTCATTAAACGGGTGAATCCCCAGTCCCTGACACTTTGGCCATCACATGTCCACTCTACCATCCCTCCACCACTGACCATTTGTCCGATCCAACTGGACAGATAGTGGTGGAGCGACTATGCTGTCGTTTGCCTCTCAGACGTTAGTGCGGCATCTCTGCACTTCTGTCATATCCCGCTGGCAGGAACAAATTTTTAAACCACGCAAAAAAAATACCTACCTCACCTTCCACATTTGCAGCCGGGAATTGTTTTTGCACGTACATTAGTGGATCTCTGCTCATTGTAACTGTAACATAGACTTGACGGGATGACTAATCAGTTTAACTAGTGGTCAAACACGGTCAGGAGATAGCCAGCGCTGTGTGGCCACTAGATAAGAGGCGCTACTCCTCGGAGGCCGGCCTAGATGCCTCGTTAGTGCTGGGTCAGTGAACTGCCGTCCAGATTTCTAAATAGCCACTCAAAGTCCAGAACTGGATTTGCGCAAGTGTATGTGTGGGCGTGAGACTGGTGCTACTGCTGTCTCCCTGGACTTTCTCACTGAGGGCTTGCTGCTTACTGCAGTTACCCAAGTCCCTTCAGCATGTCTTCGGAGGGGAAATGTTTAATATGGATGTTTGTATACCTGTCCTGCTGCTGACTGAGATTAGAGTCAAGCTGTGGTGTTTTTTCACCTTCTGCTGGGGATGAACACACACACTCCTGAGGGGGTTTGTTGTAATACTGAAGCAGGTAAATATCGGCAGCATACAGTATTTAGTAGGCCTGAACAGAGGAAGAGGAAGAGTCCTCAAACTCCTCCAGCTCCTTGACCCCGTGTCTCTCTCTCTGTGTCCCCGCACAAACAGACACACACACACACACACACACACAGTCTTATCTCCAGCTCCTGACCCCCACAACAGAGAGACAGTGAGGTCTGTACAAAGCTGCTGCTGGATTGACTGACAGTTCATGTGTCCACAGAGAAACACAGCCTGTTTGTGTGTGTGCGTGCGTGCACGTACGTGTGCGTGCGTGTGTGCCTGCAAACCTATGTTTCTGAGGACCAGTTCGAATCAATACCTCATGCAATGTGCTGGTTAGCTGGTCTTCATTTTCTGACACAGGTTCAAAGGGCTGTTTGACAGTTTTAGTCTTTTAGGGTACAGGTCAGAATTTGGTTTAGGTTAGGGTTAGTTAGTTAGTTATTTGTCAATGGGTGTCCTCACAAAGATAGAAGTATAAGATTGTGTGTTTGTGTATGCGTGTGCATGTGTTGGTGCTTGTGCACGCACCCACATTCACGCAATATAGGCCCAGTCTGGCAGCAGAAAGCAGGATCTCCTGGGAGGGCCGGATGTTGGGTCAGGAAGAGAGGAAAACAAGAGCGGAGGAAGTGAAGAGGGGTAGGAGAGAGGGATGTACATGGAAGACATGAATATGTGTGTGTGTGTGTGTGTGTATAAAATGTAAAGAATGGATGCATCCTACACCTCCTGCTGCATCGGGTATTAGTTTGGCATATGGGAATCTCTCTATCTCACAACCACATACAACCCATAGCATATGCATAGATTTTGATTTATACATTCATCTTCATGAGGTGCATATATATATATATATAAATATATAAATATATATATAATTTATTTATTTATTTTTAATATTATACATCAACATTTAATGGCAGTAGCAGGGCGGGAGCCAGCACATTTTTTTCACCCCGGTTTGAATGCACCAGATCTGTCACTACACGGGGGGTAGAGAGAATGTCATGGAGGAGGTATGTCTTTCTTCATCGTATCCATCCACATAGTATTTTAATTGGGTTTTCTCTCCTCCACAGAAAAAAAAGAGTGAACAGAGGTGAGAGGAGGGATGAATCATGAAGGGTTTGGGGGGGGGGGCATGCTGCTCTGGGTTTCCATCTTCACCTCCCCAGCTATGCCGTCTTATCATTGTGGCCTCGACAATAACTGCACACTGACACACACATCGATGCACGTGCACTCCAACTAGCCTTAGTAGTATTATGTGGCGTTGCAGTGCGTTACTGCTGAACCTTATTAAACAATGGTGCAGCTGACATTCCTACTGTGTTGGATGAGCCTGATTCATCGAAACATAATAATACAGCTAAACCCGAACCGTCTCCAAGTGACTGTCAAACACTCCCTCAGCAATGGACAAACTGATTGAGCCTGGGAAACGGGATGGAGAATGTCTGCAGAGATAGAGTGTGGGTGTATGTGTATGTTTGTGTTTGTGTGCATGTGTGTGTGTGTGTGTATGTGTGTATGTGTGTGTATGTGTATGTGTATGTGTATGTGTATAAATATGGGGGTAAGTATGCACGCACGAGTGTGTGTGTGCGTGCGTTGTATTTTGATGGTTGATGTACAGGCCTGGAGGGCAAACGCTCTAGGCTGCTCTCGTTAAGAACCTGCCAGTCATCGGCAGAAAGGAACCAAAAGGAGACCAAATCACAACACTGAGCTGGTGTGCATGCGTGTGTGCATGCGTGTGTGCATGCGTGTGTGCATGCGTGTGTGCATGCGTGTGTGCATGCGTGTGTGTGTGTGTGTGTGTGTATACATACACGTGTTTGCGTGTGTATAAAATGCGCTCAGCCACTTGGCTATTCCCAAAAAACAAGCGAGGAGAGAAATATGTGTGAAAACGGGAAACGGCTGTGGTGCAACGTGAAGCCACACTGCCCTCCAGTGGTTTTTAGGCATTTCACCACCATGGACAACAGAGGCACTGTAAAACTCTGGAGGTGAAGGGCTGACTTTACTGATTAACAAACAAAATACGAGACCTACTGGTTCACTGTAGAGATCTGAGAATTGTAAGTAACATAAGATATTTTTCTCAGACAAAGCTGAAAGGTATGATTTTATGTAAATGGCCTACTCAGTGGGGAGAATGGATTAAGCCTGAGAGCATGAGAGCGTGCAATGACACAGTGTGCTAAAGACTGTAGACAGGAAGGAAAAAGGGGAACTGTAGAAGAGGTTGTTCTGACAATAATCTCTAACACTCAACACTGCCCTCCTGATAAACACAAGTTGTATGTTTCCACTTAGTTTAACTCTTTGGCAAAAGATGTCTGGAAAGAATCATAGATCAAAGTGTTAATGTTTTTGTTGTGAATATATTTTGTATGATATAGTGGATGATTTTTATTATGTTTTACTCACTAACGGTAAGAATTTACTATTTTTACCATTAAATACCAGCCAGTATTTGTAAGACTGGACCTGCTTAGTACATCTTGTTAATTTCAAACGGTGATAGAAACTGCATATTTTTGTAATAAGCAAGAGGAGCTGGATGTTCATTACTACCTACTTGTAGTAAGCAGCCACATCATTTGCATCCTGTAGCACAAGATGCCATTCAGAGCCTACCAGCTTTATATTTCTATGGCTAAATATGTAACAACCACACAGCACTTTGAAACACTCAAGGATTTTCAACACTTTCAAACAGAAAAATAGTGGTTAAGTCATGGCAAAGGCTTTAAGGCAAAGACCTTTTTTACATCTGTATCTGCCAAAGATTTGAGATTAAAACTTTTAAAAGATTTAATCTCTCTTTTTCAAGTCTGATCAAAACTTGTTTTCTTTTTAGAAAGCAGGTTTAAACACAAAAGATTGTAATATAAGCAAAATACAGCAGGATTATATATAATTGCATAATGGCTGCTGACTTTATAATGTCCACAAAAGCATCTTTAAACAGGATATTATGTTGTGAAAAGGGTTCAAAGAGAAGAAAAAACGACAACAACAGGCAGATGTTGAGAAGGGCGAATTGCAAAATGACAGTATCTGAAACTTTTAGCCCACATAGAAAGTGTAGGTGCAGCGTGCAAAGAGAGGAGGAAAATATAGCATGCATCTAGGTGTAGCACACAAAGTTGCATCCACATGCATTGCTTGTGATCCTTTTTTATCTCCCCTCTCTGTGGTCACAGCTGTGACTGCACAGAGGAACTTCAAGCAAAAACTTCAATAGATGGGCTCCACTGCCCTCACTGCCATCCTAAGAAGCCTCAGAAATTAACAGAGGAGAGGAGAGGAGAGAAAAAAGAGTATGTGGGAGAAGGAGACAGGAGCGGAAGCAAGATAAAACCTTTGAGCAACAACCCAAGATTGTAGAAATTGAAGAAAAAAAGAAAAGAAATTGGGGAAGCTATGACACAGTTGCTTATCCAAACCACACCCCCTTCCTCAACCCCTACATAAACTTCCAGAGCTTAAAATAGAGCCCAGAGTTTCTTTTACTGTTAACACCACCAATTACAGCATGTTAATTCTCACCACACAGAGGCTAGAAATCAATGATAACTATCTGTCGTCCCTAGGCTTCCTATCTCTCTCTACTTTGGCTGATTGATGATAGGCAAAGTTTCAGTTGTGCTTTTTGGCTTTTACAGTTCTTTACACTCTATCAGTAACATTGGGAATGTACTTAATCTAAGGTAAGATTAGTATTTCCCCTTGAAATCTTTCCAAACCAAGTAACTTCTTCCATCCACTTTGCTGATAAAAATAATAAAAAATGACACTGAACCATCATGAACATATTTATCAGTTAAAAGATTAATCTTTTTTCATCTCTCCTCCATTCAGGGCTTGCTCTCTCTCCTCTGCCCACGTGTGCATGCTTTCTGTTTTTCGCTTTTGACATCGTCAAGTTCTTTCCTTTCTCTCTCTCCCTCTCTCCCTCTCTCTTCTTTTGGCAAATCGGTCAAATTATTTTTAAATTAAAATATGTTAAATTCCCTTCCCTCTCAAAAAATGCCTTTTAAATATTTGACCTTGGTTTAACAAAATGATGTATGTTGCAGAGTTTGACACAAGAAGACTTTTTTCTGTGCTCACATTAAATCTTGAATTTAAGATGAGTATGCACAAGTATGACTTTGTAATATCACAACTAGTTTGGAAGCCAGTCATTTTCAAAAATGTAAATAACACAAGGGTGATGAGGAAACTTAAAGCATACAGCATATATACACATAGATTGAACCTGTTAGTCAAGCAGGAGATAACTTGTGTTCAGCAGTTAAACATTTTAAACAAGAAAAATTTGCATATTAACAGAGCCTGGATTTCTCAACATGAGCAAAGGAGTAGATATAATATTTAAAAAAAAAATTCTGTGGAAAAAAAAACATGAGAAACAAGTTTTAAAACATGTCTGGATGGGAACCTAAAAATATTTTGGTGGTAACAGAGACAGTTGGTCACCACAGCTTGACAACTTGTGCTCAAACACCGGTCAAGAAGAAGAGGAGTTGTCCCGATGGACGGTTAGAAATTAAAGAAAACTAAAACAACTAAAATCACTTGGCTGAAGCTCAGAAAAAATTTCGCAAATCCATAACCTTTCTGCTTATAACGGAAGGTTGTGGTCATTGTTGAATAATTAAAGTGTTAAAAGTGACTAATAACACCAATTTAGCCTTCCCTGATTGATAATCAGATAGCACTGAACAAAGTTATGAGGATACATAGATTATGCAGGATAGCTGCATATATACATTCACTTAGGAAAGTATTCAGACTCCTCTACCTTTTGCACATTTTATTGTGTTATAATTGTGTGATTTTAATTTTAAATGGATAAAACTGTTGTTTCTGCCCATCATACTACACATAATAATCTATATTGACACAGCGAAAACAATTTTTAGTTTTTCTTGCAAATGTATTACAAATGAAAAACTGAAATCATTTACAAATATATTCACATCCTTTGCTTTGGCGCACAAAGTGTGTTCAGATGCATCTTAATTGATTATTCTTAATTTTTTTAAAAATTATTATCCTTTTATTATCCTTGAGATGTGTCTTCCCGAGAGCTGCCTCAGTATTGTGAAATGGAAAAAGTTTGTCACCACCAGGTGCCACTCTTCGTAGAGTTGGCTGCTCTGCCAACATGAGACACCTTGCAGGAGGGGCCTTGGTTAGGGAGATGACCAAGAATCCAACAGTCACCTTACAGATCTTCAGAAGTTTTGTGAAGACTTCTGGAAATGGAGAAGCTGTCTAAAGGATGAACAGCTCAGCAGCATAGACAAGGAGACCGGTCACAATTGAGGGAGGGATGAATGCAGCCAAATCTGGAGAGGTCCTTGAAGGAAACCTATTCCAGAGGGCAAAAGACCTTAGACTAGAGCGACAGTTCATCCTTCAATGCAACAGTGACCCGAAGCCAACACCCAAGACAATGCTGGAGTTGCTTTGGGACAAATCTCTAACTGTCCTTGCGTGGCCCAGTCAAAGCCCAGACTTATGACCCCTCAGAGCGTCTGTGGAGAGACTGAAGATGGCAGTTGCCAGATGTTTGCCACCCAATTTGACAGAGCTTGAGAGGTTCTGCCAGAAAGAAAGGGAGAAACCGCCCAAATCCAGGTGTGCAAAGCTTGAAGCGGTTTACTGAACTGCTGCCAAAGGTGCAAGGCCCTGAATTAAGGTTCTGAATCCTTTTTTTTTTTAAATGAGAGAATGGTGGGCAAAAGAAGGCTATTTTATACATTTAAAATTAAATCTACAATACATTGAAGTGTGGAAAAGGTGAGGTGGTCTGAATTCTTGCTTAAGTTTGGCCTGATTGTGATGAAAGAGACCAAGGATGACCAAAATCATCAGAAGCCACCCTCTGGGGATCATGACTGTCCTTAATGAATTTTATGTCAATTTGACAGGGCATCTGTGGAAATATCCTAAGAATAAAAGAGAAAAACATGTTGCACTGTTTGTCATTTGAACCATGTCACTGATTGGTCAACAGCAGGTCATGGCAAGTAGTTCTCTTACTATAGAGATGACAAACAATATTCTTTATGACATAAAGCTCAATTTGTATGAACTGTAATACTAAAAAGCGTAACTCCCCATTAAGAATATAGATGATATTAGGATAAATAGAATTTTTATATATGCTTATGAAATAATTTTGAAATTGTGATCACTTGCTGGTTTTCTACTGGAGTACACAGTGTATATTTAAAACTGCACTGACTGGCTTCTTGGTTGCGTCATACCACGATGAAGTACTGTGATGTTTGTATTTTTTTTTTCCACTGAGTCAAATAGAGGCAGCAGCCAACTGCAATTTATCCTCCATTGGTCATCTTTGCAATAAACAGTAAGTAACTGTGCTTGGTGCTACACCGTCTGTTAAACATCTACATGGTTCTTGTAGAGGTTAAGACATTGGCATCTCTAATGATCGTGCTGATCTATACCTGTTACAATTATGTCAGATCTGGATACTTAACAACATTAAAAGTTAATTACTGCACAAGGTTGTGTGACAACTATGTTCGAGGACTTGCAAGTTAAACAAAAAGAGAGTAAACACAGTGTAATTTGTATTGCATGAGTGTGATGCTGTTTGCTTAAGAGCCACTTCCTGATTACAAGAATCTACTGTATTTTCAGAAGTGGAAATAACCAAATACCATGTGTTTCACTGGTTTAGGAGGATAGATTGATCTTCTAAAAAACAGAGATTATAATCTAAAACACAGGATGTTCCTTTTGGCTTTCAGGTTAAAACTTATTTCCAAAGAAATATCTTTAGACTTAAAAAGAAAGCATATGGTGAGTAAACACAAACGTTGTCAAAGGTTTGGCATGATCCATATGTTCTCGTCTTTGTTCTGTAGATTCATATCATCCCGCCATACCATACAGAGTCGACTTTATAACTGTGGTAGGAAGTTAAAACTTCTACCAGCTCGGTCCATAACCGTCTAAACACAAAAACGGGTTTGCTCAGTTGCATGTATTATTTTCATATGACGGCATAAAATAGCTGACTGTGTCTCATCCAGATTCACATCAGCTCACCACCCAGTGCACGAGTCTCTCTCCCTGGAGAATTTCTCTGCTCCTCTCCTTCCTCTTTTATCCCCTATTTTCTTGTGTACGTAAACAGAAGTAAAGCATTTTGGGCTCCAAGGCAGAGCACAATGATCAAACACCACGCACGATCAATGACTTTGAAGAGATCTAACATCCCTTATAAATGTATTTCACAAAGAAATGAACAGTAACAAATGAAGAAATTCACTTCTGGAGCCAATTGCCACATGTTTTGTCTTTTTAGACTGAAAGAAGAAAAAATTTAGAGAACAAAGTTTAAGAAAGGAAAGAGTGCATCTTGTATTTTTGCACATTGCAAACTTCTCACATGTTTCGATTACATGCCTATGAGACTGCAGGCCTGTAAGCTTAAAGAGCAGGGAGGAGTCAGTGAAAGAGAAGAGGAGTTCTAAGAATTTTCACCACTGTGTGCCACATGTCTCAGATGTTAAATTCCTCATTAAGAGTCTGATTTAAAAAAAAAGTCTAACAGAAATTAATCAGGCAGACAGCATTAACCTGCAAGGCTCAATGTGTCTTAACATCTCGATTTTCTTTCACTTCTGTGTCATTTGATATAGAGTTACAGTGTGAACTTGAAATGGCGAATGTATTAAGTATGTATCCAAAAGCAGAATATGGCAAACGCAACCCTTAAAATGAAAAAGCTTCACCCTAAAGCTAAACTCCAATCTTTATGTACTTAAGTCAGACGGTTTTCACACTTGAGCAAAAGCAAGATTAGATGTGACTTCCTGTTCTTGGTGGCGAAGCTGAAATGAAGCTTCCTGTCACTTAAAATTAAGGTAAAGGCAGGCTCATTGGCGTGACATCACTTGCACTTGCTTTACTTGAAACCAGAGGCGAGGTTTAGGGTTTGGGGAACAAGTCCAGGAAGCTGCGTCAACTGATAAGACAGAAAACATATGAAGCATGAAATACGACAACATTTAGACTTATTTCTCTTAGAACTGAGTTTTGAATTGGAAATACAGTTTAATTTGGCGTGTGAAAATCTGCCTGTTCCCCACTAGGACTGTACCGTATGGTGTGTGGCCATACACACACTAACTCCTGGATATGGCAGGTCTCTGCAGTCTGAAGATCCTGCTGTTCCTGGTTTGGATCATTGGTTTGGGTAAATGTAAGTAACCATCTGCAGTGTTTTACAGAGTAGCCTTCTCTATGTAGAGACTGTGGGGAGGAGTTGGTATTTTATGAAGTTGTGTCTTTGCATCTGTCGGTCGAGAGACGTCAAGAAGTAAAAACAAAAAATAATCTGTAAATGACACAAAATATGAATGATAGCCAACCTATGGCGTTGAGGTGTCTTATTCTAAACTCCTAACTTAACCATTTTTGAAGTTGTAGAATATGGTTGTCGAGGGTTCAGTTGGGTTTTTGTGAAAAGGTTGAAATATCGGCCATGCCTACAGATACAGATACGAGTCTGTTAGATGAGAAACTTTTTTTTTTTTTAATCTGGAAAATGTCGCCTCTTCTAAATTTTAATCATTTACAATAAAAACTGAGGGTAGAAATGTCAAAACTCCAGTACATCATGTCTTTGAGTTGCGTCTCTTTGCAACTTTGCATTTCTTAAACTTTCCAAAGCCAAGAACACAGGCCAGTACAAGTACATACTTGTGACGTGAGAAGCAAAAAGTGACAGGTTTGTGGGCCCCTTTGGCAAAGGAATAAACAGCTATGTTCCGTCAGAGATTTCTGTTAATAGAAAGAATCTCCTTAAAACAACATGCTTTCTTTGGGTTAAATGCTATGGGAATTTTTGCAATCTGTTCCTATTCTGCTTCGACATTGTGCGTGTGGGTGTGTGTGCGTGCGTGCGTGCGTGCGTGCGTGCGTGCGTGCGTGCGTGTTTGTGTGTGTGCATGTTTGTATGTGTTTGTGTGCGTGTGTGTGTGTGTGTGTGTAAGTATGTATATGTGGGTGGGGGGAATATATCTGTCATAGATGAGAGAATTTTTTTGGGGTGTGTCCCTGCAAACCCTTCACTTTACTCAGCCTGCGAGTGCTCTATAAGATAGAAGTGTGCATGTGAATATGTTTGTGTATATGTGTGTGGTTTTGTGTATGGTTGCATATGTGCATGTGCTAAGTCAGACCTGGGCTTGCTGCCTCTAGCATCACTCAAGAGTTCTGCAGCTGTTCAACACATCAAGCTTTTTTCTGCTTTGATGTTGAAACGAACTCTTGACTCTCTCAATATCAGCCCATTGTCTGTATCTTCAGTCAGGGTATTTATGCATCTTCACTTTTCCATTGATGAACCATTCTTTCCCATAATTGAAACATTGATGAGTGTTCCAAAAGAACTATTGTTTTATAATAGAAATACTTTTAAGTCATCTTAAATTCACTTACTTATCTTAACATTAATAGTGCAGAGCCAGTGCTCGCTAGTAAGTACGTTTACTCAAGTACTGTACATAAGTAGTATTTTGATGTACCTTAGTATTCTGAATGTATGGTAGATTACACTTTGACTCCATTACAATTCAGAGGAAAATATTTTACATTTTTTGTAGATACTATGCAGAGTAAGATTTTGAACGCCAACATGATATGTAAAGTATGAGTTTTTTTACACAGTAAGTTAACCACCTGACAGTATATAGAGATACCAAGAATCAGCTGAAACTTGTAAACAACTGTTTACATGTAAAGCAATAATAATTTTCCAGTAGTCTAATATACAACAACATAGAGATGATGTTGCCTGAATAGTAAGTACTTTTATACTTTAAGCAAATGTTGCTGGTGATACTTAATTACTTTTACCTAAGTAACGACCTTAACATGTAAAGGAGAATTTAGAGAGCATACTCCATATAATTAAGAGAAAGACCTGTTTAAAGCAGGAGTAATTATAAATACAGTACCTATTAATCATGCACATAGTATAAAAAAAACATTTTTCTAGTCATTTAACCAGGTGATCACTTAATCAAGAGAGACCTGGCAAAGAGAAATAAAAACGTAACCTCTTCGGAAACATACAATTTGTATTAGAATACCGTAATGCATATGACTGCATTTTACCATGATATTATATAGAAGATCCCAACAAATATAGCATAGTCCCACACACTCAATGTTAAATTTAATTCCAAATATGGCTCAGCGCCTTCGTCGTTGAAATTTTTTCCTCATTTTTGTTAAACGGTTAGAACAAACTCAGGGTCAGATCAAGCCTTAAGGCCAAAGATCATGTGAGCACATGTTCCATGTACTTAAACTGAGTGAGCGCTCCTGAGCCCCATAAAGCAGGAGCACTGTCACCAAAAAGCTGACCACTTCTGTGTTCCATTCTGAGTTGCCTTAATTTCCTGGCAGAGCCTCAGCTCAGGCTAAGCAGACTGAGACGAAACACAAGTAAATGACTTGCGAGTCCGTGAAATAAAAGGGGAAGTACAGTGTTTAAAATGAAGAAGTGAGGTCAGATATGCTAAGCAATCTATTAAAGCAGTTTCTGGGAGGCCGGGGAGAGTTGCTTGCCACAAAGTCATGCTCCGCATAATAATGCATAATATGAGAAAGGACGACGGGATGTGAAAAACACTGATAGAAGTAACATGAGAGACGTGAGATGTCAGACAGGTAGATGGATTCAGACCCAGGGATCTAGGGGCATTGTAACTTCGATTGTCACCGAACTATAACTGCGGCCATCTTTTAGCACTTGATTTTCTTCATTATGGCTGCACTGTCTCCCTTCCTCTATCTCTTTCTTCTTCTACTTCTGCCTTGCTCTCTCTGTCACACTTGGTCAAAGCGCTTGCTACCTTGAACAGCTTTTATACTACAGCGCGGATATCACACCTGTGATCATACTCTGGCCTGATGACACTGAAAAAGAAAGTACCTTAATGGCCATGGAAGCTTCACTTGAAACCAGTGTGGCTATTAACAAAACAAAACACAAATCAAAAAATAAAGAGTAGAACTGGGTTTTGTCATTGTTACAATGAGGGTTTTAGCTTTACTGGGCTTAAAAGGGCTAAAACAAACATAATTATTATGATAATTATGATCTATTATGCTTATTTTATGATTTTATGCTTTATCTTTGTAAGTGTGTCTTTTGGGGGGGGGGGGGTTCCTCTTCCGTGAAGAACCTTATAGGATAAAATTTTCTCACATCTGAAATAATCATACAGCCCGGTTGCATCTCTCAAACCTTTCATTGAAACAGTTCAAGTTAGTAACCACAAAGCATAAAGAGGCCACACAGAATGGCGAAATGTCAACGCAGAGAGCACACATCTCTGCACGATACAGTGAAAAAAGAAGGCGCCAAACCACATCCTGAGGCTCATTGTTTGACTGTGGCCCATCACCTCGTTCCACCATAGAGAAAATAAATGGTCAAAACTGGGGAATACCTGTTTATAGTAAATGAATTCTTAAAATCAGGTACGCAGTTAGGCACGGCCAAACTCACTTTACAAGCCCTGTTTACTCTGTTTCGCCAACCTGTCAAACAAATGCAAAATGAGAATGCAGACTTTGGAAAGCAAGAGTGTGTTTATGAGGATGCCAATTATTTTTGGTTTGTATTTAATGCATGCAGCATAAAGCATAAAAATTATATATTGACCCTTGATTTCTGCACTTCGAATGACCTAAAAATGAGAATATGTTACAGAAACTCAATGGTGAAAGTCCGTTTGTTCTTCAGTATCAGTCAGTGGCCTGTCAAAACTGCAACCAGTTTAGTAAGTAAGGGGTGGTTCTAAGTTTTAGAGCAAGGCAGGAAATAGTGGTTTTGCCTTCTGAAATAGCAAGTGTGGCTCTTTGCCACGTTGTCATAGCAACCAGGTTGCCTGCCTCATACACACAGCCTCCGATGAAAATGGCTGAAAATGGTTGCTTTCTTATTTTTTGACCCGATAAAGCAAGAGTTTTATGGTCCAGATGGAAGTGTATGCTCTGATCAAACTTGACATGAAGAATGTTTTTTTTTTAATTTAATGTTTGTTGATGTCAATTGTTTGTTTGTTTTTACCGTATATTCAAAATACAGTAAACACTATTATGAAAAAAAAAGCCACAATGCAAAGATTTACACTTTTTTTTTTTCTTTTTTGTAATTACAGGTCAAGACACAGGAGGTAAGTAATAATACATATGTTACCTAATATACATCATTTAATTGTTACTATGATCAATACGATGATTCTTTATACTGTTTCGTCTCTTCATAGCCACGCCGGCACAGGGTGACAGAAATATATATTCTCCTTCTTATTGAACAGTTTGATTGACATTGGCCCTCATTTCATCAGCCTGTTTCAACCGAGGTCTTAGTTACCACCACCAAGGAACAATTTTACTCTACACACGAAAACTTAACAGTTAGCTGCATGATAAACAGGTGTTAAATCGGCAGTTTGTGCGTATTATATTCATTAAGTTATACAATGAACAGTAGCTTTTTCACGCAATCAAATATATTTGTGTGTTTGTTTCCCGTCTTATTTGTCTAAACTGCCTGTAAGGTAAGTCTGACTTATAAACAGTCAGATTTATTGACTGATATGGTGAATGACTCCATGCTTAACGGCTTTCCAGGTTGTTTGTCATGTTATCCCAAATCCGAGGACCTTTTGGAATTTAGATGCATTTGATCTCATTTAGGGAAAGTTCTAGCTCAAGCACAAGGAGTCCGGACTGTGGCGTAAGAGTCATAATTTAGAAAAAGGAGCGGCAGGCCTGCGGAGCATTGTTAGATCAGTCAAATCTTGGGAAGGGTTAGTGTGGTTCGGAGGTAACTTTTTTTGCCTTCTAGGAACAAGTAATTCACTGGCTATCCAGCCAGCTAAACGTCAATCTTTATATTTTCTGTCACTGGGTTCACTGATAACATCATTGATAGGGAAAAAAAAATCGGTTTGAGTGTGAAATCTGGAAAATTTCAGCCTCAGAGTTTATTTCTGTGAGAAAGTTCTCATTAAAGTTGGGGTCAGACTTGACTTTCAATGTTCAGACTGAGACCTCATAATATCTGCTTCAATAAAAGTTAGTCGATACAGTTTTTTTTTATACTGTTTAGTCAATGATAAGTTTATCTATTGACTAGAATTTACTCCGTGAAGAAACGAAGCCAGGTACAAATCCAACACTGTGCCACTGTTGCCATACTCCTGTTAAGGTTGGCAAGCTTTGGACAACCTTGTTAGTATTGGTGCAGTGTTTTGTCAAAGGGAGCTGGCAACAAGTCAAAAAACAGGAAGTGTTTGAAGTCACAACTTATGCTCAACCCAATTTGTTTTCCACTTGCGGTGGAATTACCATTCATCTGAACACCGGCTTATCCCCTCTGAGTATAGATTTTTCCTCTTTCCCAGTGTTAACATGGTTGATATCCCCCTTTTTCGTTTTGCTTCTAGAAAGAAATGCGTAGTTGATGTAAATGAGGGGAAAGACAGGCACATCGCAATGCAATCTTTGTAGCAAGAGGAAACAGGATTTATGTGGTTTATGCATAGTGTCTTTTAATATTGTAGGAGCTAGTATCATGATATTGTGTTTGTCCTGATTTTTTTTTCTCATAATGCAGAAAATTCAACCGCCTTACCTACACGCATCACAACAAATGTATCTTCAGCAACCAGCACATCTGTCATACCCTCACCTCCACGCACCACGGTAGCAACTGCTGCCACCACTTCAGACACCCCGATAACTACCTACAATCGTCCACGCACCTCGCAAACCCAAACCTCAGTGTCCTCAAATCTGACACACAATTCAACTGCTGCTTCTGGTAATGTATTTAGCCTCGGTTTACAGTTTTGTCAGCCGTGCTAGTGCTATGTTTAGCATGACAAAATCCTGAAATGGTAGTTAGGCAGTGCATCAGGTAGGACTGCTGGCAGTGAAGTATTTCTACTTGAAGGTGACCTCCAGCATGCTCTCTATCCTGCAGCCACTATTCTTCCTACCTCATCCATAACCCACAACCACTCTCAAAGCATGACCTCACCTCCAAACACCACGCTTCCCACCCCAGGTATTGCTCCACCTCAAGGTTGGAATTTTCTCATTCATTATGTAGGATTGTGAAAAGATTGCCTTACTTATATGGATATAGACAATGGACAGTAACACTGCTGAGGTATTGGTTACAAGGTAGTCATAGATTACAGGTACCTGCTGTACTTACAAGTTTCTTTGGAATAGTACATCAAATTACTCGTGTTGCATAATGATACATATTAATGATTTGTTTTGCTCCTCTCTGATTTCCTTCCTCTGCATTCTCCAGCCTCCTCCGCTGCCCCTAACTGTGAGTATTACTTTAAAAGTTAATCCAGTTTACAGTATGTTTTCCCACACACTTGATGTAATTATATTGGTATGCATTGTCTGTGTTTCTCTTATACTCTGCATGAATGCAGTAAAAGCGTATTTCTACATTGAGTGTAGAGAATTTTTTTTATGGACCCCGTTCAACATCAACATGAACAGACTGTCTAAGGTTAAAAAAATGTCAGCAGGGGGTTCATCTTAACAAAGAGATTTTTTAAACTCTCTATTTTGTGTGCAGGTTCTTACAATGTAGATCCCATCGAGTTCGGCTTCCGGATTAATATTACAAGCTCCAGCCCTGGTAATTGCACCATATATATCGAAGAAGGCCAACAAACGATTCTAGAAAGAAATGTCACTCACAAGAGTCCAAACTCATCTCACGTTGTCCTACAACTGAGCCCCTGTACTTACTATGAGCATAAAGTGATGCTTGAAGGGAAAACCTGTCACTTCAATGTAAATAAAACTACGACAATCCAACCGAGTGAGTAAAAATAATTCATATAGTTGTATTTCATCCTGCTTTCTTTCCATTTAAGAAATGAGACTATGTGTAATAAAACCTTTGTACACCACTTGTATATCCCAGGTATAGATCACTTTCATATCGACTACCGTCCTGGATTAGTTTGTTACCAAAGTAACTGGACCATCAACCATCTACAACCAGAAAGGAGTCTAAAGAAATATCCCAATAACACATTCTGTGTCAAACCTGAGTACACAGAATTTTGTTCAAATTTTACTACAGCATTCAAATTTAGAAACTGTGAGAACGTTTCCCTCAACAAAAGCCTCTCCTTTGGTATGTATGAAAGGATCAGCATTTATTTTGAAATACATGTGTTTTAGACCATTTACCATACTGTTTTATGTGTGTCCTTTTTTTTTTTTTTCATTTTTCCACAGATGACTTAAACACAACTGATATAAATCCGAATGTTACCCAAAAACTTCCAGTAAATATTGAACCAAAAAAACTTGAATACTGTAACATCACCATTGATTACATGTGTCTGGGTAAGTGGAAAGACTTAGAGACTTTGTGTGCCACTAACATTATGAATGGATTTTTATATGGAAATAGGTAGAGAAAGATTTAAATCAGCAATTTCCAGTTTTACTTAAAACTGAAGCAATCTGAACTGACTTTAGGTGTAGGGGGAGGATGAGGTATTACTTTGAGCACTCTGTGACTCAGGTCTACATGGAAGATTTTTGATTGAGTCCGAATTTGAATCTACTCTAAAACCTAAAAGACAACTTCTCTTAGGCCCTGAAGTTTTTGAAGAAATACCAACATCATTGTGTCTCCTCAGATATTGGCAACGCTACTGTGAATCTATCTGACCTGGAGCCTTTCACAAAATACACCTGTATCGGTCAGATCAGGCACAACAATGTCAACAAAACTACAGCTACTGCTCCTGTTTGGATCGACTGTGGTATGTTGATATTCACATCCCCTCAGTTCAATGAAAGCTTTTATCCTCAGATACTGTGGAGTGAATGACTGTATAGTACCAGTGCTCAGTTCTGTGTTACAGATGTCTAATGTGTTCCAACAGGTCTTCAAATAAACAACATAAATAACAGCACAACCAATAAGTCCATTGAGCTGAGCTGGACCACAACCAGCCAGAACTGTCGAGACGTCCTTAATGATCTTAAGAAGCTTTCATATAACTGTAACTGTCGTCAAACTAAACCCTCACAAGGTACCAGAAAGTAGTATTATTAACTTCTTTTTACAGGAATTCACCTTTTGAAGTTGTTGACAATCCTTTGACTAGTCAGTTTACTTAAATAGTGGAATGCACTTTGGACATTTGAATCTTTAAGGACCTAAAGTTTAATCTTCACCATCTGCTTGCCTCCAAGCAAATAAAGCATTCAATAGTTTAAACCTGCAGGGTCAAAGCTGGTGATCTACGAGTAACACATGGATGATTGATTGATGATCCATTTTCTTATCACTTATTGTGCAAGTTGATCAAACAAAGAAACAAAGAAACAAAAAATCTGCCATTGTATTTTAACTTTATTTTGTCTCTATTGTCTTGCTATTCAGACAAACAATTGAGAGGGCATGTAAGTGTAACTGAAACAGGAAGAACATGTAATATTGATGAACTGCGACCATACACCGATTACACCTGTAAAGTCACGCCCACCTACAACAACAAGAGCCTTTCTATAGAAGCCAGTGTTAATATCAGAACCAAAGTTGGAGGTAAGTAACCAAAAAAATGATAACAGCTGACTCTATAGTCTGAATTTATGTAACAAAAAGATTGTTCTGACTATTTTCACCAAAAGCACGTGCTTCGCATACATGTTAAATATCGAGGTAAGCTATCAGTGTGTCATTATATGTAAGAATCTTTATGAAACACATCCTTGAGATCATAAAGCATTGAAACTGTTTCAGTATTTTAGGAGACAACTGACACCATGTGACATACCACAACTCTAAAAGGTCTTATACAGGAAACATGGTCACTATATGAATATTTGAATTTGGAATTTCAACAAAAGATTTACTGGGATTAAGTATTTTGTTACACTTATATTATAATCATTAGAATTTGAAATGCATGCAAACTTTTCTATTCTTTATCGTTACAAAATGTACAGTTATTAGGATTGTAATTAAAACACCAAAGTTCACAGAGCATATAATTCCCTGAGAGGTATTATACATTTTGTAACGGAAAATGTATCCATTACACATCATTATAACCATTACATTAATGAATAGTTCCAACTGTTTTTGCAATGAGGGCCATTTACACAATATGTGCCAGTAATACACAGAAATAATACACTGTAAATTATACCAAAATCTGGTTATTCACAGTTGACCTGTTTATTTATCACTGTAGATTATAGTGTGGAACCAGACTAGTTACTGGGTTTTTGTTGTTGTTGTTGTTGTTGTTGTTGTTTTAATGTAAAACCTTCATTAACTGGTACATTGCTAATTCAGAAAATATCAAAGTTGATTATATAAATTAATATTCATGTTAAATGATGAATTTGAAAGATTTAAAAAAAAATAAAAAATTTAACATCATTATATTAGTCAAATACTTAATCTGTTTCTTCATACAGTCTTTAAGTAATGATTTTTTTAAAAAACAGTGCCGCAACAGACTAATATTAACAATAATTATTGATAATTGTTAAAACTGCTGTTTAATTAAAATAAAACTTTAACTGAATAAGCATTTGATGTAGAATTTTGAAGTTTAATGTGTTTTTCTTCACTCTCTTACAGTACCAGATATTGTTCCTGAGCTGATTATCAGTTATCCAGATCGTAATGTGATTACCATAAAGTGTAAAAAAGAGTATGATAGCTTTAACGGACCTAACAAAGGATTCAAAGCAAAACTTTTTTATAATGCGGAGCCTGAGGAGCAAAGCAATCAAAATTGTAACTTTACATTTAAAAACCTGCGCTACTCTACGACCTATAATGTGGAGGTTTGTATTGTCCCATTTTTAAAGTTTCACAAGAACGTTACCAATTTATTTCTCACATTTTTTCAAATGCTGTAATAACTGATAAATGGATTTTCTGTCTTACCAGGTGGTGGCTCTTAACGGAGAATCTCAGGGCTTTCCCAAGACTGCCAAAGCTACTACATCCTGTATGTGCTGTTTTAATTAATGCAACAAATGATCTCATGTTGTTTGGTTAAATAATTTGAAACCTTTTGTTCTGGCATACTGCTCACACATCCATTTCTATACATTGTGTCTTTACCATAAATGCCACCCATTTGATATTCTTTTCTCAAAATCATCATTTTACAGATAATGAAAAGGCCTTGATTGGTTTTCTCATCTTTCTCATCATCCTCACGTCTGTGGCTCTGCTCTTGGTCGTCTATAAGATCTACATTTTGAAGCGCCTAAGTTCCCAGTATAAATTCTTTTGCTTCTGTTTTGTTTTTTTTGTTTGTTTGTTTTTTTTTTACTTGTGTTGCTTTTGTTCTACTGATAAGGTGGCATTTTCTCATTTACAATACAGGAATAGATACATTACTAGAGTTGAAATGCATTTTAGACAGAAGCATCATTATTATTATTATCAAGCCTATGGTCCTTCCTACTCTGTTCTGCATTCCATATAAATAAAACCCTCACTATTTTCCCTGCAGTGACCTGAGTGAGAACATGATGCTCATTTCAACAACAAGTGAGTAAATCTTAGTAGTAAACTTTAGATTTCCTGTCTTTTTACTCCCTGGTTTTTGTCTTCAACCATATGATTTTAGTGGTCAGCTATTGATTTCGGGTGAGTTTTCTAATATTCAGAACACAGATGTATTCCTTTTTAAATGATGCAGAAGCACATTTCAAGAGACATATTTTATAAAAGCAGAGAAAATATTCAAATATTTACAATAGCTAGAGTAATGTCTAATAGAATTGATCGAACTACAATTACCAGTGTTTGCTGTTTGTGTCTAAAGTGTTTCCCGCTTGCTGCTGTAGATGAGGAGGAGAACCTCCTGCCTGTCGAGCCTATCACAGCAGAGTTTTTCCTGGATGCCTACAAGAGGAAGATCGCTGATGATGGAAGACTCTTCCTGGCTGAGTTTCAGGTGAATTTACTGTCCGAGTTCTTTTTTTTTTTTTGTGGGGGACTATTTTTGGTGTGCTTGTATTTATTAGATAGGTGGTAGAGAGGGAGATGATATGTGACAGAAGTCCAAGGCTGAACTTGAAACATAGCAGGTTGGATGTGCATCCGAGGGACCTTGGCCAGTTACAGAGCAAAAAAGCGTGTGGCTTGATCTTTTGAAATGCTACGCAATGTTTTGCTTTGTTTGTTTTTTGTCTGTCACTGGAAAATTACATCATTTGTTTCTGCTTCCAGAGCATCCCCAGGATTTTCTCAAGGTACACAGTGAAAGAGGCCAAAAAGTCCAGCAATGTCCCCAAGAACCGCTATGTGGACATCTTGCCATGTGAGTGGGAGTGTAGCAAACAGCACATGAAGCTTATTAGAAAAAAAGAGATAAAAGCACTAAGATGTCTGTAATTTTATCCACTCTTTTTTCCACAAATGTTTTTACCATTAAGCTTCACCTACAAACAGTGGGTACCTTGCAACTAGGGTACAGCAATATGTAAATACATATTGTGTGATGATACACTGGAAATCTGTCTACCGTCATGGATTTTCAGTACCATATACTGTATATTGTGGTAACTATTATTTTTTTAAATATCTGCATGTTTTAAACCATCGTGGGAAAAATCTGCAAATCCTCATGCTTGACAATTTTATGAAAAATATAGAATTCATATGATATTCATATCAGTGTGAGATATAACCTGCCGTGCAGATATTAAAGTTCACCTTTCATATCCGTAAACAGCTTCCTAATTGAATTTCTAGAAGACTGATCAAATATATGAAGATATTGCAATGTAAAAATATATATACTGTGATATAGGATTTTATCAGTATAATCTATGGCTATTGTGACACCTCTACATGTCTCTTACACATTTACAGACAGACACACAGACACAGACACACACACACACACACACAGAGACACACACTCCTTTATTAAGGCTGACTGAAGATAATAAAAGTGTCTCCTCTTAGTTACTTTTTTATATGTTTCTGTCTTGAACCAGATGATTATAACCGTGTCCAGCTGACCACAGGAAATGGCGAGCCAGGATCTGACTACATCAACGCCGGCTTCATTGATGTAAGGAAAACACCCCCATCGCAGTACTGCTTTTCTTATTACGGCTACTGCTGCCTGTAATTTAGAATCCGGATAAAATTGTGCTTCAAACTATGATACAAACATTGAAACATAACATTGCCAGCAAAAAAAATCATGTTAAAGGCTAAAAACACCTTTCTTGTTTCTTTGTTGTGCAGGGGTACAAGGAAGCCAAAAAGTACATTGCAGCTCAGGGTAAAGTCATGTTCTCATATCCTTTTACACACTCACATTCAATACACTTGCATTGCTGTATGTGTCTGGTCGTGGCTGCGTGTATATTCATATCGTGTCTTTGTCGTAGGGCCAAAGGATGAGACTGTGAGTGACTTCTGGAGGATGGTCTGGGAGCAGCAGTCGTCTATTATCGTCATGGTTACACGCTGTGAAGAGGGAAACAGGGTAAGAGTTGCAGTTTTAACTTTTTGTGGACACTGGTTATAATGATCCGTTGTTACTGAGGTATTTGTTTTTATATTATGAATATAGAAATAAAAATGATCCACTATATGACATCATAACTTTTCCATAACTGACTGACTGGGTCTGTCTTTCACTTAAACACACTCACAACATAGCTCTGCCACACACACATTACCAGACAGAGACACAGCAAAAATTCACTCTCATGCTCACACTCCGGTCTCATGTTTTCAGATATGTACTTTTCGCAGTCTACTTATAAAGTACTCGAACAGCATATTAATTTAATACAGATTTGTAAAACTGTGTTTTCACTCACTGTCTCTGCTCTCGCATGTTGTGTCGCAGGTCAAGTGTGCACAGTACTGGCCGTCTCCGGAGCGAGAGACGGAGATTTATCAGGAGTTTATCGTGAAGCTGAGCTCAGAGGACCATTGTCCGGATTACACCATCCGGCATCTCAGCCTGACCAATGTGAGTCTCCTTCAAAAACATAATAGATAAAACTGTGAAAACGTATGTTTTTGATGTATACCTGATACACAATTTTGGTGTTAACCTGTGTGCGTGTACATGTGTCTGTGGAAAAGTGAAGGCCAGCGTGTCAATCCGTCTTTATCTCAAAAAAATATACTAATATTAATAGATCTCTGCATGTTTTATATATGTCTGTGTGCATGTTTGCTTTAACAATCGTTGTGTGCGTTTATGTGTGTGTGTGTGCCGGCAGAAGAGGGAGAAGAACTCAGAGAGGGAGGTGACACACATCCAGTTCATGAGCTGGCCAGACCACGGCGTCCCAGGGGAGCCACACCTCCTCCTCAAACTGAGGCGGCGTGTCAACGCTTTCAAGAATTTCTTCAGTGGCCCCATCATCGTCCACTGCAGGTACATACACAGTCCCATTCTGGGGTCAGCTAATGTTCACTCTTGTGAGTTCAAAATGTCATCATGAACAACATTCAGCAGTAGAAAGTTACTAAACCCACTTTTCTTAATTATTACATTTCTGAGGCCTGTTGTCAAAAGTTTGAGATTTCTATATAGGTTTTAAGTTAAATACCATCAAATGGTTTATTAAAGTGATTTCTCAAGGCCCCAGATGCTTCTTACACATCATCGCAATCTATTATTAACAATCTATTAATGTCATATATAATAATATACTGTATCAGTCACAGTTGCACCTTTTCCTGCAGAATGAGAACCTGAATACTTGTTCTACAACTGATAACATTTAATTTGCTAGCAGCACAACAGCATACTGGATGTGATTTATCTTCATATTTCCCACTGTTTCCATTTCATTTCCATTCTTCTTCCAGGTCTGCCAAACCTAAACATACATTCCCTGCTATTTTCCCAGAGTCCTTGGACCCTTTTGTTGGCTTTTCTGAACTTGCTCCTACTGAGAAAAAACTAATACTAAATTAATGAATTCACCAGACTCTTTCCCCCACTTTGTTTGCTTTTAAACTAATTCTCGACCTTGCCTTTACTTTCCAGTGATAGACATATATACTAACAGAGATGTATATTAACATAATATCATTATCCGATGTGTAGTGCTGGAGTTGGTAGGACAGGCACCTATATTGGTATTGATGCCATGATGGAGAGTTTGGAGGCAGAGGGCAAAGTGGACATCTATGGTTACGTGGTCAAACTCCGCAGACAGAGGTGTCTCATGGTTCAAGTGGAGGTAAAATATTAATTTAGATCATATTTAAGACACTGTGTGTGTGTGTGTGTGTGTGTGTGTGTGTTTGTCTGTCTGTTTTGAAGGTGCTTCTTGATTAGAATCAGGGTTAAGTTTATTGGCTGAGTAAGTTCATGCATCCAAGAAATTAGACCTTTGTAGTTTTACATGTGCTTACAGGCACTGCAGAGAGCATACAGAGAGGAAAAATGAACAGAAAGGTAAACAAAGATAGTAAATCTAGACAAGGATAGATGAGCTCAATATACAGCTATCATGTACAGAAAATAGATAATAATTGGGAATAGAAGTGAATAAAAGGCTGACAAACAAGTTTATGCTTTATACTGTATATAAAGGTTAAATTGTTATGTAATATATGATGCAGACAGAGAAAATTATCATCTGATCAATATAGAAAGATTAAAGAAATGGAATAGTTAACTAAGTGCACAGTATATAATATGTGAATATTACAGGTTTATTTTAAAGAAACTGTAATGAGAACACGTCAGTGCACGATTTAACCTTGACAGGGACTATTGTAAAACTGAATCATGAGTGATGTATGGAACGAATCTTGTGTCTGGTTGATTGGCGCACACTGCTCTCTAGCGCCCACCAGAGCAAAAATAGGTTGTTTACCACATATGTATGAACACTGGTGATGATAATATAGCAAACAGTATACTTGCATTAAATACTTGCATATTTTTTTAATCCTCAAATTGTAAATCCTTTGTGTATCATGTGCGAATCAATTGAATAAATGAATTGAGAATCAAGTGCCTTTGTCCTCGCGTAGGCCCAGTACATCCTGATTCACCAGGCACTCCTGGAGCACAACCAGTTTGGAGAGACTGAGATCTTGCTGTCCGAGCTCCACAGCACACTGGGTACACTCAGACAGAAAAACTCAGTCACTGAAGCCAGCCTAATGGAAGAGGAGTTTGAGGTATGGCGTTTTATTATGTATCTTAATATTTATGAATTATTTTTTTATCCAAAGATTAATTGTTGGGGCAGACGGAGCCACTTACTATAAATTTGATAATGTTGGATGTAAGGAAAGTAAATTGCTGATTTTTAAGAAATTGAGCTTTGTGGAACTGATTTGCACCTATAACTACATATTAACATGTATGGTAACACAATAGTGTATAAGGAAGATTATCATCATTATAAACATTAAAAAATGTTTTAGGGTTTCTGATCCATCCTAAATGTATTTTAAAGCATAGTCCTATCCCGTTCCGTTTTTCCTTCTTACTTCTTATTACTTAATAAGGAAGAAATTACAATCTATGATATATCACTGTAAATTATTTGAGAGTGAAAAACTTTGCCTTGATTTTCAGCGACTCCCTACTTTTAAAAACTGGAGGACATTCAACGCAGGACTCAAAGCAGAAAACACGATGAAGAATCGCCCTTCGTCTGTCATCCCATGTGAGTATCAGCTCAACACAGGGACAAATTCCATTTTTACGCTACAGAATAATGACCACGGGATCTCAGAGTATGTGCAGTATGTTAATATACATGCATTTATATACCAGAGTAAATGTGTTCAATTTCACTTTCGTCGTAACATGTCAAACCTGCCGCCCCCAGATGACTACAACCGAATATTGCTGAAGCTGGACGAAGGACACAGTCGTGACAGTGAACCTGATGAAGATGAAGAGGAAGACTCATCAGATGAAGATGATGATGAATCCACCAAATATATCAATGCGTCCTACATTTCTGTATGTTATTTTACAAAAATAAGATCCTTCTGTTGTCGCGGGTGTAACGCTAAATAAGTTCCCATCTTTTATACAGTCAGTTGAATTGTAAAATAAGTCTTATTTGTTTGGACCGTGTACAACAAAGGATGGATTTGTTTTCTTGCCAACACAGGGCTACTGGGGCCCACGTTACCTCATCGCAGCACAGACTCCACTGCCAGACACCATGGCTGACTTCTGGTTGATGGTTTACCAGAAGAAAGCCTCCACTATTGTCATGCTCTCAGATTGCAGGGAGGGGGATAAGGTACCTAAAGCACCAAGCATGCTGTTCTTACAGACAAGTAGCACCCACACAAAATGATATGTAACGTTGTATATACCTTACATATAGAATACACTATAGATTCTCTGGGTACATGGACTGTAGGGTAAATACACCTGTATTCTTGTGTTCACAGGAGTGTGACTCAGTGTACTGGGCTAAAGACAAGAAGACATTTGGAGACCTGGAGGTAGAGGTTTTAAGCACAGACACCACCCCAACTTTCATCAGCAGGAATATGCTGATCCATCACGTGAAGGTAACATAAGGGCCACCTGCTCTGTAGCGCTGACAAAGTCTGCCCTGTTTCCATATTCATCATTACCAGCCTTGTGATGTGTGACTGGTCATTTTGACATCACACGCCGTTTTAACCCAACACCACTTCTGCCAACAGAGGAAAGACAGTCGGTCTGTGAGACAGTACCAGTTCCTGAAGTGGGAGGACAGAGAGCTGCCGGAGAACCCGCAAGATCTCACAGACTTGATCAAGGAAGTCAAGAAAAGTTGGGACAGCAGCAAATCACAGACCCTTGTGGTCCACTGCAAGTAAGACAACCTCACAGACAATGTCCTCTGGAAATCTCAAAGGGACAATATCTATATGATGACAATATATATGTTTTGGTTTTTTTTGTTTTTTTTTGTAAGGATGACATGTCTTTCAAAGCTTTCAAAGCTCAATTTTGGGTCTGTAATCTCTATTGGAAGAAAAAAAAAATTCCTATGTTGTAATGCGTGTTGAGATGCCTTGATAAACTTCACAGATCAGTTGACACCACCTAAGGACATACCTTTTTGAAATTAGAATATAAGAATAGAAACACTGTCAGGTATTTATTTTAGCTGCTAAAATTTGACAGGGTGTGTTTTTCCCAACACCAGGTTTGTTACATCTGCAGAAATCATCAATCATTTAAAAATCATTTAACTTATGAATTAAGGGTAAATACCCTTAATAAAAAATATGTTAAAAATATAAAATATGTTAATTCAGAGTAGCAGTCACTGGTTGGCATTGTATCCTCATTACCACAAAGACATGTATTTGATTCCTCTGGGTGGAGTTGGCATGGTCTTTTCTTTTGCATTTCTTTTGGCAAGAAAATTGTTTTGAATTCGTGAAGAAAGGCTTTTAGGAAGACAGGTGAGATGGTATAAAGAGCCACAAAGTCCTCACATCCAGCAGGTTGTGATGATGAATTGGTCAAGTGTAGGACTTTCACCCCAGAGACTGGGGTTTGAATATAATAAAGTAATAAAATTAAAGGAAAAACTGAAAACAATGAGCTTACTATGTCAAAAAGTAAAACAGGATTTAAACGAGGGGCTCCTGGGGGGAAAAGTCTTATACTGTGAAAGATCATCAGGAGTAAAAAAATGTGTTTGCTGAGTGTGACCAGTAAGCAACTGGGTCACACATTTATCAAGCTGATGTACTTACTCCTACATACAGCAAGGTGTAAGAGCAGGTATAACCAATCACTGACACAGATTTACCAAACAACTACTATATATGTTTTTGTTTTTTTTTGTAAGGATGACATGTCTTTCAAAGCTTTCAAAGCTCAATTTTGGGTCTGTAATCTCTATTGGAAGAAAAAAAAAATTCCTATGTTGTAATGCGTGTTGAGATGCCTTGATAAACTTCACAGATCAGTTGACACCACCTAAGGACATACCTTTTTGAAATTAGAATATAAGAATAGAAACACTGTCAGGTATTTATTTTAGCTGCTAAAATTTGACAGGGTGTGTTTTTCCCAACACCAGGTTTGTTACATCTGCAGAAATCATCAATCATTTAAAAATCATTTAACTTATGAATTAAGGGTAAATACCCTTAATAAAAAATATGTTAAAAATATAAAATATGTTAATTCAGAGTAGCAGTCACTGGTTGGCATTGTATCCTCATTACCACAAAGACATGTATTTGATTCCTCTGGGTGGAGTTGGCATGGTCTTTTCTTTTGCATTTCTTTTGGCAAGAAAATTGTTTTGAATTCGTGAAGAAAGGCTTTTAGGAAGACAGGTGAGATGGTATAAAGAGCCACAAAGTCCTCACATCCAGCAGGTTGTGATGATGAATTGGTCAAGTGTAGGACTTTCACCCCAGAGACTGGGGTTTGAATATAATAAAGTAATAAAATTAAAGGAAAAACTGAAAACAATGAGCTTACTATGTCAAAAAGTAAAACAGGATTTAAACGAGGGGCTCCTGGGGGGAAAAGTCTTATACTGTGAAAGATCATCAGGAGTAAAAAAATGTGTTTGCTGAGTGTGACCAGTAAGCAACTGGGTCACACATTTATCAAGCTGATGTACTTACTCCTACATACAGCAAGGTGTAAGAGCAGGTATAACCAATCACTGACACAGATTTACCAAACAACTACTATATATGTTTTTGTTTTTTTCATTTTTCTGCAAAAACACATTTTTTTTTTTTAATTTAAAATCTCTATTAGCAATCTTTATCTACAGATAATAATGACATTAAAATATAAGAAAACCAATTTGGAACATAAAGGAATTCTTCTATCAAAAGTAAAAAAAAAAAAAAAAAAAAATCCCGCTTTTAGTAGTTTTATAAATACAGGTCATGTGACTAGGTTATGCCACAGTCCACTATGACCTGAAAGAGGTGCATTTAGAGGGATCCCTGTGGAAAACTGAACCTCTTTGTGTTTGTGTGCTCCCTTTGTTCAGCAATGGCTCGTCCCGTACGGGGGTTTTCTGTGTCTTGTGGAACCTCCTGGACAGCGCCAAGACCGAGAGGCTGGTGGATGTTTTTCAGGCGGTCAAGACCGTACGCAAGGACAGACAGGGCTTGGTCCCGAGCCTGGTAAGAGAGAGACGAACTCGGCATCCCGTCCATTGATTCAGAATGAACTACCATGTTCACGTTCACCGTAATGAAGGAACGTGTCACCAAGTGCAACAGTGTGGCTCAGTAGTGTCTGGACGACAATGGAGGTCAAGGTCACAGAGTAATCAGACACGGTGTATCAGGGTTGGTCTACACCGATATTACTTACAGTAGGATCGGTTCACTGTTTGTTTCGACTCATCACTTATCATTTAAAGCTGTTTTCTGATTCATGTTAACCCAGGAAAATTTGCGAGAGCGTAAAGCCTGAAGTCTACAGCGAGAGGTTTACTCTTATTTGAACGTAGAGGAAAAAGCACCAAATCTTTATGTGTCTCCGCTCAGATCTGTCTGTGTCTCTCATAGGAGCAGTACCAGTTCTTGTATGACACCCTGGAGAGGGTCTTCCCTGTCCAGAATGGGGAGGTGAGAGCCGTACAGGCCCCCGCGGCCGACTCCGTTCAGGTTGTCAATGAAACCAAAGTGGCGGAGCAGCCGGCCAGCACTACCAACAACGAGCAGCAGGGGGCTGATGGAAGCGATGGAGACAAAAGAGAGGAGCCTGAAAAGGACCCCAGCTCTCCCATGGAGACATCCCCACTGGAGGACACCAGCAACGGCCGCACTGTCACTGTGGAGATCTGAGAGGGGCTGGCAGGTGCACGGCTCTGCCTTTTACATTTGAGGAAAAAGTCCTTCAGTTGAATGCTTTCTTTTGATTTGATTTTTTTTTTTTTTTTTAACGAATGTATAAACATTGTAAAGCTTTTACTCAATGTGTCTCAGGTTGAGACATGTTCTAAGAAATTGAAAGAAAATCAAATATATTAATGTCAATTTCCTAAAAAAAAACAAAGTAATTTTAACTAAGTTATAAATATTTTAGTCGGTTATATGTAAGGATGAAAATAAAAATATCTTTGAACAAAGTTTACTAGAAAGGCTGGCATCAAACTAAGGAGTTTGGATTTCCTGTTTTTTGAGAGATACCTAAATTTTAAATATAAAGTACAATAGGTAAGTTGCTGGTTTATAGCTCAATGTTAGTGCATGAGGAGTTTTTATGAGTTTATGTATTATTTTTCTTGCAAAATAAACAGATACTATAGTCTCCATTTATGTATACAGTACAGTTGGTATATCTGAATAACTTAGTTAGGTTCAAAATTTGTCATGTGAAACTTTTATTTCATTAAAAGACTTACAATAAGAGTCCTATTTATGCAGAGTACTCACTTATCAACGATATCATTTTGAAGTTATTGTTATTGTTAATGGATTTAATTATTCATGTCTATAATTTCTTTTCAATGGTCCAAAAAGATAGTTTGAGTGTTTAACTCTTATCAAATAAAGCCCAAAAGGTTTTTTTTCATGACAAAGGGTCTCCAGTATTTACATCTTCACATGCAATATCTCTGGGGACTTCGTGAATAACTTTCATTCCATCAGTCTCCCAAGTGCATAACTGTGTAAATGTCAAAAATGCTTTTTCTTAAAAAGGAGGGTTCAGCAAACTCACACAGCTCAAGTAAAAGTTAAAAGTGAAAAAATGTTGCTAAGAAGGTATTGAAAAAACAAACTGCCAAACTATTGAAAATGCACAACATATTACAATTTACTCTGATAAATAGAACATTTCTAAATCAGCAGTTTGGTTATGTAATCATTTTCAAAGGCAAACATTTACAAAATTTAAGACACACAAGATGTAAATTGGACAGTTTTCTTCAGTTCAGCCTGTTGCATTTCTCTGAATTCCCTGCTACAGTTTCTCGTATATCTCTAAATATCCATCACAGTGTATAAAAAAGTATATTCTATGTATAAAAAAACATCAAATACAATGAACTAAGAGAAAACAGTGAAATCTGTGCTTCATCCACACCTTCTGCGATTCGAACCTCTGAGTTTTCTGTGTTAGAGGCTCAGACACGTTCTGTGAATGTTATTAATACCTGAACAACTGAAGCACTAAGAACATATCAGCTAATATGAAGACAAACACAAACAATCTAAGTGGTCAGACAGTCACAGGGGGTTTAATGACTTTCTACAGCTGGCTGACTGCCCTGTGGAGGTAAAGCCCAGATGTTCACAATCAACTGTAAATAGATAGCGAGTGTTATGATGTATGGAATCAGTCAATGCAATGCATGAGGACACTTATCCTCAGCCTAACTCTTGGCCTCTCATGTGCATACGCTGAACTCAACAATACTTATAGATGTGTCAAAACACAGCTTTCATACTGTACTACTAATACATTTACTATATTTACATTTAGTTTAGTTTTGGTGAAAAATATATGATTATCATTTACACAATGATCAACATCGTTATTAAGGGCTGATTTTCGAGAGGCTGTTACCCAAAATTAAACAAGGGTTTATGAAATAATTATGGTATATTTAAAAATGCATACATAATGTGCACCACAGGACCTGTAGGAAAAATTTAAATAAATGCTTCAAAGCAAAGCAGCATCAAAGTTAATATTTGTCAATGAGGGTTTTTTTGTAGTAGGGATTTTAATAATCAAAGATGCTACAGCACATGGCTACATTAGAAAAATAGTTCATGTTTTCAAATACACTGTAGTGTGGTTTCAGCTTGGGTTAGGTAAAATTGACTCATAAGCCCTGCTCTTGAACTTCCCTGACACATCTCAATACAAGCCTTTGTATTATGGATTTAGCATCACTATGTGCCTTTGATTTATGCGAAATCTTTGGCCCGTTCTGTCAACATGAAGTTATGATTCATTGCTGAGCCCTGACTATTGACAAATTTAGCAAACCACACTTGACTGAACACACATTTCCCTGAATTCTAGGAAGCAGTAAATTTACTTTCCCCTCTGTCCTAATATGCACTTGATCATTCTTTACCTTTTCACCGTGAAAAAATAAATTTTTAATCAGCCCATGTCTTTGCATTCGTTTTCACTGCTATTTTGTGCATCACAACATTTTGCCATTTTATAACTCTCATCTGTACAACAGATGAGGTTTGCCATTTATCATTATGTGCAATGTAAAAACTCTAGCTACAAATCAACCCTGAGATAGAAACACACACACATGCACACACAGATAGACATTCAACTAGCTAAGTGTGTCAGGAATTTATATTTAAACTCATGAAGGCTAATACATGAGGCTTATTACTCATCCAGCTAGTTTTGATAAGGTATAGGTTCTGCTGTTGCTTAACATAGAGCAGCGTATCAGGCAGTCAACCAGAAGCATGTGTCATAGCAACCGATTCTTTTGCTTTGCTTTTCCCAGCTTTAGGATTGGCACAAGTCATTCAAGTGTAATCTGTTTAAGAATGTGCCTGTGTGTGCAGCAGGTGACGCTTTTTAATTTGTCCACTTAAGTCAAATTTGACCACCTTTGCTCCTTTGCTCCTTTGCTTCTGTCCATTTTCCCCCTCGCCCTCATGGCTTTTTAGTGCAGTTTCCACCCCCTTGCTCCGCCAACCTAAACTTCATCACCACACACCACCTCAAGGCACAGCCATATCTTTCCTGCTGTATGTGGGACGGGAAGCTGTAAGCAGAAGAACGGACCGTCTCTGTCTCATTAACACCCTCTTTCCTTCAGTTTTGCAGCGGACACGACTGGAATCAAATTTGAACTCCCTGTAGTGTCCCACTTCCATCAAATCCAACCTCTTCTCAGGACAATTTCAAATCAACTGGCTCTTTTGGCTCATCATCAGGTTCAACGGTTCCAACCACCTCAGTCCCTCGGGACATTCAAAGTGCATGGCCAGCCAAGATTTAGTGTAACAACCACTGTCAGCTTAAATCGTCAGTCATTTTTTGGCCTTGCTTTCTGGCTTCTCCTGTGCACTGCTGCTGTTTGATGTGGTTTGCTTGGCGGTTGCAGGTCGGACTTTGCCGGGCTCAGATGATACCTTGGTATTGTCGGATTGGGCTTTGGCAGTCTCCGGACGTGTTTTGGACTCTTTCTTCGGTGGTGGGGGGGTGGCGGGCTCCCAGAGGAAAAATTCATGCAGGAGTGTGTTGACAGTCTCCGGACACTCCATCATGACCATGTGACTGCCGTCCTCCAGGAACTTCAGGAAGGCCATTAAGAGGATCTGACAAAAAATTTTGGAGTCATTAATAAAACACTGCCACTTCATATTTTCAGCCAAAGCACGGGCCTGGTTCCAGACCTCTGAATCCCTGCCACCATCTCTGATATTTTTGAGCAATTTAAGTAGTATAATGAATTGAAAAAAGATATTTTTGTTCAATTTTCATGCCACCGAAGTACTAATGTACCTGGAGGAAATCACTTTCTAAGCCAGTATGTCTTGTCAAGTCCATTTGGGGGGACCCCTATAATTTTTGAGGGAGTCATGTTAAGTTGTTGAATTCAGTAAAGGGAGCAATTCTGAGTATTTTGTCTTCTCTAGGCAAGTGAATCTTGCATTGTTTTAACCCATTTACCACATTTTTTTTTCCTTTACTTAATTGTGTACAGCTGAAAAACAGAAAGGAAATGGAGGGGAGAGAGAAAGGGAATGAGAGAAAGGGAATGACATATATATATCTTTATATTTATTTATTTATTTTTTTACATTTATTTTATTTATTTATTTTTTATCAGTAATTTTATATCTTGGGTCAGTTTTGATGTCAATTCTTATGACCTCTACAAAAATAACTATGTGCTTTTACCACCAATTTTGAGCACCTGGCTCTCGGGTCACCTTAACCAAAGGTTTGACAGTAGTGTCTTTAGTGTAGTGTCTTTAGTGGGGTCAGTTTCCCAGTTTGCAATCTGAGCTTATCGGGACTGAAAGAAGCCCCATTACCTCTGCCATGCGCTGGTCCTCTTCAACAGGAACAAACTTGTCGTGCATGCCGTGAACCAGCAGGATGGGCACTGTGAGCTCAGCATGGTAGACCTCATCCCCCTCAGGCCAGTACTGCCCGCTCATCATGGCGCGCAGCACAAAGGACGACACGTTGAAGGCATTGTTCTCTTTCAGCAGCTGCTTCTCCTTGGCACCCTGCTGAGCAAAACCAGCCCTGCAGGGAACAGCGCAGAGCAGATTTACCTGAATTATAAATTGCCAAACCAACACCCCCCAAAAAAAAAACCCACTCTACTCTGGTGACATCAAACTGTTACTGAAATAAACAAATACAGTCAATGAAGGCAATCATGGACAAAAAACAGTCTTCTACTGGGCTTATCATGCTCAAGGTTTTTGCCCATGTTTGTCTGAAAATGCAATTATTTATTTTCCTTACTTCTAAATAAATGTCAGGAGATGGGTTATATGTTTATATTAAAAAAACAGAATGGTAACTATTTTGCCAGGCAAAATTTTCTGTAGCAGTTCAATATTTTTAAGTCTACTAGATGTAGTATAATAGACCTGACTAGAAAGGTTAACCAAAAGCAACATTTCTGCCGCCGCCTCTGTCCTGTTGCAGTGTGCCCTACTTGAGGAAACTCCATGCCAGGAGCGGGGAGAGGCAGTGAAGCACACAGGTGGGCAGGTTGAAGATGGAGCAGAGACTGGGCTCCAAGGCTGTGGGACCACCTCCGTTGATCATCACCATCTTGTGGATCTGTTCGGGATACTCGTGGGCCAGGAACGTACAGAATGACACACTAGGGAAGTAGAACAAAAGCCTGGCTTCAGGATGGGCTGGCAGAACTGAGGTTTGTTTTGTGGCCCTTTAATGAGGATGTATTGATCTAGAGACTGTCTGTATTCTGGGAATATACTGTAGAGCACATATTTATTCTCCGGAAGAAATCAAAGTACTGTAAAATCATAATCGCAAACAGCTGCAACAGTGAAAACAAGGACAAGAACTGTGACAAATTAGTAACAAATTAGAGCTGGATTTAAGATTGTTTAGTTATCAGTTATTGTGTTATTCATATTCTATCCAACCAACTCTACAGAATATGAGGTAACTGGATTTACAATTACATACAACTAAAAACGAGTAGCAAATGCTTTCATTTGAAAGGCTTAAACCAGAAAATGTCTGGTATTTTTTGATGAATACTGTCATTAATTTTGTGTAATTAGGAAAAAAATGTTAAATTACGAATTGTTGGAGTACAAATATTATCAGTGTTCAGCTTTTTGATTCCTGATGCAATTAAATGATACGTTGTAGAAAGGAAATCCCTCAATGCTCAAATTACCTTTCTGGGCTTCTCATATTTGTTTAAAGCATTGGGAGGCACACAGAGAAAAGGGAGGCAAAAAATTGATTTTTGTCTTTCTAGAAAGTAAAAAAAATTTTGACTGAAGATTTTAGAAGTCACACTAACATCTAACTACTTTTTTAAGGACATCTCCTGAAGCCTCCCAGATGCTCTCTTTCAGCTCCACTGTGTTTTATGAGAATTTTTTTTATCTTAAATTTACCCATATGAATGTCCTATGAGAATATTCCTCTTGCGCGCATATCTCTTGAAGATTAGTCTTATATCCTCCGCCAGGGCATAGAAAGTGTATGCTGCAGCGATCTGCGGTGCCGAGCTGGCTCCGTGACCAGCCAAGTCCGGGGCGATCACCTCGTAGCCCAGCCGAGAGAAGAAGTCCAACTGGCTTCCCCAGATGTCCAGCGAGCCGCCCACTCCGTGGATGAAGAACAGAGCCACGTCTGGATGCGTCCCTCTACAGGCTGATATCTTCCTCTCACAGTCGATCACCACGATGCGCTTGGGCTTCCGCCTGCGCTTCCTGGGCTGCTGGGACTGGTCTGTCTGCTGTCCAGCAGCAGGCGCCTCTCCTCCTGCTCCTGTTTCAGACGCCCCGTTGTTTCTAGCTGTGACGGAGTCTGACCTAATCTCAGGGATGCTGACGGGCATCGAGGAGTTACCACTATCTGTAAGTTCAACCGCTACAGTGTTGTTAGGTTCTCTTTCTTCACTCTGGCAGTTTTTCAGCTCTGCGCTTGCCCTGTCACCCAAGTTCTCGATGAACAGCTGTCCGTTACGGTATACTGTGATCTTTCGTTTGCAGCTGACGCTCCCACCCTGCCCAGTTGGTTCCTCCACCACCGGCCGGTCAGGGATTATATGTCGGACCCGTATGACACGGCCTGGTTTCACTTCCACAAACTCGTAACCATCGGCAGGCTCTGACGTTTCTACAGGAACCACAACATTTGCAGACTTTGAGGTCATGCAGCAGAGAAGACCTTCCATAAAGGTGGTCAGCATGGCTGCCAGTCTGGAGGGAACACATTCACATAAAAATAGAAATTAGCACACACTTGCAAACATGAACGAGACATGGTCACAGAAAAAACAAAGGCACATGAATAATAAAGCCACAGTTAAGGAACCACAAGTCACAAGCAAGCTAGCTATTTAAATTGAAGCTTTAAAGACCTTAAAGATGGTAAAAGCTGGTAAAATATCTAACATGGAGTCTAAAAATTTAGATGAACTATATTCCTCAACTCTATTTCAGTTCATAATTAACTCTGAATCAGGTTTTAAAGCATCAGCAACCCCAACAGATCAGGTGAAGTGTATTTTTGTGGTCTAATAGAACCCCACTAACAGATATTGTATATCTAGGGGCTGTTATTATTGGCTAATACCAGCTTATCACAAATATAAAAATATCAAAATGTACCTATTTAATACTTGTGATGGTCAAAATTCACCTTGAATGTTTCATATTGAAAAAAATGACTTGAAACATGTATTATAAAAATTAAATTCACTTTTCTGACAACGCTTGGTGAGAAAAAATTTGCACATTTATATTAATTATACACTAATATTTTTTTTTAAAAAGAACATCACTATATCATTATCGAAATGTTATTGTACATGGTATTATTCAAAACAACAATAAATCTCTACATCAAATGAGCATCTGGGATTCCTAAATGTACAATTCAAAGAGGTAAACAAGTTCTACTGGCTTTACAATCTGGCGTCTAATTACTATTTAAATCCTTGCGACTTTCTGTCAGACGTAAGTGAGTGGCGCCTTCCCTCGGTGCGGCCTTTGCGAGTATTAATAGACGAGGACAGTAATAGCCCTCTGCGTTAAAGCTGTCCGCCATGTGATAACTCTGCAGCAGTGTACACTGCCATACTGCCATACTACTGCAGAGTTAGATTATTACATCACCGTAAATTAGCCTCAACATAGAGAATGCACTAGCACACATACTCACATGATCTTAGTCGGGATTTAATAACTGTCCTATAACAACCGTCTACCATAATGAATTGGCTTTTTCCTGAGATCAAAATGGATTCTTTTGAAAAAGCATGAACAATTTACAATCAGAGAGGTTATTTGTCCAAAGAGTGTATGGGTCCTCGTGTAATAGCTGTCCCATACATGCTACAGGTACACTATACAGTAAATGTTGATTACCAGTCGTAGCAACAGCAGAGAAACCAAGCAGGGTCTGCAGGTTGTCCTGCTGGTGGCATTATCCTACCTTACCGTTGCTCCCCTCCCTACAAGGAGGGATTATACTCCCTGTCTACACAGCACAATCTGTCTATCTCTCGGGGAAAACGGTGACTTTGTACTGCAACAGTTTCACCCTCCGTGTGATTTATTGCATCTTTTTCTATACTTGCAACCCATCAGCCACTGCTTTCATCTGGGGATTATGGACACAATGTAATACAGCGCTCCTGCTTTGCTGGCTATTCTCATGCCCTTTTTGCTTATACTTGCACATCCTCTATCCAAACAGCAGTGTTGTCCAATGCTGTGTGTGTGCCGACTGAAGGAGGCCGAGCAGGCCATGTTGACATCACTGTGGCTGACACGTTCCCTTCAAATTACTGATCTTGAATCGAAAGGCCTGCAGTATCCAGGCAAATGGGGCAACCTGTTATATTTGCAATTCTTTTTTTTCTGCTCTGTCCAATACCTTTAGTGATACTGTGATACACAGTGCTCCTCTCCATTTAAACACTGGCATGAATAAATATGTGAAAAACATTTTTTACTAATGTGGCCTAAACTAGTGCAAAACCCTTTTTCTACATCCATCCTTCCACCCCCTCATACGTTTAAAGTGATATAATACCCTCATCAACTTCAAATATTAGAATAAACTTGAAAACAGACTGATTCTTTGTGGAATTACCCCAACTGAGGGATGGCGTTGTATGATAAGGTCTGTCCTGCCTTGAATGATATATACACGTTTCTTAGCACTGTCTCTTTTTAAACTAGTCTGCATATATTATTCAAGACGTGGAAGCAGAAATTGTGTTCGATTTTTTTGTGGCAAGAAATGT
Source organism: Istiophorus platypterus (assembly GCA_016859345.1). Lineage (NCBI taxonomy): Eukaryota > Metazoa > Chordata > Actinopteri > Istiophoriformes > Istiophoridae > Istiophorus > Istiophorus platypterus. The sequence goes on from CM029123.1 coordinate 20,199,824, forward strand.
TTGCAGGCTGGCAAATCACAGAGCCAGCTTGCAGGCTGCCTCTCCCACATGGTAACATAAAATGACCAACCTGTCTCATAACTGAGGTTGAGACACAGAACAAATAAATGCTTGTAAAATTTCATATCATGATTCATCCAGTTTGAAATACACAGACTGTCTCTCAACAAATCTGTGAGAGTATGTGTGTGAAAAATTGCTCTTGGGAGTAACTTGTACTACTTGGCCACCGGAGCAGTGATAGGTACCTTGTTTTAAAGCACCTAATGGGGGGGGGGGTCATGTGGGAGAGGCAATTGCTTCCCTTTCAGTTCCCACTCAGATTGCTCAGGCTGGTATAAGGGTTGAATGGACAACAACTGACCAATCAAAATAATCTCCAAACCAAAAGTTCTATTAAATGAAATGTTATGTATAGAAAGCATTGTTTTATCTTTCAGCAACATCCCAGAGATGTGTTTCGGAATCGTGGGAAGTTTCCTCCTCCTCCATTTAGACATCATATGATGCACTGCTGTCACCCCTATCTGGGAGCCTGTTTCCCGTTACAGTCTCTACGTGGCCTCTCTGGTCAGCGGCTGCAGGAGGCTCTTATATAACCATTCATGCAGATCACAGTGGGGACTGATGCCCAGAAAAGAGCAGAGCCAGTGAGACTAAAAACAACTACAGTACACCAGTTTCACTGTTGATAGACCCTGGCCTGCTGAACTATTTGTCACTGAACATGAAAAATAAGTGTCTGTTTGACTTTGAAATACACTTAGGTACTGCACCTGCATTCACCTGTACAATAAATCTTTCTTGGGAACCTTTTGCATGGAAAAAGATGAAGCATGGAAGAATTCAATTACCGCTTGTGTGATTAGGCTACACACATCTGAAGTCATAAATCATCACCGTCTAGATTTTGCTTTGCATTAAGGCAGAAGATCAGGATAGAACTAATGAAAACACTACAGCTTTAAATGAAATAAGTTATTTATTAATGATTTAGCTGCAGTTCTATGAGAACGGCATCCTGTAAGAGGGTGTTTAGAGCATGTTCTGCACAATGGGATTCATTCAAAAACAAAAAAAAATTTCCATTCATTTGAGACATTTTGTGCAAAATCTGAATGGATTATTCAAAATGGACATTTATAATGTAGAAGCTTACAAATACTGCACTAGCTTACAAACACTGTACCTAATATGTGACAATTTGATAACAATTTGAGAGTAAAGGAAGATCCGGGGAAGCTCACGACCCCCCTGATGACAATTAAAGTGGATTGAATAGGCCACTCACTGTGGTCTGATTGCAGCAAATGAGGCAAGAGCTGGGATGTTTCCTATCAAATAAAATTCCGTCTCCGAAACTTACACTAAACACACCAAATAACACTGACTGTCCTGGGTGAGGGCAGCGTAATCCATGCAGCGACCTACCTCATCTCTGCTGCCATGATACACGGGGTCTGCTTACCAAAACAACCACAGTACAAGAACAAGAACAACAACAACAACAAACAAGCAAAAACAACAACACGTCGAAATAAACTAAAGATGCTTACCTCTATATTTAAAAAACAAACAAACAAACAAACAAAAAAACTCCGCGTGTGAAATATGGTCAAATTGATGTTGTTGTCCTGGTATGAGACATCGAGGAAGGATGGGGAGCTATAATCTGTTGCAGTCAATCCAATAATCTGATCTATCTGGATTCTGTCGTCCCGTGGGTAGCCTCCACATGGCGGCCACTACCAGCCTGACGGCGCGTCTCCCTACGGCGCAGCAGGTACATCCACGTATCCGCATGTCCCAGAGCTCCGGTTCCGACCAGGGACACTGGTGACGGCCAAGGGGGGGCGTGTGTGTGTGTGTGTGTGTGTGTGTGTGTGTGTGTGGGCAGGCACCGGAGCTGAGCAGCTCAGGACTCTCTAAATCCCTCAGCCGTCGATGCGACTGAACCTAGGTAGCCTCGGTCCGTGGGTGTGAAGAGCTGTCCCCTCGCTGCAAGGTGACGCGAAACGAGCAGCGGGCGCGCTCCTGCTGCCGCTGATTGGTTGCCGATTTGATGGATCATTTTGATCACCTTTTTAAAATTATTATTTATTAATACGTACGATTACAAGCGACTGACAGTCCACCAGAGGAGGGGGTCCTTCTAAAGAATTACTTTGAAAGACAAGCAAAAATATGCTGTAGGATTATTTTCTACGATGTGAAAAGTCAAAAGTTATCAGTAGATTAAAACTAAGCTAAAAATAATAATAATTATTATATATATACAAATGATTTATTAACCATTAGGAAAGGCATTAATTATAGTTTATAAACCCTTTATAAATAGTGCCTTATCAGACGGTAAATCCAATTTATTAAGTCTATTAAGTGGGATTAAATCTGCAACAAACCAGATGTTGTTCATTCTTTGTTTCCTTACTTATCTGCTTTAAAATGTGTCTGTCGGTGCTTTTTACTTGTTTCACGTTTTCAGCAATCGCTTACCGAGTCGAAAGCCTTTTGCAACGCAGACCAAAAAGAGAAAGAAAGGCATCTCTTCCCCATATCTTGTCATAATTTTTGGATTTTAATCTTTTAATCGATATAGTCTACGATCTGTTTTACCCAGATCATATCCAGTGAGTATGCACGAGCTCCCATTCACGAGCATCATAAGGAGCTGGTGCCCTGGAAGATGCAGTGGCTGTTGTTGCTAGGTGACCGGTCGTCAGGAGTCCAGGGATGCAGGTACCAAGGTGAGGTGAGAGCAGAGCACAGTAATCTAAGGAAGGGGAGAGAGCCATTGTTCGTCTTGAAAACCATATTCTAAAATCCTTTTACCGCTCAAAAATGTGTTTTGCTCGATTGACCTTTCAAACATTCATTGCAGAATGATGTACGCGCGGAGTTCGACACCAGAAGGCTGTTTCCACATTCAACTGGTGGAGGGGGATTGTTTCTCTGTCTCTCTGTGCTCACTTATAATCTCGGAAAGTGCCTTGAAACATGTCTGCAGGGCATCTTTAAAGTAAAACAAACAAAAAAAACAAAAACAAAAAACGTGAAATGCCATTAACTCTTACATGTTTAAATATCAGTAGATCTCCAGGTTTACACAATATAAAGCGAACGATCGCTTCAGCCACATGGAATTTTATTTACTCCCATGCAATGTCACGGGCTTACCCAGCATATCCATTAATAACTGACAACTCCAGTTTTGACAGAATTGGACATAATACCTTCATGCTTTTGTTTGTCTTATGATATCATTATGATCTTGTTTTGTTTTGTTTTGTTTTTTTTTATTCCCTGGCCCTTAGGGAAAATTATTTTGGCATTCAGTTATACTTTTTGTAGGATTTGCATAAACTTAAGAATAGAATAGAATAGAATAGAATAGAATAGAATAGAATAGGCCACAGACGTAGGAAGTGCACGGAGTGAAAACGCTTCCCAGACCCGCGGATCGGCGGCCGCCGATGGTTTTTATAAATGAAGCTCATCATGTGCGGAGCACATTACCTTGTCATGCACCGGCCTACGTTTCTGTTTGGTGATTGGCTGTCGGGGTCCGGCTGCTACCACGTGACGACCGGGGCGGGCCAATGGGCGCTTTCGGGGGGCGTGGCCAGGGAAGCATCGCTGACCATCGTGTTTGGCTGAGGGAGTCCTGTGTAACTAGCCTTTGCTAACTCATGCCATGACAGCTCGGCTCGTCTTCTCTCACTGTAGCATCCGTTTGTTCCTGGACGCTGGGATCTAGAATGGAAACAACAACTTGTGCGTGAAGATCATAGTTTGTTTGTATTTTTTTTTTTTGTTTTGTTTTTTTTGCCAGGAGCACCCGACGGGACAGGCGCCTCGGCGAACTAGCCAGCAAGCTAGCCCGGCTAACCGTGAACTACACTTGCCTGCCACCACCGACAACACAACAGACACCAGGCCAAGTCCACAAGTCGGCGTTTCGACGTTTCTACCATCTATTATGGAGAAGGTAATTATTCCACGCACGTCACGTATGTAAACGTATCTCCAAGGGCTGCTCACCGGTTCTCAGAGGACATATGGTGACAGCGAGCTTGCTAAGTAAGAGTTAGCTGTTAGCCACACCTGCTCCTCCGGTTGGCATTCGTTTGCCAAGGCCAAGCCGGCGTCGTTTGGTGCTCAGCCCTGACTTGCTCGCTCGAAACCGCTCGCCCGTACGGTCTTCATCTGTCATGGTCACATCCAGTCACCGGGAGGTTACCGGGGATGTTAGCAGCAGGCCCGTTAGCGTGCCGGGGCTGCTAAGGATGAGGGAACGCCCAGCAACGACCCAGTCACTCTTATCTCGCATCCACAGTCATTTGCGGGGACATCTCCGCCGGTCTGACATCTGTATTAGAGGGCTCTTGATACCCGCACTGTAGAACTGAAATGCCACAGGTGAAGGGCAATTAGAATTTGTGACAAGTAGGATCTTAATTGGGGGGGGGGGGCAGATAGACCGATAGCCCGAGGCTTGCAGTCATTGGGGTCGCATTACATGCAAGATGAGAGATGAGACATTTGGCAAATCTCACCTTGTTCCCACAGGCGGATTTCTTGAAAGGACTTCCAGTCTACAACAAGAGCAACTTCAGCAGGTTTCATGCAGACTCTGTTTGTAAAGCATCTGTAAGTAGCCTATGATAATCTTTATTATTATTATATTATTATTCCCGCTTATATTTTTTATGAATTAGATGTTTAACAATCGTCTCATGTGTTTGCTCACAAATTGGGATCACAAATGCATAAAGAGGCTGGAGGGCTTTCATTTTTAACCACTCTCTGTTGTGTTCTACAGAATCGAAGGCCCTCTGTGTACCTTCCAACACGTGAATACCCCTCTGAACAAAGTAGGCACCAAAGTCACAGTAAATAAAATGAGAGAACAGTCTTAAAAATTAACTATAAACAGTCAGTAGACCGTTATTAACAGAAACCTTTTTTGTGGTTGATCCCTGAAGTTTTTTCAATAAACACATTTTATACATAAGTATTGACCAAGTCTACGCTGGCATTATTTTGTGGAGACTTTACTCTAAACTTTTCAGCTTTAAACATGTGTTAGTAATATGCTGTGTGTGTTTGCTCTACAGTTATTGTAACAGAGAAAACCAACATCCTCCTGCGTTACCTCCATCAGCAGTGGGACAAAAAGGTGAGCATGTGCAGTCCTTTGAAGTAAATTCCCTAAGTCTGGCTTCATTTATTGGCAGCTTTTTGAGCTTTTATTAGGTCTCACTGAATTATGAGTCTCATAAAACAATGATTAATCTTTGGTCTTTGGTTGTTTAATTGTTATTAAAAAGAAACAGTGTGATTTTATTGACTGCTGTATAACCCTTTGTGTCAAACAGAATGCAGCAAAGAAAAGGGAACAGGAACAAGGTGAGGGCGACAGCCCGGCACCCCCAAGGAAGATTGCCAGGACAGATAGCCAAGAGATGAATGAGGACTCATAAATGTGTGTGTGTGCATGTATGTGTGTGTGAACCTGTGTGTTTGTGTATACAGGGTATAGCCAATATAAACTAACAAAAATAAATGGATAATCCCAGCTGAATAAACACTTCTGACAATTCTTTTCTATTGCGTGGTGCCTTTCTGGCATGAAATTTTGAATCACCCATAAGGAATTGGGGAATTCTCATCAATATCAATAAATCAGCCATTACTGGTTTAAAGATTGAGTGGATAAAAAGATCTCAGAGTCACTTTTAGCCACTGACGTGCACACAGGACGGGGCCATCGCTAGGGAGGGAAATTTTTACCGGCGTTTAAAGTTGGCTATTCCCTGTGTGGGTTAGTATGTGTTTTGTTTGTATACATGCTGAGCTGTGAGTGTGTTTATTGTGTTGTGCCGTATGTGTGAGTTGAGTGAATAGTTGAAAAAGTGTCAGAGCAGATTTAAAGTCAGAGATGGACTTGACAGATAAAGTCAGACACTATTCTTAAAATCAGTCACATAACTGGTACATGACTTGTGTAGCCTTCTGTCTCCTGGAGAGTCTGTCCTGATTTGTGCAAAGATAAAATTTTGTTACTGTTTTAATTTTATTATAACTATTATTGTTTATGTATGGCAATGAGCTTCCTGCCAGCCACAGTGCCCACCCTCTCAGTTTCACTGCCCACTCTGCAACCACATGGGGGCACTGCAACATTTCTCCACACTGTTTGAGTCAACAGAAACAGAAACAAGGATGCACTGTGAAGAATAGCACAAAGTAGAAGCAACTCTTCCCCTTAGATGTGTTCTTATTGTGAATATGCATATCTACATTCTATTCTGGGACTTGTGCTTGTAGGATAAATGTTGTGTTGCTGTCTCTGAAAAATATTTTCACATCTAGCACCACCTTCTGGCCAGTCAAAGCTACTAAGAATGGGTTCGGTTTAGTTTTATGCTTTTCTTTCAACAATGGATGTAAATGAAAAAGACAGAAAAATTTACGTCCAAATATGAAAATGTTAATTATAATGTTGGATTTTCAGTTGCACAACTTGGTAACAGCACAGTTAGTAAAAGAAAAATATCTATAGTAATGTATGGAAAAGGGAAAAAGAATACATTATGTTGTGTGTAAATAATCACCAATACCAGAATTATTTTATTCAGTGGAATATCTTTGTGTCTGTCATTTTGTAAACTAATACATGCCCGTGGATACAATAGAAAATCACCCTTGTTAAAGTAAAGACGAGAACCCCATGTCCAGTGGCTGTTATCTTGCCCCGCATGTTGATGTTTTCACAGTCGGGCATAATGTTCCTGGACCAGTAAGAAAACTTGAGTGGTGTCAGGGTGGGGGTGTTATGTCATGTGACTGTTGAAGGTATTTGCCTAGAGGCCTTACAACCTGTCGTCACAGTTCGGACCCTTTTGCTCCCCCCAGCTCAGGGCCGGGGATGGCTGTACTGTTCGCCCCGTCTTTGTGACAGCCCCACATGGTTTGTGTCGGAGAGCTGGCTTAGATGAACACAGGGGGATTTAAAAGGGGTGTTATATTTTCAGCCATAGAATGCACAATGAGCATGCACTGCAAAGTGCAGTTGCCATCCTGCCTTGTTCCAGAGATTCAGGTTGTATTGGTGTCATACACTGTACAACACTGAATAAAGCTTTTTATGAAATGTTCTTACCACTGCCCATCAAAGTTACATCGAGGCCTCCTGTCCTTTTATTGGTTGATGCTGCAGCGTGGGTTGACAGTGTGGTTAGTCATCTTCCTACCTACAGTGTAAATACCCTGTCTGTTTTTGAAGCTAAAACCGTGTTATGCTTCTGCTCAGATAGACTCTTCTACTACACACTAAGCCTTGCCCCATCTGATGTGTGTTCGATATGTTAGATGTTCTTTTTAGCTTTGCTGAAATAAAACTGGATCGAAACTGGGTTTTTTGTCATGTGGTACTTTAAATGCATGAATTTTACTGAAATCCTTAGCCTAAACAGACTACGTCCTAATCTTGAGGTCAAAAATTTGTAAAAGAGAGAAAAAGAAATGTGATTTTTCAGGAACAAGTTGGTCACAACACATAAAATGCATTTGAAATAGTTTTATTAACTATTTTTCAGGTCTTACAAAAATATGACAAAATAAATTAAAAGAAATAAATAGTCCCATTTCCCAGTATTTTTCTTTAAAAGATTTTTTTTTGTACAGTGGTACATTGGAAGAGCATATGATGTTCAGTAAGTGAGGCTTCTATGAGGATGACTTATTTTAAAATTTGAGGTTATGGTCAAGTTTTAATGTAGCTGAGAGTCTCACCCATTCACATCCACTCTTAAAAACCAGAAGACGGTACATTTACTAAATTCACTCAGTTCTTTTCCACTGATTTCACATTAGACTGACTTGTAAAGTGTAGATACAGTAAACCTAAACTCCTTAAAGAACTGTTCAGCCTCAGATGGATGAGCTGCTGTCCTTCTGCGAGGGAAACCCAGAAAACAGTGGTGGTACTTTAGCTTGCAAGGGATTAAGCTTTCAATGAAACCATAGACTATTCTACATGTTACTTTACTTCACTTAATGCTTATTTAAAGACCTCCATTGTAACAATATGCAAAATTTGTTGCTGCTGCCTAGAGTGCAAGGATGAAAGAAGTGATGAGTTTGTTAATGGTATCTATTTCTTTTCTGCGATGTTGCAAATTTTCCCTGAATAAGGAGGAACTACATACATGGGAGAATGACCTAAACCCCACTGTGATATGCCAGTGGAGGCAAATGCCCTTATTTCTGCCTTCTCACTCCAGTTATCTCTCCTGGGACAGTGGCACGTCCTTTCTAAAAAAAACCAAAAACTTTCAAATGATAATGAATAGACTCTATTGCATTGTGTTGTCATTCATCCCTGAAATCCAAATGCTGCAAGAATAAAGGCTTAGATGAGGACTATGCTCAGCTCTGCTGTACCATCTTGATCTCTATTATGCTGTTGTTCTGTTTCCTTTTTTAACAATGACAGCCAGCGAGAATGACACACAAAGACACTTTAGATATTAAATTTCTCTCAGCCTTGCACCTCTCATTTTACATGTATTATGAACAGTAATTTCCAATTATGAAAAAAGAATGTAGATTGGCAGTAAAATTATACTGTAACCAAACAATTATCCTATTTCCTTATTGCATTTATGTCAGTATGAGCTTTTTGCCTTTCTGTGGAAGTACATTTCTGTATTATCTTTAGGCATGTGACTGAGGGGTGGACATTACTTACTCAAAAGCTGTTACAGACACATGAAGGGAGAAAAATAATTGTGTGTGCGTATATAATATATAAACCTATTTAAAGCTCTGTGTGATCAGCAGCCCTAGAATAGACAGAACACAAAGCAGTAAATGGGTGAGATTGTTGTTTTAAATAGGTGTAAGGGCAGGTTCCTCATTAAATATGTGACAAGACGGGGCTAAGAGAGCTGTCACTGACAGTGAAAAGTGAGTGAACACAAAGAAAAGATGCATAAGGACTGGCTGGGGAGAATGCAGTAGAAATTGGTGCTGCAGGTGGGGAGGTTAGGTCTAGACCTACTGTATTACAAGCAAGTTTCCTACAACTCAGTTATTGCCAAAATCCTTGCCAGAAGTGATGGTGTGAAAATGCATAGTTAATGTTTCTCTCTTAACCTACAGTGCAATGGCCTCTGAAATTTTCCTCACGGTGTACCTTTATCTTATGACCCCATAATGCATTTCCTTATCTCAGTGCTCTTTTACTGTAGCCAGACACTAATTATGCTTCCCCTTCTATTTACAAATGACTAGACAGCGATCTTAGGGTTACAGAGAAATTCACAAGTGACTATACTTGTGAATTGAAATCAGCCATTTAACAATGCATTTCCTATTTAGACTAACTGTGGCACCACCTTCTGGAGACCTTGCAGAAGTGGAATACCGGTTAATGGCAGATGATGATGGGCCTCCGTACTCGAGGAACATAGACAGTGTTGAAGTACATCATTAAGAGAATATACAGAACATACATGTTGGGATAACAGTATAATCTGGAAAAAAATTACAGTTTGGTTTAAAAAAAAATCATCAGCAAATGGTGCATATTAAAAAGATATGGAGCTCAAAATAAACAAGAGCAACTATTGTTAAAAAAAAGCCTCATCTGAATATTCAGGGAAAATGCCACAGTTGCTGAGAGCAGGGACAGATGAGAAGATAGCATGTACTTTGTGAAAGGAGGAGAAACAGAATCCAGCTTTTGCATAATGTCATGAGGCAGGCTGGTGTTGGCTCTCTCTCCTGCAGAGAGAGGTACGATTCTGTACAGGACGTAAGGGTTTTAGTGCAAATGTTACCTCTTTAACTCTGCGCTCGTTCGCCATGTCTGGTTAGAGTGTGTGGAGCGGAGCACCCTCTATGTTTACAAGGTGCTCTACGGGTTTGGATGGATAACAGAAGTCAATGGGCTTCCATGCTCCTTTTTTTTTTTTTTTTTCCAAAATGACCTTTGTCTACTTCTTCTTTTGTTTATTTATCTTTTTTTTTTTGCTTTTTCTTGTCTCTCTACTACTTGCTTTGTTGGGGAAAAATACTGGTGTATAATAGATCAACTTGGTAAGATGGTTAATTTCTTTTTCCAACAAATCTGATTCTGCCGCAGGTTGGGAAGATAGTGTACAAAGCTCTGACATCACCTCTGCTTTTAAAATAAAGCGGGTGATATAATCAGGGACGCTTATTAAGACAAGGTTTTTGTAATGACTGATAGGAATAATTAAAACACTGATTGATATTGCTTTTTCCATTTTTCCCACTTCAGTACAAAAGTGAGGGGCCAAAGAATTCCTCACAGTTAAAAATGAGACGGACATCTAATGATCACTGGTGTTGCGACAGCTAAAGATCACTATCAGTAGTCAGTTGATGGACAATCGGTGATCCTTTCATACCACTGTATTAGTTTTGAAAATCTTTTTCCTCCATAAACAAGCTGTTATGTCCTTGTGGGAGGCCACCAAGATGCTTACAATTTCTGACTAGGAGAAATGAAGAAACACAGCTCTCTGCTTTAAAGGCTTAAAATATTAGAAACGCAGCTCATGCATTTCTTTATGTATTGCAGACAAGGAAGGATTTGTATGTTTGTGTGTGTAAGGGAGTGTGTGTGTGTTTGTGTGTGTTTTTATTCGGTCATAATAGGAAGGCTTACGTCTTTCTCATAAAGCCTGTTTTTTTTTACTCTCAGCAAAAAAAGCAAACCAATACAACAGTCATTTCTCATCAGTTTCATCTTTTCCTCTCGTTTTCAAGTACTTCTATGCATGGCCTATGACAATACAGAGGCTAAGGTCGAGCCTTTCCTCACAGTAAACACATCACTTCTTCAGTTGAGATGTAACCAAAGAAAAGTTTGTTCTCTGGAGCTACTAGACTTTGGAGCTGGCCGTGTCCAAGTCCGCTGAATGTCCGTTCTCGGACTCTTCCCTTCCAGGTGAGGGGATTTCGTCCGGAACGCCGTTCAAGTCAGACCGGGAAGGTTGTCTCTCTGATGTCTGTGATGACGATCCTTCCCAGGATCTGGGCAGCGGGGCCCCATTCACGCACGTCCCTCCCTCAGATTTCCCAAAATTAAACAGTTTCCCAGGATTGAAGGCTTTGCTGGGTGACTGAGAACGCTCCTGAGAGCTGCTACCTGATGATGAAGATGACGATGATGATGACGATGACGATGCTGTTGCTGTGGCATTAGTGGTTGTGGCGGCAGCCACAGAGGCTGCAGCACCTTCCTTCTTATTCTCAGGTGACTTGAGGAATTTGAAGCTCAGGAACCCAGGCAGCTTTGGCTCGTTGCCGGTGGGAGACTGCGGGGAGCGGGCACCACCTGAGGAGAACTTACTCTGCAGTGGGATGATCTGTTTCAGCTTCATCACATTATTGTTGGCCAGCAGAGAGCTGGGCCTCTTGGGTTTCTCTGACCCGCCTCCTCCCCCTCCTCCTCCTCCTCCTCCTCCTCCTCCCCCGGAGCGTGATTTGCTGCCGTGACTTTTGTCGTGGTGGTGATCCCCAGAGGAGTCACCCTTGCTGTCGTCTCGCTCCCTCTCCCGGCGGGCCATGTGCTCCGCCTGCCTCTGCCTCTCCTCTTCTTCCCTCTTCCTCCTCTGCAGCTGTTGGTAATGCTGCTGCGCCTGCCGCTCATGCTTCTGCAGAGGAAGGGAAACATTCCCACAATGCATTTGCTAGAATCAGCACTAACCATGCTAACCACTACAATACTGCAGCACTACCCTACCAATAAATCCCTCACTACAGAAAGAGCCTTGCATTAGCATTGGTACCATTAGTACCATTAATATCAATTGAATGTGCAAAAAATTGTATCTCTCCAAGGTACTGTTGTGAAAATATCTAAAATATGCCTCATTTGATGGCTACTGCTATAATTCTTTTTTTATCATAATACAGAACTCTTAGAATAAGGAGGTAGTCTTTTGAGGGTTTGTTAAAACTGCCCAAATAGTTCTTGAAATTGAACCTTATCCTTCTCAAATGAATTTTGCTTGCACTTGCATTGTCTCAAAATTTACCTTAAAGGCCTCCCTGCGCTGATAATCCAGTTTAGCCATCTCCTCTCGAACCCATGTAGGAATGTCGGGTATGGCCACATGGATGATGTACTTCAGGAGAATAGCAAAGTGCTATAGATAGACAGGCAGGCAGAGAGATAAAACAAAACAAACAATGGTTACATAAAAATACATCCCCGCCGCATACAGAGCGCAATGCTTTGGAATACTCTTGTACGATTTGTTATTGAACTGATTCTGGCACAACAACATCTGGACTATAAAATTCTCCTTTCTGTTAGACCTGCCTTCTTTATCAGGCCAAGACAGAGCCTCGGGCTGTTTACCTTATTCCAAATATAGACAGCCACAGAGTGCACAGCTGACAAAACCAGTATCCAAATATATTACAAGTAGTGGGAGAAGCATGGAGAGAGCTTTAATTCATTTGTTCATGCTCAACAATTGGCTTGTTGGAAGCACATTTCGTGTACATTATTTTTTATCAGTTTTAGCAGCATTCATGTTGTGCTTCCTTCAGTCACTTGGACAGAATAAGATAGTTGTTGCAAGATACATTTTTGTTTGGATGTCGGGTCAATCCCACAATAACAGAAGCTACAATTCTACAAGTTATGGTCTATCAGCTCATACAGTATTTACCATAGGCACAAAGCACAATGTGTGGTATATGGTAATAAATAAACCATCCGTCCGAAGTCTATGCAGGTAGGAAAAAAAAACAAAAACAAACACACACACACACACACACACATTGTAGTAAACGTGTTTTTAGCGTAAAAATAACTTTTTCCCATTAGGATAAATTTTGTGCTGGGTCATAAGAAGAAGAAGGGTGAGGCTGAAAATGCTTATGCCAAAGTCAAAGTCTGTCAAAACACTGCTCTAAGCACCTGCGACTGACTAGCAGGAACAAACTGTGGTACCTCGAGGATGACGATCGAGATGATGGCCATCTCGGGGCTGAGCCACGGGAAGAGACGCTGTAGCTGACCACACTGGCCAATCAGGTAACAATTCACTATGATGGCAATCAGGCCCATGGCTTCCATTGCAGTCTGTGCAAGAGAAAAACGAAAATGTTTCAGTTTTGCTGTTTTTTGCAGTTTCTTAAAAAATGGCTCTGTGCTTTGCCGAGAACAGAGGAATCAGCAGTGGTTAGTAGTCTTTACACGATCGTTGATTCTCTTTGACTTCCAAAGCCAGGATTTCTTCAGCCGGCTGCACGGTGCAGCAGACTATTTGTAAATGTTCCTTTTTTTTGGGTGACAAGGAATTCATCCAACTTTCATGCAAGGCAAAAGAAATCTAATGAGTTCATGTTAGCTTTTACAGTGGCTATCACTCACCTGCCACTGGCCGATGCTCTCTACTCTGACTCCAAATGGCCTCTGCAGACCAGTGCAGAGCTTAAAGGCATCGCTGCGGATCTCAATGATGTTGTTGATGAGAGCGCACATGGCAGCCAGAGGGAAGGCTGAGGAGAAGAGCACCACATAGCCAAACTGGACAAACATCTCTTGGTAGTCCTGGAAAGTGTCCTGAGAGGCACAAAATTAATCATTACACTGCAGCTCTACCGAGTACGTGCAGGCTGAATGATACTATTTGGCAGCTAGAGGACAAGAGTGTGTTTCTATAGATGAAATCACGACACGACTCACGAAAAAATGGTGTTAGCTTTGTAAAGATGTCTTACAGTCATTTATGACATTTTGGAGCAAACTGTTCCTCAGATCACACTCCAGGCACTTGTGGGGTTTAGTGTTAATGTGAAGGCTGAGGGATTGAGCTGGATTTATGTTGCAGTGCTGACATAAGTATGAGGAGAGTGAAAGACAGTTGGCAACATATATGGCTAAGTTGTTTACCCACTATTATACAAGATCTTACAGCTATTTCCCATCTGCTCTGACTGAATCTAAAATACTTTCAGCTGTAACTGATGATTTATGTTTTCGCTAAATTATGTAGAAGACTCTACAATGGAACTCTTTGCAAAGAGTTATTCTCTTTTTTTTTATTGAGACAATTGGCAATGAGAAAACTCTACTCATCCACCCTGTAGAGATTAGGGACACAGGGATTCCTGCTTTAACTATGTCAATTAGCCTTTCAAGTAATTTTCTTCAACAGAGGTCATGCAGAAATCATTGAATCTGACCATGATTAAGTAAACGGTCCGTCTTACAGCATAAGTCTGCATGCAGCTCTCCATCTCAGCCTGGGTGAGCGTGGTGCTCTCTCTCTCCTCAGGTGGGTCCATCCAGGTCTCCATGATGACTCCGCTTCTGTTTCCTTTCTTCTTGTGTGTCAGAGCGACGCTTGCTTCAGACCCAGAAGGCAGCAGAGGGGCGCTGGCGGCGCCAGCAGCGGCAGCACCAGCAGCACCAGCATGAGCTCCTTCAGGCGCACCTGTCCCTCCCCCACCCGCCTCCTTCACATCATGGATTCCATTATCGTCGTCGTCGTCACACATTTCAAACACAGAGGCCGGGTCCATTCCCTTTTCCACCATAGTGGGGCTCCCCTCCTCCAGGAAACTGTTGTCCAGGGGGGGCCCACTGGCAACTGGCCTTTTGTCCACCTGAAGAACAACATCCCCCATCAGCAACACCAAAAACTTCTATTACTATTATTATAAGCAGATAAACATATGAATTTATGTTGCCACACTGCACTGTACCTTCTCTATGAAGCTGACTTTCCTCAGCTTCAAACCACAGTCGATCAGACTTTCCTCCTCTGTCTCTCCCTCACTGAACCTCCCGCTGTCAGCCTCGTCCCTCTCACCTCCCTCTTCTTCATCAGGCACCCCGCATCCCCCATTTAAACACTTCTTTTCCCTAAGAGGAGTTAAAGATACCAACAAGCGTCAGACAAAATGTGTTAACTGCTCAAAGTGGCGTCCTGGTGGTTTATTTACTCTGTGTCAGACCAGCGTGCAGTGCAGAGGCAGATCCCAGGTATATCTGTTTGTAGTGACTGATACTCGGAGTGGTGGCGTAAATGACAACTGTAATTACATAAATTCCATTGTTCATCAACCTGATTGTATGAGACAGTGTCAGTTTCTCTAAAAGTTGGTTGGAAATTGCACTAGCAAATGATATCTGACATCCAAATGTTAATACTTTCAAACCTACTGTGCATGTGTACGTTTGCTGCATATTCAATGAAAGAGAGTTTAAATGATGAGATTGACCTTCTCTCTGGCTGCCCAACCCCAGGCCTGGTGCCTCTCAGTCCAGGTCCCGGCATGGCCTGATCAGTGGGGGAGACCTGGGCTTTTCCAGCTGCCAGCCGGGCGTATTTCAGCAGCACCGACAGCAGCAGGTCCCACACAGCTCTCAGTGTGAGCTCACCAAGCTTGTGGCGCTCATACAGGTAAGGCTGCAGCACCTCCTTCACATTCTGAAGGAACTGGCGTATGATGAGCAGAGTGGCCAGCATCTGACAAGGACAGACAGATTGTCACGCTGAGCGAACACAATTTACTGTTCAACTAATCAGAGCATTTAGAAGAAACCCCTCCCTGGAAACATGCAACAGATTAGACTGAGGTGGACAGAGAGCATGAAGACAGTAGAGAGGATGCAATCGTAGACTGAGAGAGCAGTGGGACACACCCCCTCATAGAACAACGCAACAAATCAATCAAAACAAAATGATATATGCAGACTTTATCCACGCAGGGGCATCATAGAGGGCAGAGAACTGCTGTTGAACGGTTCCCAGTGCATTCAAAGTTTCATGACTGGGATGCATCCAGAAATGAAATATGTTTGAAAGAACCAACAGGGAGCAGTGCAGCTGCAGTTTCATGCTCCATCTAGTTCAACGTGGGCCCTTCAAGAACACTTAAACCATATTTCAGAGGCATATGACGCACTAAGGCCAGTGACTGTTTCTCTCAGTTATACTCATAGCTACACTATGGGGAGTAACCATATGCTTAGATTAAAAGATCATTTCGGTTTATTATAACTTTGGTCTATTTTCAAAGTTTTAGGCTTCATTGATTTTATAATAAAATAATTGTAATCAGCAAGTTAATTGCTGAGATCTGGGTACAGAGAAACATCACAAAGGAGAAAGTCTGACAGGGCAATAAACAGACTGCAGATGGACATCTTTGTTCAGCTTTGACCTACTGTACTTACGTTTTCCTGTGCAAGGCGTGATTATTTACACTTCTTTGGTTTGGCTGACTTTCAATTTGACCCCAAAATAAAACACTTGCGGTAAATTGGGTAAATTGTTGGCGACAACCTGTGTGAATGTATGACACTTGTCTTTTTTTGACCCATAAAGCTTTGTAATGTTGTGTTTCCACAGATTATGCCAATAGTATGAAAATAGAACCCATGTTGTCATACAACCGAACTATCCTTTAACACTCAAATCCAAGCAGTGAATATGTTTTCAATGCTCTAATTTACACAAAGAGGATATGCATTTTCAAGAACTGCATCACAAAGTCTACTCTCCTCTAATCTAAAAGCAACTGTCTGCATGTCAAATGATGGTGATGCACAGAATGAAAAAGAAAAAACCAAAACCTTGATGAATTCCTTTCAAGGTCATTGACAGAATGTTATTCTCAGTCAGTGATGGGAGACCTTGGGAATGGAGAGATCCAAGAAAAGTCAAGTCTTCTTATATATTTAAGGTTATTTTACTTTTGCATGGTAATCAAGCTCTATAGAGAGTGGAGTGATTGATGTAGCAAAAACACAAATATTTGTAGAAGCTGGGCTGCCTGGGTTGGTACTCATATATGGGAAAACCATGGGGTCAGCTGATGTTAACAGATTATGACAAGGTCAATGAGATATCATTGACGGCTGAGAGTGGAATAGAAACTGACAGACTCTGTGGGTGAGACGCTGAGGTGTGAGTGGTGAGAGTTATATCGGTAAAACGATGCACACAAACTGCACGGAAGGAAAAGACCAATTAGGAAATCCACATTGACTTTGCATACCCATGTCAAAGAAAAATTGAAAATAAAAAGAAAACTACTCAAAGATTTGAACAAGAAATGATGTCTGTGCAGGTTAGTTGGCCCAGGTGGAAGACACAAGGATGTGCTGTGAGGTTTCAGTCAGTCAGGAACAAAACAACAATTATTTCAACAATCAGACTTATTTATCTTCTAACTACATTTTAAAATATCAATGCATCGACTGGACCATCTGTCACTGCTGTCTGGTGAAAGCAACATGTCTCCAAAATATGTAGTTTTTTCATGACAAAAAAAACAATGTCACTTAGACATGATAACATCACGAATTTATAGTTTGGCATTTAAACTATGATGTAAATGTAATCCTTTAATGACAATGAACCCATGAGAAATACCAAGCTTGGAGTTGCAAGCTTTAACCAGGCAGAGACGATCAAAAGACAAACCACGGTAGCAGGCTGCTAGTTCATTGCAATCATGGGACAAACAGGGGTCATACTTTTGACCTGAGTACAGTCCTGGAGAACCAGGGAACAGAGACCGCAAGAATCTGGACCTTGAGGAAGAGGCAAGGCAGCACATTGACCTGGACCTGCAGCTGCAGACTCCTTAACAGAGACAACACCAGCAGCATCTTCCACAGATGGACAAATGGATGGATGCATGGATGGATAGTTATAGAAATCAATGCATGTAAGCAGACAGAGCAAAGCATTAAGGGAGATTGCAACAACGTGTGGTGGAAGCCAGGAGAATTACCGGAGCAAATGACAGGAGAAACAGTTAGAGCTGGGATGTTTCTTACCTCTTTCAGGCGCTCCATGTCTTTGAGGTAGAATCCAATGTAAAAAAGGCTGAGATAAGAGTTTACAAACTGAAACTGCAAGAGATAGAAATGCAAGGTAACATTAGGAAGAAAGTTATACGAAAAGAAATGTTTAAAAGATATGATATATAATCATACATATATATATATATCTCATCTTATAAAACATATGTAAAGCTACTCACAAGAACCATTTTGATGATGAGATTTTTCTCATAGGCACTCTGGAGTCTATAGTTTTCTGTGGAAAAACAAGATAAATCATCTCTTATTTTACCTCCTGAGACACAACGAGCAAACACATGTATACTGAAAAATTCAAACTCAATTACTAATTAAAGTTTACAAGAGATAACAAGCGCTCCACGAGGAGCGTTAAAGAATCTCAGATAACAGCAAATTTAGTAATTATTATCGTTTATAAGTGACTCTCTGCTCTGAATGTAGGCTGGCATCGCTTCAGAATCTCGACTCTTACCCATGTCGTTGAGCCAGCAGGCAATTTTCCTGTACACCTCGTCACATGCAGTCACAGTGATAGCTAGCATAATTTTGGGGATGAAGCGAGCTAGCCGAGGCATTTCCTTGATCCCCATCACAAATTCCTGCAGAGACACAATCAGGATTTTTTTGCTCCTCACCTCAAGGAAAAACATCAAGAGTGTGTGAGCTCCTTCAATTTTTTGAAGGAGTTGCTTTCTTTTCCCTTACTCACATCAGGTTCCACTTATTGCCTCTATAGTCTATAATGATGTTGCGCAGCTGTCAATGAATTTCGATTTTGAACAGGTTTGCTTCAGCACTACAACTATCCTTAAAAGAAATTCAACAGCACTAAACAAGGAATGATGTGGGGAACACAGATTTTCAATACTACACGGAACTACTGCTACATTAATATAGGCAGGAGACAGATACAAAAGACACTGATAGCTGACTGACCTGCAGCTCGAAGCAGATGAGCATGACCAGGAAGACAAAACAGAGACAGAGGATACAGATGGGCAAGCTGACCAGCCACCTGAAAACACGCCTCCGCCACGGAGGATAGTAGAACTCCTCACATCCTGTTATGGGACTACAGCGCTTGACTCCCTGCCAAGACAGAGAAAGTATGAAAAGGCCTGAACGATAACAGGAGAGGATAAGAGGCTGGAGGGCTTTAGTCTCTCTCTCACCCGGAACTGAGGCCGTGGTTCCTCCAGGGATTCAGCCGGTGTGTCCAGCGTCCCCCACTTGTACGCCAGCTCGGCTCCCCTCCTCTTCCACCGCTCCAGAAACAGAGTGGCCCACACAACGTTGAAGAGCGCGAACACCACACAGCAGATGTCGCGGCTGGTCTGAAACGGCCCAAACACGAACGCGCAAATGCAAAAAGACTATGATCAGGCGATGTGGTTTTTATGGTTAGTGATTAATGCTGTTTTAGGCTACGACAGCATCTCTCCTCACCTGATCTGACTCAGTGAGCATCCACAGCACAAAGCCGATCACAGCAGGATATAACATGGAGGTGGTGTAGAAACCCAACCAGGCAAAATACATGGCAATCTTTACCCCGAAGTAGTCACAGATATCATCTGGAAATATAGAAAAATACAAATCAGAATGAGCGAGATCATCTGAAACAAACTTTAGTAAATATTAGGTCGTAAATATGGAACTACTGTATGTGCAAAGTGTGTAATTCATACTATGTCACAAGTACTTTCTTATGTCTGGTGGTTGTATAAGAGAATTATATTCATATTAGTGTGTGTCCCCACTGCCATAATGACCTAAGGGCTGTTTCTCACAAACAGCCTGGACCCAGGACTTCATCAGCTGACTGAGGATCCTCTGCTCATGGAGAGGAAACACCTGCTGGATCACACCTCGCGCACTCAGCTCCGGGACTGCAGAGAATAATGAAGCACAGAGCAAAGCAAGAGGAAATGACTGTAAATGTAATTTGTTCCAAGAGAGAAACAGATAGTTCCAAGTAGAATGGTAAATAGAGTAGACACTGTAGATTAACCCAAAAATAAAACTATCAGCTGCTGTAAACCATGAGACCCAGCTCATGATTGCCTCATGAATTCAGACCTAAACCAACTGAGGGCTTATTTCTAAAGCCTGCCAGGGAACTGCCTTCTGTTTAATAAAGACAAACACCACCCAAGCGTTCAGTAACACTGTACAAGTTAAAAGAAGCAGCTCACTGATTGGCTGGCCCTCCAGGAAGTTGATATTGTGAAGCACCTCTCCATGTTTGGCACGTAGATTGTCCAGCCAGTATTTAATGATGCTCTGCCTCTCCTGCAGCAGACAAGAGAAGGGAGTCAGGTGAGGCCTTGAGATCATGTTTACCTGCACACGTGTGTGTGTGTGTGTGTGTGTGTGTGTGTGTGTGTGTGTGTGTGTGTGTGTGTGTGTGTGTGTGAGACTCTGACCTGTGAGGTGAAGAAGCACAACTCGCTCTCAACGTTCTCGTAGATGTAGTCCTCCTCACATGAGAAGCCTCTTGTTCCTCCTCCATACTCGGGCTTTACCGCTTTCCTCAGTCCAATCTCCTCAGCACCTCGCAACAAACTGCCGGACAAAGAAAACAAACGCACAAAACAACAAAAAAAGTTAAAAAAAACAAATAAACAAACACACAAAACAACAAAAAAACCCACCCTCTCCGCTATCTTCGATCTGTGACGCTCAGTTTTCTTTGCTTTACCTCAGCTTGCCCTGGCGACATTTGCTTCAGTAAGTGACTGCCCACATATCTCAGAATTCTTTTCAATAACCCACAGACAACGTGCCTCAAGCTGCTGCATTCAGCCGACAGTTATACCATACAGCGTGTAGGTGGAGAGAGCAATATTGATAGTGACTGCATAGTATGAGCAAGAGAGGGGTTTTTTTTTTTCCCAGCTGGCAAAAAGCTTCCCGTTATTCAGGTCCTCTCTTGCAGAGGCAAGCTTTCTGGTCTACTGGGGCTGCCGTCCGCGTAGAAATTGCTAATGCCCCTTTTTTTCAATTTTATCCTAGTTTGATTGTTCAATTTCGGCGCAAAGTGGTCAATTTTTAAAACCCTTGTCCTTTCACTATGAGAAACCTATCATTTCCTGTATCTTGTTGATATTAATAAACAACTATTTTGATAATTGATTAATCTTTCAAGAAATGTGTTAGGCAAAAATACCAAACATTCTCTTTTTCCAAATTCTCAAATGTGAGGATTTGATACTTTTCTTTGTTTTATATCATTGAAAATATAATCCCCTTTGGAATTTGGAATGTTGGTTGGATGATACAAGCAATTCAAGGAACAATGTCACTTGGGCATTTTTCACCGTTTTCAGGCATTGTATAGAATAAACTATTGATGAAAATTCTACAAAGCTCAATTTTAGCTGGATAGAAAATATTTGACTATAAATTACCACAGTGTATCGGGACAGTTTTCCCCAGAAAAAAGAAAACCAGAGATGGAACGTCCTTCACAGTGTTAAAGTCGGCTCAACTCTCCTCTAATGTCTTAACCTCATCACTCTCTCTCATCATCTCATTTCCCATCAACCCCTGCCCCGTGTCTCCTCCCTTCCTCCCCTCCTCCTCCTCTTCCTCTCCATCCCAGTGTCTCTCTTCCCTCCCCCTTCACTCTCCATCCTCTCATCTACTCTCCTTTGCCCCCTCCCCGCCCCCTTCTATCCCATCATTCTGTGCTCCGCTCCCTCTGTCCTTCCCAGCGGCTTTGTGCTGAAATCACAGTAATAATGCAGCACCACACCCTCCATTCCCTACAGGCCGACAGCTCACCCCTATCTCTCTACCATGTACATATATATATAGTTTATACAGCCCAGGTGGGCCTGCAACATCCATCTATCATGCAGCTCCAGGCACTTGGAGGGCCAGGGAAGTGAAGTGCGCTCAGCACTATGATGGATTACAGCAGAAATGTGAGGTGTAAGTTTCGGTTTCACGGCTGAATACTGCTTAGTCCACAGCACCATCAAAAATAAAAGGTCCTTGTTTAGGGAAAAATAAGGCTGTATCTATTTAAACCAAGTGTTTCGTAATCTAAGCCAATAAGTGCAAGGCCTTTCAGAGAGGTGCAGCTGGTGCTTCAGCCAAGAATCTTAACAAGATTCCCCCTTTCTTATTTAATCAAAAACTTTATTGCCTTTTGCTCTCAGACGCAGTCAAAGGCAACGTGTGCACAGGGCTAACCTTGTAAATACATTAGAGTACTGTTGAGGGGGAGCAGTGCACGTAAGGCTTATGCTAATTTTGCAAATATCTATCAGGAGTAATGTAGAAAAGTCAGCAGAACAGGATGGCGTGCTGTAAATTGCCCAGTCGGAGCTGACGAGTGAGTAACGGCTCGCGTGTCAAGTATGAAAAGAGGATGTCACACTGGGCATGTTGAGTGCCAAAAATTGTGCTTTCTGCTAAAGTTGTTTTCAAAGCAATAGACAGCCATTCTGAAAAAAAAAAACCCACACAAAACAGCGCTGAACCCAGGTCTCAAGCTGTTCTGATAATGAGCTCGTACCCTGTAACAATGCAGAATTTCTTCATGGTTGCTGATGACTTTCAAAACAAGCACATAGGCAAGAGAACAACGCTGTTTCAGATGATATTGTGCTTAAACACAAGCCTGTAGCCTGTAGCCTGTAGGTAGATGACACACCTGGAGCCCTTGGCTCAGGTCCTCACACGGCTAATAGAGGGGAGGAAAAGTCTCACAGCCTCTGCGTGCAAAGAGGACGACTATCAAAGGTGAGAGGATGGAATTCTATCCGAGTTGTCTTTTCTGTCACATAAAATGTAGGTCAACCTATCAGACTGCAGGTGTGTGTTCAGTGTGTGTGGAGTGAGAAAGAGAGAGAGAGAGAGTGGGCCTCGTGTCACACAGCAGCTCCTCAAGCGTTTCTTTTAAAACCCACTGGCACACTTTAAGAAAGCACTCTCTCCATCCTCCCACCACATCACCTGCCCTCACTCCTTCCTCTTCTCTCTGTTCTCATCCTTCTCTTTTTCACCTTATTCTCTTTTCTCTGTCACCATCTGTCCATTCCTATGCCATTCAGGGGTAAAAGGTTTGGTCAAGAACCTCATTCTTTTTCTTTCTTGCTTTTTTTTTTTTTTTCTCAAGTGAATTGCACACTCAGCAGTGAGGACTCAACATTTGTCGAGTGGTGAAATACAGTATGGAACAACTAGTGCCACCCGATCTCCCGGATTGTATTTCTCAGAATTTATACAATGTCAACGTGTATTGCCAGTTATCCAGGGGACTTTTTCCAAAACAGGACACTTTGTGTGGGAAGACTAATCAGAGCGAATACAATCCATACAGTTTAGCCCCTGACTCTACCGTTCTACAAACTTAAAATAAACCTGCAGCACAGCAGCCAGAAGCCAGAAGCAGAGGATCTGTGCTGATACACCAGGAATCCTGGCAGCTTCGCTAACGATTCACTGTGTATGAGCTAAATTGTTGTGCCTACTATAGCGGCAGCTATATGCAACCATGATCACCGAAGCCACTATTTTACACCACAACGTTGTAACTCCAGTGGAACCATTAAAAACAACCGAACCTCAAACTGCTAGAGGAAGGGACATACTGTGTTATTCATTTCCCTGTTTGTTCATTTCCTGTCTCCCTGTATTCTGTCAAAGGTGACAGAGTGATTAATTCACAGAGCTATAGTAAAAGCAGTAACAGCACTACCTGTACCAGGTCATGGGGATAGAGCAGAAACCACGAGGTTAATTGTGTTCAGCAAGGTTAAATATTATTCATCTGAAGCTGAAAGTACTTACATGAGTCGTCAAGTCTAATTTTATATATCTGGTAAAATTTCTTAATGCATGTATTCAGAGATTAACTGGGAAATTGGGTTTTTTTTTGACCGGTAGTTGGACAAAAGAAGACATCTGAAGATATCGCTTTGTGCTCTGGGGAACTGTGATGAACACCTTTAACTAGTAGCTGGTTATTCACAAAACAATTGACAGATAAATGAATGATGGAATGACTTTCGGGAGCCTGAGCAGACTTACTTTTCGTACGTAGCAGTGACGAAGAAGGCGTAGACTCGCGTGTGCTTATGATGTCGGATTTGGATGATGAGCTCTGGGATTCCCAGCCGGATGTGGTTCAGTAGCCATAGCAACGTGTGGTCATCTGTAGTGTCTGTGGCAGGAAACGAAAAATAAAAATACATTTTCGACCATACCCACGCATAACTGTACGTGTACAGTTGTACAGGAGCAGCCAAGGCATCCCACAGTCTTGTACTGTTTATTCCCAAGCAGCAGCTGGAGGTTAAGTGTCATACTAACAAATACTAAAGACTGAATTTTCTTCTCTGTTGTCTTAGCTGGTTAAGAGATTCAAACTGATCATAAGCCTGCTTCTCTAATCCTTAGGCTATGGTTAAGTACCGAAGCTATAATGTCATCAACATCTCTGTGCTCTTTAAGAGACAAACAATCATCTGAAATACATTTAAATGATAGAAATTCAATTAAAACAAATAAAAGAGTAGAGCTTTCTTCCTGGTCACCCTGGAAACAGAGAAAAGGTACATTTACAGCTTTGTGACTATAAAAAAAAAAAAACAAATAAAAAAAGAAAAACATTTCATGAAATGTGAAATATGTAGCAGTGAATATTACGGCATCAAAATAAGAAGTTGTTTCACATGGCAAATTTGTGTGAAATTGCATCATTTAAACCTGCCTACTTGTGTGTGCTCTATTTTTCTAAAGGCACAACATTCAGAATTTAAGAGTAAAGATTTTAGAAAGTTAGAACATTACAGCCTGTCCTCACTTCAGGGCTGTTTTAGGGTTAAGATCGAAGGATCGGACAGAAAATCATTCTGCAGCTATTCACTCACTTTTCCCCCAACATTTGCTGGTTCCAGTTTCTCCGTTGTAAGAATTTGCTGTTTTCTTTTTCTTATTAGACAGGGCACTGATCAACTTTAAGTTTTGGAAAAAACAAACAAAACAAAAATTGTGATCTAATTTTTTTTTTTTTTTTTTTTACCAAATTTTCTAAAGATGCAAAACAATTATTGTCATTATTAATCAATCTGTCAATTGTTTTTTTTGAAATATTCAATTAATCTTTTGGTCCTTTTTTAAGAAAAAATGAATATAAATTGCCCATGAAATTTTTTAAAGAGCGAGCTAATATTTGTTTGTTTTGTCATTTCAGCTCTTCCATTCCAACATTTGAAAGACAAAACAATTAATCAGTTACTACATAATAAATAATGTATATATGATAGTTTAGGTTGGGGTTATGGACTAGGGATAACAGTGATATCCTCACAGGTATAGAAATAAAAATTTGTGTGTGTTTCAGTGTTGAGTGCTTGACCTGCAAATGTCATGAGGACATCACAGTTCTCTGTGGGCACCGTTTTCATCCAAGACTTATGAGACATGATGTGTCTCCCAGCCTGCAGCAGCCGCTTTCCAAACAACTTATCTGAAAGACAGAGAGAGACAGAGAGACAGAGAGACAGAGAGACAGACAGAGAGCGACAGGCAGAGAGAGAGAGAGAGAGAGAGAGAGAGAGAGAGAGAGTCACCTTTTCAAAGTGAAACAGTGTAAGGAGCAATGACATTTCTAACATTTTCGACAAACGCCCCTCCAAAAACTCTTACCCCTGCTGCCCCAACACACACACACAAAGTTGTCCCTCTCGATGGGACAGATTTAAATGTCACGCCTCTTTGCCTCACAACACGAGACAGACTAGCACTGACTGCCCTGCCAAGGCCAGAAGCCAAACATTATCCACACTCTCTGAACCGTCACATACACACACAGACACCCAGCTCAATCAACTCAACACGGTGCTGCAGCTATTTCACTGTTGTGATGTATCCTCAAGGGCACTGACATACAAGCCCTCAGTAATAAAAGATCACTCTTCAAGGTTGATGGCACAAAGTTTCAACTATACTGAAAATAAAACCGCGCCTTCAACTCCTGTGTAGAATTTCCTCGTCTCTACTGCTGAAGTCAACAGCCCTTCAAAATAGCTCCACTGTAAAGACACTTTATGACACAGTCTCCCCTAATGCAGCAGAATGAAGGTAAATAAAGCGCCGCATGTGCTTGTTCCGTGGTGGATACTGTTACGTCATGGAAAAGTCACAGATAGTGAGATTTTTGTCTTCACTTTGACACACTCATCCGTCTGTCACCGTCACCTCCCCTCTAGATTCTCATATTCCCACTGATATATACCTCAGAGGGGCAGTGGTGCTGATAGTTTTAAACAGTGATTACAAGGGATTCTGTAACCAGTGTAAACCCAGGCCCCGTTCAGCTGTCAAGGGACACTGTGCAAAAAACGTTTTCCTGGGTCCTGGATAACGATGACAGCAGCCTGGAGAGAATGCCCATCCCACAACAGGCCTGTGTTCACTGAGACGTGGGCTGTCAGAGGAGGAGGAGAGCGCTGTGCTTTCCATAGATCTCACACACACACACACACACACACACACACACACACACACACATACACACACACACACACAGGCATTTTTAAGTGTCAACATTTATCAGACACCCTATTTGTTTTTTGTTAAGTATTAGAAAATGTTAGCTCGCTATAGGTACAACCAAAAGCCTCAAAAATAAATTATAAAGGCAACATATCATTTTACACATGATGTTACTGTACATCCAGTTACTGGTTTAGGTTTTGCTTACAAGGTTAGAAGGGTGCAAGCACACACTCGTGAAGGTCAACGTCATGGCAGGCTGCAAATTTAACCACGGAATCACGACTACCGGCACAGTGCTGTAAATCACACTGTATCTTTACATGTTGTGTGGAACCAATAAACACCTGTCACATAAAAAACATCACTGTGCTGCAGCGCAGTGTGTCCTGTCTACTTCCTGGAAAAAGACAGTGGCAGAGAGGGACAGAGGGAAGACTCCCAGAGACGAGCCTATACCATAATGGATTTCCATGGTTGCATTATGTACGTACAAATGCACCATTTGGACTTATTTTCATAATAATTTGGTCTGTTGGCATAGGCCCCGTTTTTAAAGCAGCATATTTTTTTTATGGCCAACGGGGGAAAATTATTAAGTGTAACCGAAGGGTCATTAGTAGTGATGAACCCACGGAGAATTATCACCCAACTCAGCAGTTCCCTTCAGCTCCACAGAGCCTTTTAGTATGTTTTGGGACAGTGTTTTGGTTTTCTGGTCCATAAACCCTTTTAGCCTAAAGGTCCAGCCTCAGCAGGAGGCCGTTTTCAGCTAAAAAACTGTAATAATCCCAATCTAAGCTGCCTGTTCAGCGCCAAACAGAAGACAAAGTAAGTGACAAGTTATTGAACCAAGTGGAGCATTTAGCTGATAAAGAGCCTGATAATTTCTTGTCAGACTGAAATAGCAGTAATCCCAATTTTGTAGATTTGCCTAATAGTTTTCTGTTTCTAAACATTTGTTCCCTGCGTCCTCTCTGGAAAGCACCAAGGTTTGCACCTAAAACATTCCATGTAAATAAAGTAAAAATAAACCAGAGCTATTTGAGACAAAGAGAAAATGCAAACAAAATAAAAGACTTTCCCGGTATACTGTATCTAAGGGCATGTCTACCTTCTCTTAAGATTCAACCATCAAAATATTTTGCTGAAGATGATATTTTCTGTCAAGATAAATCAAAACATGTTGCACACAGAACCCGCCTTGGAGGTAGCATGACTATTTAAAGAATCTTCTCTTCAGTACTTACAAACAGGTTGTGACAACTTTATCTGGTTCCACACTGCTCTTCCCCTCTGAAGAACCTTTTCAAACATCACATCAGGTGAAACAGGGAACGGAGCAGGGTATTTCTGACTATTCTATCTTGAGTGGTTCTTCTAGCTACTGGAATCTGACTGGCCACTCCACTGTGGATGAAATGCTGCAGGCAGTGCTGCAACATGACAGCAATTCTAATGAGTCCCGTATTCTTTGCTGAGGCCAACGCACACACACACACAAACACACACACACACACACACACACAAACACATACTCCCGAAACAGCCAGAAGATTGGTTTAACCACTTCCACAATGCTTCAGTCTATAAGCCCCGTTACTGAGCACATGCTCAGATGGTTCGCATGCATTTGTGGGGTTGTTGTATTGTTGAACATGAACAGCGATTTCTACATTGCCCATTGACCACACAGACTAGGCCAGTCTGTCGGGTTTCTATCTGCATGTGTGTGCAAGAGTATGTTTATGCATTAGACAAACAATTCAACTTTCAGCCTCCTTGGAAAAGGCATATGTCGCCTTCAGTGAAGTAGCATGTAGATGCCTGGTGCATCCAGAAACAACAATGATAAGAGCGGGATGAGTAATCAGAACAAAAAAAAAATTTAAAAAGCTATAAAAGCTCTGTAGAACCAAGGGTTACTGCAGCCAGATGAGAATACTGCTGAGGTTTATCACTACAAGTGACCCATTTCACATACAGTTAGTCATGTGATCCATGGTTAGTATATAGAATATTGACTATAGTGTTTCTTTCCCATATAAGCTACGTGAAGTTCAGTGAAAACTCTAAATATCAGGGGCACCTTCTAGCTCACTTTGAGTCACAGGCCATTGTTTACAATTCTTTTTTTTAAATCTGCTTTTCGTTTCATTTCCATCTCCGTGCTATTGATTTTAACATGGGTAATCAATTTTCATTAATGGCTTTTACCTAATTTTAACTCATTAGTGTTCATCATGGAAAGAGCAAGTGCCACAAATACTAAATACATTCAGCGTAAGGATTTCACAGTTTAAACACCTTTTACTGTCTTCAAAAGACTGATTTAAATTAGAGATCCGGGTTTAAAGAGTTCACAAATTCTGCCCAGTTTTATGTGTTTTTTTATAAAACAGTCCATTAAATCTCTGTATATACAACTTTATAGGAAAATGATCCCAAGTGTCATTTATGTTGGCAAAGTAAAGAGAATTTCTGAGTTTAAAAGGGCCCTTTTGGCACCATAACAGAAACCAGGTCGCTGTAGAGCAGGTTGGCCCGGGACTAGTGATACAGATAAAGCCCGTGTTACTCACGGCCTTCACAGTGTGGAGACTGTTCCGGGGGCTAATGCTTATCAGACAGCAGCCAGGCAGCGGTAACAAGCAGGGTGTCTTTCTCTGATCTGAGTCGCTCTCTGAAGCATGTCTATGGGGTGTCTATTGTGTGTGTGACCGTGCAGGTATTTGTCTATGTGCATGTGTGTGAGCCCGAGATATAAAGTTCGAGATTTAATAGGGTGCGAGTCAGCTCATGCCATTAAAATGAAGGTCACAGACACTTGAAGAAAGACTTGATGCAGTCACTGTCTTCGCTGGCTGCGTGAGTCTTTTTGATTACTGGTTGCTCTTTATGCATGGCTTGAGCAGCTTTGGGTCAACTTTTGGGTAGAAGTTACTTAAAGTTTTCTGCTGAAACTTGAAGCAGGTGTAACAGTTGAAAATGTCAGACGGGTCAGTGACACTGCTGACTATGTAAGCATGTTGAGTATACTTTTAGCTAAAGGAAGAGGGGGATCGCAGAGAGAAAATGTATCAGTTAAAGCGATGACCTGGAAGATTCCTGTTGTTTTTTTGTTTTTTTTCTGGCATCCACTTTGGTGATGAGCAGTAATTGCTTTAGGGTTTTGCACAGAAGCCACTCAGTGACACTGGCTGCACATTTCATCAGACTTATTCAAAATAAGCTGCTATTGTTGCCGCAGTAGTTACAAAATACATCACTTTCTATAGAGGATATTTTCCAGGGGCGACCTTGAACAAAACATGAAACTATCAGTAAGATATTAGAGTTTATTTTACAATATTGTACAAGGTAGAAACCCTGAATTTAAACTGGGTATGAAGTTCCCCTGTTTGTTTAATCAATCCAATCATGGGCAATCCAAATAACCACTCATGAGACGGCAACATGTTTCACCACCAGTGGTCTATAATTACAGGTGTACTCAGGTGATCACTTTACCTGATGAAAGCTTTCCTTGGTCGCTGTGCATGCAGCATTAAAGTGAAACAAACAACAATTTGCACTTGACATCACAAAAGCAGTATGTACGTTGCAAATGTGGAAATGATCTCTCTCTGCAACTTCAGTTCACTCTAGGTAAAAATAAACAAAATAATTTTCCTTTGCTGCCTGTCGCGGACCAGCTGTTTCTAGTTGCACTTTAATGCCTTCATGCAGGTAGCATCATTTGAGAGGAGAAATGTTCCCTTTCCTTTCTTTTCTGAGTCCTGCAGTGCAGATTTACCACACCGACATGATGCTGAGGACTTGTACTTTGAACTGCATCTCCAGAAAAAGATGCCTTTGCTACATTTGCCTGGCAGGAGAAGGTTTTTCCTAGGAGGATGGAGACCACAGCGGGATTGCTATCTTCGCAGCACCGAGTCATCTTTAAGTCTGACTCTTATTTAGCCAGTCTAATAGAAAGAGAGATGGACAGACAAAAACACACAGCACATGATGTTATAAATACACAGACCGACAAAAGTCCCAAAGGACACAGAGAGTGGATTGAAAACAATAAGACAGTCAGAAAACATTTCCAAGCTCACATCTACTGAGCGCGTGAATGAAATAAATGAGCCTATTAGAACGATTACATCAGGAAGTGGGACATAGAGCTTAATCAGGTTCAGACACCCAACAATGTCCTTAATTAGAATCATCTCTGTCGTCGGCTCCGTACGTCGCCATCCTGTACCACACAACTGACAGTGCCCTTTTCAAACCTGCTCCCAAGTCCACACCTGTCTATGCAAACGCACGCAATAGAGGGATTCAGATACAGGTACACACAAAACTGCATACAGGCATTCAACTGGAAAAAAAACAAACAGTACATACAATATGTAAATGGACACTAACATACTGAGTTATCAAAGCACTGAAATGTGTGAATTTAATACCAAACCAGACAATCCCACCTGTGAAGATCACGTGGATAAGGCTCTGGATTCTGTAACTGCAGCCGACATGTCTTGCAGGAAAGTTATGACCGATAACCCACCTCTCCTCTCTATCCCATCCTTGTCTCTTTCTCCCCCTTCTCCCTCTCTCCTGCTTCCTCCAACTTCCAAACACCGATTCACTTTATTGCTTGTCGCGAGCCCCCCCACTCTACCCTCCCAACAGAAGGCCCTGTACACCGTCTGCACACATTCAGGTACCAAATCAACAAACATGCCCAATTCCACATGGCATCGCTCTGTTCCACTGGCAGCTGCACATACAGATGTGTTTTAGATCATATGAAAGCCCCTCTTCCCACTGCAGCGGAGCACTCCTCCTGTCTCTCTTTGCTTTCTTTAAACTCAGCCCGGTTCTCTCCTACACACCATCGGCCTTTAAGTCGCTCTCTCTTTATAACCGTTTTACCACCACCATCCCTGCCTTTCTCAAATCTAAATCCTCTCTCAGTATCTTTCAGTCCTTCCTCCTCTCCATACTTTCTTTTCATCTCTTTTTCTGTCACAGCTCTCCTTTTCCCAGACTGTCTCAAGAGGTATTTGCCATCTTGGTGGACATGGAGTTTCTATGGACGATGTCTTCAAATCAGGCAGAGCGAAAGAAGAGGGGGAATGCTTGATAGTGATACATGATACCTGTTGATAACACGGTGCCGATGCTTCAGTGGTAAATACTGCCAATGAAAGAACGAGAGGTAAACAAAGGTCACGCCGTAGCAAAGTTCAATATCAGCTGTTTTATTCCGTTTCGAAAAGCATGTAATCAAAACTAGTTTCTTGTTTGTTTCAAAGCTGTATTGCAATCAGACTGCAATCAGGCCTCCTAATTATCTAACTTCTTTCTCGTGCCATTGTTACATACTGCTGAAAAGGTCTTTGCCTGACATTTATCCCAGTTATTATAGACATAAGACAGTGTTTTTAATTTCAATTTAAAAGAAAGAGAACACTAAGAGTCCATAGCCATGCTAGTGAATCTGTGAGGTTGTACATTAGAATGCTGACATTCTCACAAAGATTAAACTAGCCTGCTGCTGTTTAGCAGGTATAATATCAACCAAGTTCATCATAATAGTGTTACCATCCTAGCAACTGCTAATTACCAATGCATGCAAATGCATTCACGCAATAATGGCACAATGGGAAGAACAAGAAAACACAATACTTTCACATATTATTCCGATATGGTTACCCCCTCTGCTTGCCCTGCAGTCATACCAGATCGCCATAAATATCCCCAATTAGATTTTTGAGTGGATTTACATTTTTGTCGTGCTTTGATAACCGGTGTACTGAAGTCGTGGAAAAAACGAACAACGTTCAGCTACTTTTAAATTAGCTGAATGATTTCCGTTAATGTAGGATTTTGATTAGATTTAACTTCCAGGGATGGGAGCTTTGCAGCCACGTTGCCAGCTGTTTGTCGAAGCGTCTGTAGTTCGCCGAGTGAGAGATATTTTAGTTTTTGGAAATCCCGCAAATCTCTAACTCTGAATTACAAGGTTACTGTGAACGATTTTTCCCCACTCAGATGCTCATGATGACCCTCTGATTGATCTGAAGTGAACCCTTGCATGAACATATAGCTGAGACAGAAATGATGGATGTGTCATTTGTTTTGCTGGTATTTTGTAATTAAACAAATTTCAGGAAAAAATTAATGATTTGACCTAAAGAAAAAGATGGACGAAAAATCAAAGTCATTACATTTCCGCTGGGGGGGGGCATGAATGTCTGTAACAGATTTCATTAGCTAATTAGTTGTTGAGCCTTTTCATTAAAAAAATAAATAAAAAATTGCATTTTCAAAGAAGCACTACAGCAAAAAGGAGAAATACAGGGATCCCACATTCTTCAGGCCTCATCCTCTGGGGACCATGAATTACTAGACAAAACATCATGACAATCCATCAAACAGTTTTCACGATTGGACGAAAGAGGTGGACTGACTAAAACCATCACTAGAGAGACTGTTCTGAGGTAAGAAAACCTGTATGTGACGCAATTGTGACTGGGACATTTTTTCCAAAGAGGGAAGATAGGAGGTGTCCGTTCTGCCTTTGTGACAAATGGGATGAAGATGTCAATGCTGGTGGATGTCAGAACTCTGGTTTCCTCATTAACAGGCGCAGGGAGGATAATAGGGACTCGTCCTTGGCTTCAAAATAACAAAGATTACATGTGACACCGGAGCCGCCCGTGGCCGAGAGCCAAGAGAGGGATGAGGCAAGACCGTGTAGGAAGAAAAGAGCCACAGTGCTCACACAGCAGAATGGCTGAAGTATCGGTTTCCCCATATCTCCCTCCCTCCCTCTCCTTTACATCACCTTTTGTCTGCGCTCCACACGCAGTCTCACTAAATCCCTCTCATTCGTTTCCCACTCTTGCTTCCTTTCTGCCAAGTAGACTAATCAGTGGTTCATTCTAGGTTAGCTGGTTAACTCGGGTGAGCTACATCAGCGAAGAGGCAAAGAAGCAGGGATCGAGCTGTCATATCTGCTATGAAGCTGGGGTTGAACGAGGAAAGCGGTGCCGCGTGCTACTCAGTCAGGTAATGATCGTGTATGGAAGAAGTGCCGAATCCTTTCGTGCCCGCTCGATGCATACTACTCCCTCAGCCAACCCCAGACTGGTTCGAGAACTGGCTGAATCGAGCATTGTCAAGGGGGTGGGGGGGGATTATGAGTTATGAATAAGCGAGTGGTGCTGATGAATATAGTGGAGTGAATAGCAGCCTTTGTGGAGCAAACAGACCTCCCTGTTAAGCAGTGGGCAACTGCCAAAGTGGAGAAAGGGTTTTCTGATGAACACACAGAACAAAGGGACACAAATTACTCCCCCCCCTCCCAAAAAAAAACAAAAAACAATGTGAACACACACAAGTGGTCATTTCTGTGTTTATTGGAGCAGGTGTTAGGTCACTGCAACACCAAAGCATTTTATAAAGGTTGTATGTTTGATAGCTCTGATGCAACGTGGCCAAATACTTTAGATTAGGATGGAAATTGGAACAGTTAGACATTTTGAAAAATATACTTTCTTGCCAAGAGTCAGAGGAGAAATTTGTCACCTTTGAAGAGAGCCACGCTAGCGATTTCCCCAGGTTTTCAGGCTTTCGCTAAGCTAAAAGGCTGCTGGCTGTACCTTCATACTGAACACACAGACATGATAATGTAATTGTTCTTCTCATATAACCCGCGGGAAGAGAGCAAATGCACAACATATTTCCCAAAATATTTTACGATTTCTACAACTTATTAAGTTTTACCTAAAGGAAAGGAGGAGGCCTGCTGCACTATAATGCAAATTTAATCACCATGACATGAATGTATTCCCTGTTCGGAGCACACAGAGTCGTATGGTTGACCTACCAACTCAGGCGTTCAGAGAAAACAGACCCATACATTTTTGAGCAGCTATAACAGAGAGCAACAGTGTGTACTGAAGGCTTGTTACTGTACATCTGACTGACTGTACCAGGATCAAACCTAGCAATCGTGTCAATGAAAGTTGTGCTCAGTACAGGAAAGACATTCCTTTCATCACAACTGAGGGGGATCGAGTTTGTGCCCTTGTCTCAGGAGGTCATTCGTAATTTTAATCATTATAATCAGGCGCTCTATTGTAGTGTTACATTCCAAGAAACGTCAGGCAAACTGGATATTTCCACTCACATCCGAAAATTAAGCTGGGCACCACAGCAATTGAGGAAGAAAGGATAATAGACGGGTGAATTTAGAGAAGAAGATACTGTAGCAGCGAATCCGTCGGTCTGATGGCTGTGGACTAACCGATCTGTACAATAGTGCGATATTCTATTCCTGGACAGGCTCCGAGTCAGATCAATGCCCAGACGAACCAGTGACTTTTATAGATTACTATACCATTCCTCCCATTTCCTTTCCTGCTCAAAGATGAGGAAGACATTTATTAGTTACTTAGCCAGCTTTGGTTTCTCATGCCTTTCAAAAAGAAGCTGGAGGAAGATCTATGCAGCATTTTATCCTTATTATTTAGCTTTGGAGTTTGTGCAGAAGAAAATTAGGGAAGGTCAGTTACACTATTACATGTGTAACACATGGGAATGAGATCAGAAACTAGCAGAAGCAGTGTATGGAGTGCAACATAGCATTTTTATCAAAATATACAATGACTGGTTGGTCTTAAACTAGTGCAGAATTCAGCAAATTCAACCCAACTGGAGCAACTGATTTTACAGTTTCTCAAATTCTCTGCATCTTTAAGTTGGTTAAGCCTCCTCAGTTTTAAAACAGGAGATAAATTAAATACTCTTCTCTATGTGAATGGAGTCAGTCAAAGTCAAAGACCTCCACACAAACAACAGGCTGTTGACTCGTATGCTTCAATAAACACCGATCTGAAGGAAAGTGAAAAACTGGAGATATTTCTCCCTCTCATATGCAAATATGGGTGTTACAGCGCTGGCAGTGCGGTTTATTTTCCTTGACAGCCAGTTTCTTCAGGCATCGTCAGAAATGCTTCACAATCACAGCCTTCTCATAGCACTTTGCCAAAGGAAATGAGCAGGAGAAAGAGCTGCAGCAAGAATAACATAGAACACCAGAGTCACCAGAGATTTTATGAGCAAGAAAGACGTGTAGCCAACAAAACAGTCATGAGGCTGTGGATGACACATAGAGTAAATGCTCTTTTATATGCAATGTCTTAGACTGTATTGTAAATTAGAAGTCAAGGACAAGTGAAGCAGGGGGTTAAAGGTAGAGAAAATATATGAGAGGGAACCACAATAAAAGCCTGAACTTCACGGTTGTAGGTTTTCATCAGTCAACATTGGGGATGTGCAAATATATGAGCTGGAACAGAATGTTCCCCAACAGCTGTGTACAGACTTTCACCACAATCAAATTGTTATTAAAGGCAGGAGCCAGAATGACTGACTGGGCTTTTCAGACAAGGAACAAATGACACAAGCCCAAACCTCTTCAGAAACTCCAAGAGTGAGTCTGTATTAATTACACACTCCAGCCTCTTCAATCGCATCAACCCACACCAGTCAAACTCATGCTGTAAAGCCCAGCATTGTTTAAACCCAGAGACCTTTGCATAAAATTCTAGTGAAGATTCATGTGTTTTCAAAGATACCAAATACGACAGGCTGAAACTGAGGAAAGAGTGTATACAATTACGTACAGGACAATGAGAATGTTTCCATGTGGCGGAATAGTGCAGCCAAAAATACACAGAGTTTTAGGTTTGAACAGTTGATTCAGTGTAAACATGATACAGCTTCACAATATACAAAAGAGGAAAACTCGATTTTGAAAAGGGCTAATCTAAGGAGAAACACCTCCCTTAATCTTTTAGCAAAATAACTTATTTCACTTATCAAAGTACGGTCAAAATTCTTCTGAGATGTCATTAAATGTCTTACATACGTGTTTTTTAAGAAAAAGATCTTTTATTAAGTAAAATAGATTTTTGAAACCCGTGTATATCCTAAATATTTTTGACACGGAATTGTTTTAATAACATACATATTGGAGGGATGTTTTAGACGAACTTAAACTTATGATTAGTAGTTGTGTAGCTCTCCATCACATCTCAGAAAAGCAATATGTTTTAATACACTGCCTGTACATGTACACATCGTGTTGCAAAGAGAAAACTAATTACAACTTTTTATATATTTTATTCATTGTAGAGGTTTATATGTCCAGGATTCTTGATGTAATAACCCAAATTTTATACTTAAAAACTATGGCATCGTGGCTCCATAGCTGACTTTTGAAGATCAATGGCGTCGACATTATAGAAAACCCAACAAGGACCTTTAAAAGGACAGATGAGGACAGATGTTGCCTCAGGCAATTATGCTTCTCACATTGTATAAGAAGTGATTCTCCTAAATCTATTATCAACAAGGCAAACAAATTTAATAAGAGGGCTTGAAAAGGGAAAATACATTTTAAGTGGAGATTTATTGAGGTGACATTTCCAGGGAGAACCTTCTGCCAAGGTTTTTGTTTGTCCACAGCTGTGGGCTCTGTGCTAATATACAAGCAGAAAGATCTGTCTCTTAGCACTTCAGCAGCTGTTGATGGGTAGAGGCTGGGGAACACTGACTCTGTTCCTCATATACATTAAACAAGCTCCCTTCCTGTCTGACGCTCTTCCAAAACAAATCACTAACACAGAGCCCTGCAGGGCATGGGGTCTGAAAATCAGCTAAAGGAATAAAGCAGTAAAAGAGTGACTTTTGAGTTATGTATTCATCATCAGAGAAGGCCCGAGTGCATTGCAGCTGTTTTGAGTGGTCATTACTTTGAACAAACAGATTATGTTGCTTTCTGCTAAGGTTTAAAGTCAACATTTAACCTGCAGCAGATGGTAACGAAGAGAGGATGATGAGGACGTATATCATCTCCACCTAGCAAATTAATCTAAAATTATAGTGGCAAAGGAAAATCAAAGTAACAGGAGAGTACTGAGAGGAAAACAAGAAAGATAGAGAGGACATAAACCTATATTACAGGCAGATGGGGATTTGAAACTCCAGTGCTTTTCATCAACCAGCTCTTTGCTAAAACTGACATTGATAATATGTTTAGTTATTAGCTGTAGGAGAAAAAGCTTTTCCATGTGTTGTACGTTACACTTTCATAGCCCTTTAGTCTTTCTCTTGAGGCTGAAGAATGGCTAATGCGGAGCAATTCCCCACGACTGAGGCTAAAAACAGCATTCTTCACCATGGTCATTGTGTTTCTCCTGGCTTTGCTTAGCAACTACCAAAAAAGAAAGAGAGAGAAAGGAGGGGAAAAAAAAAGAATCCAACCAAGGCCTTGTCAATATAGTCAAAAAGTCTAAAGGACAGGGTGACCGAATGTAATTTAATTCTACTTTTTCCCCTCAGGAATGCACAATTACACACTGGAGGATGCTGGTTATTGACTCCGCTTTGATCACAGAGATTGGAGCCTAAACTCACCGATAAGGTCTCTCTGACATGTTACTGCTTCCACACGAGGCAGGAAGCAGGCAACACCAGGAGCGTTCACTCTCTGTTCTTGGAATGCATTAAGCTCTGGAGAGTGCATTATCATTTTCTGCTTACAGTTTGATAATCTTTGTGGCTATTAATGGAAAAGTGTAAACTTCCAGGGGGCACAAATGGGGATTTAGAAGATGGTTGGTTAGAAGCAAAGAGGCATTATGGTATGATATGATTAAACCATTAAAAACTTGAGAATCTAGGGCAAGTGAATCACCACTTTCAAGACAAATGGTTTATCGCAACTCAGGGAGTGTCTGTAACTTCCCAGAATATCCCACATCCAGTGGTCTTGGATATATGTATCAACACGGCTGGGTGCCATCGCCTGAAGGTTTCCAATAGTACAGGTGGTACATGTATCAGATCATCTCTGCATGTGGGAGAAACCAAGCCAGCGAGAAACGGGTAACAAAAAAGGCACCGCTGTTGGATGGGGTGCAGCCACTCTAATCCATCCCTAAACAGATATATGTACCAGAAAATGCTGCTCTCGATTTGTTTTGGTATTTATTTCATGAGAGAAACACTCCCTTGAATCTACTGACTATGGCAACTCTGTGATCCAATGTTTCAGGTACCACAACTCGGTTTATCTTGTTAATTCTAGCATTAAATGTCATCCCCCATCAAAAGCTGGTTCACCAAAGTAATCTCTGGGTTGTTTGTTTGTCTGACTGATGAAATAAGGTTAATAAAGCTCAAATGTTACTGACAGCAAGGTCACCCTGCATAGAGCGATTTTCCTTGATCACTAATGCAGTTAATGTGCAGCTCAGCACTCAAGCTAGAAGGGGAGAAAAGGAGGAGAACAAGAAATATATCTCTGCGGAGCCTGCAATGAATAAGAGTGAAATAGGCAAAGAGATCCAGAGAGAGACGCAATAAGTTTGGAGTCATTAGGCTCAACACACTGCTGTCATTATATCATACTGCATTACATTCATCAGCCCCTTCATTTATGACGCTATGGGCGGGAACAAAACCAATGTCTCAGTCTATATGCGGCTGCAAAAAACAGCTCTTCTTTTAGGAAGTTCTGTGTTGTGCTTTTTCCCTCCTCTCACTGCCCTGCCTTACACTACTATACTTAAAGCAACCCCTGTGACACTGAACCTGACTAAATCTGTCTGAGGCAAAGCTAAGGTTTCTTTTTCAAGAAGAAGTGAGAGCAAGAGAGCAGAGCCCTGGCCTGGAGTCTATGGATGAGTGCAGATCCCTGCTTCATACATTTTCCCCTCATTCATTTTGCAGACTGCAACATGCATTTCTTAACGCCAAGCATCAAGGATGGAGTTAAACAAGTTTACATAGAGAAAAATGGAACCTTCAGATCTCACCGTTGTCTCAGAACAGACTTGCACTTTTAGATCAGAACAGGAGTAAAAAAAAAAAAAAAAAAAAAAAGGTTTGGAACTATAGTCTTAGACTGACTTCAAATGCAAAGCCTGCTGGCTTCTGTGTGTTTGATATGGTGAATTATAATTGGAACTCTGCAGCAGATACTAAGCTAAAAAAATAATCTACGACGAGTCAATTACACTGATTATCATGGAATTGCAGTGTTGCAAAAATTTTAATCATGAAATGTTTTGCAATAGGGAATTGAGTTGCTAGTGTCATAGCTGTTGTGAAGAATAGCCATACATGACGTCCTGATGCGAGAACTTAATAATTGTCATCTTTGCATC
The DNA here is from genome assembly GCA_016859345.1 of Istiophorus platypterus. Classification (NCBI taxonomy): domain Eukaryota; kingdom Metazoa; phylum Chordata; class Actinopteri; order Istiophoriformes; family Istiophoridae; genus Istiophorus; species Istiophorus platypterus. The sequence continues at coordinate 20,239,451 of CM029123.1, forward strand.
TCCTTAACCCAAAAGTTGCAATGGCACAACGAAAATTACTTGCTGAAACCTGAACATAAGATATAGAATAAAAGAAAAATTTGATTTTAAGTGTAATAGGGGCAAGTTCAAATCAGAACTCCGTGTCCCCATAGCCAAGCGGTTTGGGTGCATATCACATGGGCACAAATGCCCTGAACAGCAAGTCCCTGGTTTGAGTCCCATTTTTAGTCCTTTCCTGTGCACCCCCCCCCCCCAAAAAAAAAGGAATGTATGCAGAACCACAAAATTGTCAGGCTACAACCCGATTATCATCACTCCTTTTTCAAAGTAAGAATGAGTCTTGCAATATATCCTAACAAATGTCCTAAATCCTAAAGCTCTGCACTGGCTGATTGGGCAACCACAAATTACATGACCTGATTTCCGTAACACAGAATCTTATCAACACTGGCCTCGGAGGGAACACAAACTAATTGGTGAGGTTTTTACACTGCTTTCTCTAATGATGGGCGCTTAATTAATCTTTGAAACGCTAGCTTGTGCGAGTTGGAGCTATAAAGGAAGATGGCTGAGAGGATCAAAGTCATTCCCGTCTACTGCGGAGGGATTAGGGAAAATATGGTGTAGGCATGGACACAATTGAGCATCCAAGCCTCCAGTGAGGAAAATCCTTATAGGCTGCAACCAAGATCTTAGCCACATGGAGAAATCACCCTGACTTGCCGCTGTGCTGGATGACTGACGGTGACATGTGTGAGGGAGGTTATGTGATATCATGGTAATCCCACTCACGTCTCCAAACCCAATTCTTCTCACTCATGACCTAAGAATGGAAATATACGGACAAGTGAGGACCAAGAGGTTTTAAAAAGGGCAAGAGAGTCACTGCTCTTAACAATTCTGATGCACAGACAACCTCCGATACTTTTCAGCAGCATATTGTTCAGCTGTAATATCTACGCATGTGGTCCTAAGTGTCAGTTTAGATATTTTACCATACAAAAAAGTTGTAGTTTACGCATTCACTGTCAGACATAACATTCTTCAAACAAAACAAAACAATACAAACAGCAAGAGAGGATCGCTATTTGCTTCTGAGGGCAATTTAACACAAAGTAGGTGGTTCTGATGCATGAGGCTGCAAATCCTGGCCACAAATAAGGACGGGACCACCCCCCACCCCGAAAAACCCCCCAAAACTTAGTGGCTTACTGTTGTTATTTTTAAAATATTTTTATTTTCACTGTTTCAATAAAACCCATGTTTACATTACCATTATCTGTAACATATATGTACACTCACAAGTGAGACTGAAATTTGTGAAAAGTTGTGCTGTTAATGCATGTTGGTCTTCACGTAGCTACACACCTTATCAAAAACTTTTTAACTTTAACTTCCTCTCCAGTGGACGTAATATTATTCTATTTAGTGGTGCACTAAAACACAGTCCTCAAGCCTATTCGTGTCACAGAAACCCAAGAAGAGTTTTCAGTACTGACACCCAAGTAATATTTTATCGATTCCCTTCTTTAAGAAAAATACAAGCATGTTATTAAACAAACCCTTTACTTACTTTGACAAAAGACAGCATAGCTCTCTAATGAGATCAAGGCAAGAAATATCCGATGAAAGACTAAAGAAACAAGATATGTGTCTGACCACGAGAATACTGCCAGCTTTCAGTATTTGACAGTGTTGGATACTCCATGATGTAGATATGTTTCAGTCAGCAACAAAAAAGTATTGCGGCTCAGTAGCTCTTTACATTTTAGACCACTAACCCCAATTTATAGAGACTCTGGTGCCAGTGGACTCTTATGTGAGTAGATATTTGTTGTCTTCCTCTACCGCTGCAGGTTTAGACTCACAGTCCCTCTCTTTGCTCCAGCAACGCTCCTAGCTTATGAAGTAACTGTAAAAAATTGAACAAATCAACTCGGCTGACCCTCCGACCCTGTAACCCATTCAAGGGACTCCGAAGTGGGTGCCACCCTCTCAGCTGGACGGCATGGAGCCGCTCTTCCAGTCGGCGGCAGCCTGCTCGGGTTACCTCGACCAAGTGTGGAAAGGAGCGCTCAACTGCTGACAGCCCACTGCATCACTCTGCAGCAGTACTCACAGGGAGCGCAGGGGTGTGTGTGTTTGTGTGTGTGTGTGTGCACCTTGCACACAGGGAAAACAACCCTGGCTCGGCAGCTGGTGCTCTCTACCCCGGCTAATATTGTGTGCTGTTCCAAAAATAGCCTCATGCAATTCTTCCAAGGAGACAACTATGATATGACCTATTCACATCCACTATCAGTGCCATGGAGTGTAAAAAGAGAGCAAGTTTGTTCTGCTTACCCTTTCTAAGTGATTTATATGGTCATTATTTTGGGTTTCCGTAGGGAACAATAAAGGGACAGCACTAAAAAGAAAAATACAGTTAAATATAGCAGGGTATAAAGCACACCACATCCACACACTGGGGAAAATTATGGGCATGTTATTATGAGAAGGACAACCTTTACTGCTTAACCTTCATTAAAATGACACAACATGCACCTGCCCTGTGACCCAATAGCATAGCAACTGCCACTGAGCCAATAAAGTGGAAGTAAACGGCAGCCTGTAGCAGTCTAGTCTGGCTTAAATAGTTCTGACATGTCTGGATGTCATCAGGAAGTTTTTAAACATTTGGGTACCAGGAGGGAAGGTTTCTGTTATCTCACACATAATATTACAGAACTGGATGGAACCCCCTGTAATAATAACAACAATAATAACAATAATAACAATAACAACATTATTATTAATAATAATAATAATAATAATAATAATAATAATAATAATAATAATAATACTTATTATTATTAATATTAACATTATTAGTAGTAGTATCAAAAACTAACGGCCAATCATAGCCTACTAGCCACGTACTGTGATGCTGTGGAAAACTATAGCAGCAATGACTACAACTGCCCACAGGAATACTGTGGCTAGTGATGAGAGGACGTGGGCCAATATACAATAACCGAGAATAAGGTCAAAACCAGACACTAGGACGTCTGGCTCCCTACAGAAGAAACATAACGTGAATAATCTTGAAAAGCCGCAGCCGTACGAACATGCAACACGAGTCAGAGCCATTATTTACAGGCCCGTGGTCCAATCAATCGCTAATTTTCGGGACGCCCTCGTGGAGACAAAAGAACGGTGCCGCGAGGTGTCTGGCGGTGCGGCGCGCGTCTCGTCCCCCCAGCATCGCGATCACCTGTCCCCTCTTCCTCGCTTCCCCGACCCCGTCGTCCAAGGGGGGAGGGAGGGACACTCCGGACTCACCCAGTACACCGGAGGAGGTCTGTGGCGCGGCAGCGCCCGGCTCCGGCCTCTCCGCGTCTCCCTGCGGCGCTCGGTGTCGGTGCCGGGAGCTCTCCGGGCCGTCGCCGACGGTGGTCGCACCGCCGGCGGCCGCCGCGGCTGCAGCGCCCGCCGCCGCCGCCGCCGCTGCCGTCCCCGCGTCGGGCATGCTCTCTATCAGCGAGGAGCGACGGTGGGTGAAGATATTCTCCAAGAAATCGTGCAGCGGTATCGCATCTCAGGAGGAGGGCAAAGCATGGAGGTGGTGGTGGTGGGGGTGCGGGGCGGGGGGGGCTGGGATCCGAGTGAAGGGTTAAACGAGCGTGAAAGTGAAGTGAAGGTTGTCGGCGACGGTGCAGCGGCGGATCATCCTGTTTTGGTTCCTCCGGAGCAGGATGCGCGGCTGGATGGAGAGCGCTGCTCCGACGGCTATAGAGGAGGGACAAAGGGAGGGAGGGCGGGTAAGGGGTGGTGGTGATGGTGGTGGTGATGGTGGTGGTGGGGGGGTGACACGCACACGCATGCACGCACACGCACAAACACACACACACTCTATTATGGTAGTCTGATAAGCTATTTTTTTAATCAGGATTATTGCCTATGCAAAATTGTCTGGCCTTTGTGTAGAATTCCCCTTGAGAGATACGATATCCTTTGATAAAGTTAGACCGGGCAGTTAAACTATTGTTGTCCTACGTCGTGCGCAGTCTCCACTCTGAGGCTTTGAAAAACCCCAGAAGAGTTTCTTGGAAACATTTTTTTTTTCCGTGCGTCTCGTCGTCCACCCCGGGGAAATTTTATATTTACCGCCCTGCAGTGACCTCCGCCCGCGGCCAGGCTTCAAAATGATGCCAGAAATAGAATCTGCGAGGCGACATTGAGATGAAACTCAAAAAAAAAAACCCCAAACAAACAAACAAACAAATGCGTGGTTTGCATTGATTATATTGGTCCACTTAATTGGCAATATGCCCTTTTGTATGGTCACACAAATGCTAGTAGATCTTGGTCTCTCCATTTATCATGCGAGATTTACAGTATGTACCTACCTTTAATTTAATACGCAGTAATCCTCTCAGCATCAGGCATATTAGGCAGGTTTCTGCAGCCCAGCAGGTAGACAGGTAGGCTCCTGGGAGTGTGACTGCACTGTACTCAGCCCTCCGTGATTAAATAGACTATGATTTATTTATTAATGCAAAAAATATCCTCATAGATTAAATTTTTAGTGACACTCAGGTCTAGGGACAGGTAACGTCTCCTCTCAGTCCACTGGACACAGTCCACTATGTATTCAGCAGCTGTATAATATTAAATTCTACTGTATAAACTGTGGCTTGATCTACCTTCATTTCATCATCATATCATCCATCAATAAACCATCAGCATGAAGGCTGACTTTAAAGTGCAAATTGTGTAGTAATGTCTGCCCACAGTTGTGATGTGTCTTTTAAAAAGGGCAAACAATAGTCAACTGATACCAAAGTAAGTCTACACCCTACACAAACTCACATCCTTGAAAATAAACACTGATGATGCAAATTCAGTCTGATGATCTTCTACTGGTAAAATATGCATAAAGTCATAAATTACCACAGTGTACAGTTTCACAACAGTGAGTAGAAGAGTTGTTCAGCTGTGTGTGTGTGTGTGTGTGAACTGTGTACTGTGTGAGAGTGGAGGTAATTTGTCGCCAACAAAGAGAATTTTCTCATCTTATGTCAGATCCATGGCCTGATTAATGAACTTTTTGGTCCGAAACACAAGGATGTTTGTCTATTGATGGTGCTCCACAGCTGTGAGATGACAGCTGTCAAGCCTTGTGCACACACTGAGCAGTCTATAAATTATTGAGATCCCAGGTTAAAGATTGCTCCCCGGGCCTGGGTCTATGCCTCCTCAGCATTCACACAATCTATCTCCTTGGCTGGCCCTTCCTGGATGCTGTTTTTCACTGTGCAGCCACACATGCAGGCTGGCAGCCCTCCCCCTTCATATGGCTCAGAGCTCAGAAGCATCTCATATGCGAGCAGAAATTGTGCTTACTCACCACCCTCTGGGCTGACAGCTGCAAGAAGCTGCAGTGGGGCACACTCAGCAGTGCACAATTGGTCTATAACCTTTGTTTTTATATTCTGTGAGATCTATGATATGTATGCCAAAAAGAACTACAAACAACTGCACTGTTAATTTGAATACAAGACAAAAAAAAAAAAAAAAAAATCCAAGCAATCAGTGGTAGTTCAACTCTTTTGTAGATTAATGTTGTGGTAGTGTAAAAAAAAAAAAGAGATCTGTTGACATAGAGAACACTCAGTTGCATGTTTAGGCACACCTAACTAAAACAAATGCAGTCTAGCAGAAGCCCTTTACAGCCCCGTGATAAACGCCCTGCCGCGCGCTGATAGATGCCTCAGGGCCATCATCTGAGAAAAACAGACTTAAAAACAGCTTCTACTGCCCAACACTAACACCGACCTTTTCGGACCTGTGTCACTATCTGTACTACTTAACTTATAGATACATTTACAGAACACTGCACAGATGTTTACATTCCAACGGCATATTACAATGTATATATTCCTAACTGCACTATTTGTACATAGGACCACTGTAAGTGAGAAAATGCGCAATATCCTCAACTGCAATACCTCAGCTACTTTTTTAATGAATTGTATTATTTTAAATCTTATCATTTTATAGGTTACTGCAAATGATTGCAGTATATAATTTATTTATGTAATTTGCACTTTAATTGGTTTAGTCTGAACACTTTGCAGTTTTTATTTGCAATTTGTTATGTGCAAATGCACCATCTGGATTGCTAAACAGTTTTGCTATACTTTATGCAAAACAATAAACAAATCTATAGTATCTACTGTATCTTTTCTAATGAATAGCCTACCCTCATTGATATAAATAGGATGACATTAGAAACACAACTCAATGTATACTGAGGATTAATATTGAATAACAAAAATAAATCAAACAAAAAAATATCTCTTAGTATGTTTACACCGATTTGCATGTAGACAGAAATTTTAATCTTATAGGAAGCAAACTTTTTTGGTCAGGATCTGTTATGGTTTTCCCCAACTATCTTTTTTTAAATGATTTGATAATAAAAGTGAACAGATTGACTAATATGTTAGGAAGAAACAGGATGAGATCCGTCAGCATTATATTTTGCAACCTGACCTATCAGCATATTCCCATGGAATAACCACGAACAAGTAAGAGTTTATACAAACAAATCAACAAAAACAGAGACATCATTCAGCAATTAGATACATGGTGAATTACTGAGCAAATGATTCAAATGTATTTAAGTAAATAGATAAATGACAATAAAATATTAATACCAAAAAATCTGAAACGTATCATCATAAAGATTAAAAATCAGATTAACAAAAAGGAAAAAGAAAATTAAAAAAAATCCACAGTAGTTTAGGCAAAATCTCTCTAAACAAATCTTTATAATGCAGCAATGTAGGCACAAGTCTTAATGAATCTTAATAGAAGTTAAATTATATCAAACATTAAGGAAATATTTGATACTTCTGCGCAGATAGAGTTTAACCGACGGGGCGGTCGTCGGTCGTCGGTCGTAAGCGCAGAGCGTCAGTAGCCACACGGACCAAATTAAACGGCGCAAAGTGGGCGGGCCTTAGCCGGGATTGACGGGTCGTAAACAAATGGGATAACAGAAGCCGCCGCCGTTGTGGAAAACGTTAACCAATCACGATCGGCGGGGGGGCGGAGACAGACTCGTCGTGGTGAATGTAAACTCCAGAGAAGAGGGACACGAGTTTGTAAACGAAGCCCTCAGAGAATAAAAAGCGTCCACAGATGATTTAATGTCTCCGTTTACCGGCTGGCTTTAGGTTCACGGGTTATCCCGACATAGGCCCGCGGGGGAAAAAGGTCAACAGCATGATTTTGTCAAGGACAGCGCTTGCTTCGCGGTGTCGGTCCCCGAAATCAGCCGCACGAAAAACGCGAAGCGTCAATTTGATTTGATTATGCTCCCGTTTATCCATCGTGGGATATGGAGAGCTGCCGTCCGCTCTCTTAGAGTCAGGTTCGTCACCAAATTTCAACTAAAATTTATTTTTATTGTCATATATTTAGTCCTTTTCTCGTAGCGGATAAATACAGGATTGGAAATCGACGGAGGACGGTAAAAGATGATCACATAAGTCAAAGATATAACTGACTACATCAAAAAGTTAGCAGGGTATTTTAAATGGACCGTAAAGAGTAAGACTTAGCCTTTAACCTTCAATCACTTGGTAAAAAAAAACAGGCTTTTTCCTCTACCACCAATCAGCTGATAAAATATATCAAGACTTATTTTACTCTCCTATTAATCTTATAGTCACATATTTTATTTTCAGTTATTCCCGTGCAAGTAAAAAGATGAATAAATCTTTTTAGACCCAGTATTGTTCATTGCTTGTCTGCAAACCTTTTACTGCCTTTTGTTAGTTTTGGGATACCATACTACACAGATTTGTCCAAATATAATATAATATGTAGGATGCTTACAAAGACAAAGAAACAACATAGAAAACTTTATGTGAGACTTGAATATTAAAGCATATAATCAGAAGTTACAGTGTGTCTTATCATTTCCTTATCTTTAGCAGAGGAACCCTACAGTGCAGACTCCTGTGCACCTGTGATGGAGTCCCACCTGGACTGGCTGACGCTGACACCATCTTCGCACTGTCATCAGGTCATGGCAGGTGTGGGGTGGCTGTGGTACGAGTCAGTGGTCCAGCATCATCGACAGCACTGAGGCGTATGGCGGGGCTCACGCGCAGCCTGCCCCCTCCTCGCACTGCCCTCTTGCGCAGCATCACAGACCCCCACGCCAAAGAAGTCTTGGACCGTGGACTTGTCCTCTGGTTCCCAGGTCTGTTCTGTTGGACCACATACTACACACAAGCGCACACACACACACACATACACTGCATAGGGTCTTTAAAATAAAGTTATTAGTCTCATATTAGAATTTGTCTTGCATCAGATAATAGTTGGTTAAGGGAAACCATGAATGTTAAGCACAACGTATCTCAAGCAACTTTCCAAGTGTCAGTGTTTTTTGTTTTTTTTTTACCAAGCTTAACAAAGCGTAAAAGTAACATAAAACAGGCTTGTTTAGAAGTAAATTGTGTAAAACATGCAAAAACTCCACCGGTGAGGGAATGAATTTACCTAAAATCTGTAGTATGCTACTTTAAGATCAAAATGCAAAACCTTTTGCAAACAGCCCTGTGTGAGCTCCTTTTTGAGTGAATCCAAACTGCTTGTTGCTAAATGTTAATGTTAATTATGAAATAGAAATGCTAAATACAAAAATAAAAGCAAAGTCCAGTCCCTCAGTGTTTAGGCAATTTTCTGTCACTGTCATTTGAAATGACTAAACTAAAACCTAGAGTTGATCTATTTTATCTCAGCCCATAATTGACTCCTGTGAATATCTGAAGTTCTATCAGTGTCATCCATTTACCTAAGTTTAACTGAGGTGTACCTAAAAGTTTTGCTCCCGGAAAATATTTAAATGACTAAATAATACTTATAATGTCCTGTTGTGTCTCTTGTGCTCATGTCATCAGCTCCTCAAAGTTTCACAGGAGAGGACAGTGTGGAATTCCACATCCATGGTGGTCCTGCTGTCATCACTGCTGTCTTACAGGCTCTAGGTAACATCCAGGTGTCAATACGAGTATGACGCAGTGTTACACAACTTGATGTAATGCAGTATAACACACAAACATGCAGTCTTGTTTAGTGTATCTTTATTTTGCAGGGTGTTTGTGGTATGTTTGTTAACATCGCCTTGACTTCCCAAGCTCTAAGCCTGCATAAAAACTCTAAACACAGTATCTAATCAAGTAAAGTAGCTGTCAATCACTGTGACTTCAAAGAGAAAACTGACACACGCATTCCTTTTTCTCTAATACTTATGAGATGTGCCTTGGCAGGCGTGGCAATCCTCCTGTGATTGATCCTGTGAGTTTTTTTCCATAGTTCTTCCAATGACCTTCTAGAGGGCAGCATTGTATAAATCAGGAAATGTCGATGAAACTTGACACCACGTATTATAAGGTCATTACTAACATTATAGTTTTGTTCGACACTTTTTGAACTATTTATTTATTTATTTAAAAATGAAAGGTTTTTACAATGTTGGTGAGATGATAACCAACCAGCAGAATGTAATACAGAATATTTTGTTCTAGTTAACAGATCATGACCTCCATTTGTCAAATGGCTTTGTGCTTACCATTGTCTCCACCTGATGAGACTTTAAAAATGGTTGAGAAAACAATGAAAACGTGACCTCTTTAACTTGCACAGTTGTGCCTGTTTTCATTCCAAGTGAACCCGGAGTGACACACTGACCCCCATGTTGGATCCCATGTGTATGTGTGTGTGCTTTGTGTACATGATGCATGCCCTCCTCATGCCTCATACATTTTGTTTCTTGTTTGTATGCCTTGTGTGTGTTTCTTAGGAAGTGTGCCTGGCATGAGGCCCGCTGAGGCTGGAGAGTTCACACGGAGGGCCTTTCAAGCAGGGAAGCTGGGTTTAACAGAGGTAGGTGAAGAAGAACATGTATAAACACACAGATATATCGGTGCAAATTTGTCTATCTAGAGCTTTTCAGATTAGATTTAAAGGGTTTTATGCATGAAGCAGCTACTTGGCTCCTGTAGATGGGGGATTGTTTTTAAAAAGCAGCCAAGAATGCAGTCATAACTACTAATAATGCACTGTTCTGTGTACAGTATATAACACTATATTGTGATTCAGTCAATTTCAACAATACATTTTTTACAGTTTAATAAAGCCATTCCCAAAAAATATTTTAAAAGCCTCTTAAAATTCCATCAAGGGAGCAAAATGCTTCCTAAGTAAAAAAGAATATAAAACTTGATAAAACCATATAATCAGTTCTGTAGATAACCAGAGAATGTTGGAGTCATAAAGTTCATCAGAATGAAAATGTTATTTCAATAGATAGATATATAAATAGAGATATGTCAGTATAATAATGCATGATATATTTGTCTTTTATTTGTCTTTTGGATTATGAACTATTACAATGCTGCTTGAAGGTGGAAGGACTTGGGGATCTGATCCATGCCGAGACAGAGGCCCAGAGGAGACAGGCTCTCAGGCAGATGTCCGGAGAATTGGGACGCCTCTATCAGGACTGGACCCACAAACTGAAACGGGTAGGTTGACTGGTCATACAGTTTGGGTTTTTTTTATACATGATAAACAGACAAGTGTTTTCATCTGGATTGGAGCTCTGAGGTAAAGGTGTAGAATGTGTGGCAGAAAGTGGAGTTTTAATATGAGTTCCTTGTACCAGATCTCTATCTTTTTTTCATACAGTTTACCTACACTGATGTCTGATTATTTTTTTTATGCCCACCACATACATTCAAAATGATATATTTTTAATACAATACAATACAAACAGTTAAGTAATTTCGTATGTACTCTAGAAACCTGTGTGAGTAATCAGCTCCAATACAGGGATCAGCTGAACGTATGAAGACTGCACATCTCGATTTCTCAGACCCGCTATTGCTTTTTGGTCTTAACCTGTAATTACACTTGACTGACTCTGGTCTTGAATGTGACTCGATCTGGACCACCATTGGATCAGGTAGTGATTCAAACTGGGTTAGACCAGATATGTGAACAGGGATCCCTCAGAAATTCCTATTGTAAAACAATGTCCTGTTTAAGCTTGACAGCAGAAACAAACCGGAATCCTGAAGCTCCCTCGGGAGAGAGTTTTTCCATTTTCATGTCTGGCATTTCTCCGAAAACTGTGTCTGGAAAGAACCTGTCTACACTGTGCTGTAGGTCAGGCCCCAGTAATTTCACACCCGAACAATGATTTCTATTTTTTTTTTTTTTTGTTTTTGTTTTTTTTTTTTTGTTCTTTTTGTATCTCTGCAGCTGCTTTTGCACAACACTGCTGATGGAATAACTTATGAGAATCTAAGGCTTCCTGTTTTCATGTTAGTGTAGCACGTGTCGTGTTTGTGTTCTCTGTTCATTAATGAGAATCAAAATATTCCTCTGTACGGTACATGTAGATAAAAAAAAAAAAGAAAGAAATAAAACAAAATCCAAAAACTCTTTACCACCATCATCAAACCCCATAATGAAGTAATATCTTTTGGGTAGAGTTCAGAGACTTGTAGAATCCATGCCAAGGAACACTTAAGGTGTTCTTACGGCACGTTTTGGCCCAACACCTCACCGAGTTATTTAATGTTGATTTTTTTCCTTTAATTTTTCGCCTGTCTATAATAACTTGGTACATTGGTTTTAACAATAAAATGTAAAGGATTAAATAATTGTAAGAATTTTTCCATTCCACTAAACCTTAAAATATAGTTAATGTCCCAAGGGATAAGAGAAAGCTCTTCAACAACCATAATGTTAGTTCCTTATTAGTACTACTAAGACGATAGGTTTACTTAATTTGTTTTGAAAGTTCATTGGCCATTGCCGTTATTAGGTGATGGTTGAGGGGGCTGTAGAGATCTGGTTGATTACCTCTGGCCAGTGATGTGACCCTGTTTAGAAAAGTTTGGTCAATACAAACAAGTGTTCTGTGTAATTCTTTACAGTCTCTTCATCAGAACTGAGTCACTGTTGATAAGAAAGAATAGCTATTATGCAGAGTCAGAGTCACATCTCTATTTTTAACCTCATATACAAACAAGTTTTAAGAAGCATTTCCCGTACTGTATCGTGCTGCTCTTCCATCTTCACATCGGTGAGAACCATGTAATGTTTTTCCATCACTTAGCATCCTGCTTTGCATCGTTTTGAATAGATTGAAGATGAATTATGTCAGCCATACACTCAGTATGTTGTTCTCATCTATGCAGTATCCTTTATACTATATGTGTAAATAGGTGTTAGAAGGTTGAGTCAGTCTTGACTTTATGATAAATTTGAGTGGACAAGGAATCAGCGTAACTGTAAAATTCATATTAGGCGTTTGTGACCTTGCTGTTGTTCAGTGCTCCACACATTTTGTAGTGTGTCCCACTATTTTGATAACCAGACCAGGACACATTGATATTTTGCACCAGTCGATACTTCGGCCAACTATCAAACTTCACTTCAGAAACTTCTTGTAGTTGAACATACCAATGCAATGTTTTTCACTTTGCAGCAACTCAAAGCCTTGTCTCAATTTGCTTTTAACCTTCTGAATATAAGCTGTTAGCGAAAGAGACATTCGATGCAGTAAACTACTGTAGTTTTACATACATTAATGGGCCTTCTAGCTAAGCTATAGGATACTTACCTCTGCTATTGTGGCATATATGACCTTAGGTCTGTCTTTTTTTTAAACAAATAACCCTGAAAGAGGCTGAGCTTTTCTTTCTCATCTTGTCCAGGCGGTGCAGAGTATCAGGTCACTGACCGCATATGAACTCAGTGGATTTGAGCCAAACTATGAGCTGCTTTTGGGAATATGTGATCCTACAGCACTTTGGCACTAGATCAGACCAACCGGTCCAGGTGTTCTCCCTTGAGAAGCTCTGTTAAGCTACTTGTCAGCTCTCTAAAAAAATTCTATGGAAGCATTTTGAATGTGCCTCTAATTTGTGTTCAGATCTGGGAATCCGGTTAATTAGAAGTATACCATCTGTATGATGCTATGGGTCAGAGCCTTGTCTGACACACAAAACAATGCTGCTGGCTTAACCGTTGGCTTCCCACTTTTGTGACAGAATTAAAGTATAGGAATCTGACTCTTCCTGTTTTTGTTCAGCTATACCACTATTGTGTTTATGTTCTGCATTGTCAATCAAGATACTGATCAGGGATGTGGCTAACACACTGATGCTCTGAAATGAATGTCAAAAAATGTGGAGGTGATTGAAAGTAGCCATTAAGGCAGAGATTTTTAATTTAAATGATTTAAGATTAGACATTGAAAAAGACCAAATGAAGCCTTTTAATAAAGTTTATTACCTAATGTTAATACATACAGTGAATAAAATTTGGGTGAGGGCTATTGTGTATTTGGAAATGTCAGATAGTGTTTAAACAATTAATCGATTGATCGATTAGTCATCTACACAAAATAAGTCATCAATAGTTTTGATATCTAAGTAATCATTAGTCATTTATCAAGGATGAATACTGAATATGTGCTTGTTTGAGCTGCTGAAACAAATTTTTTTGCTGCTTTTCTCTCATTTGTATCATTATAAAGTGAAAATCTTTGCATTTTGGACTACTGGTTTGACAGAATTAGAAACTTGACATTTTTATTTTTTTTTATTTTTATTTGTTTGTTTCACACTCATAAATACAAAACATGAATTAGATATAGAAATACAGTGGGGTCACTTGAATAGGAAATTGATCTTAGACTTTTGGACCTTTTAGGAACATCTGAGGGCTTATATGAAAGCCACACCTTTTTTAAATATTAGTGTTCAATAATTGAAAACATGAAATGAGTATAGAATTTTAGTTAAAAAATACAGAGAAGCAAGGTTACAATGTTACCTTGGGCTTGGAGAAATTATAATTTTTTTATGACATTTTTTTTATGTTTTCTGACATATCCAAATTAGTAGCTGCAGCACTAGCAAGATACACTATACATTAGTTTCCTGTTCACTGCCAGTCACAATTTCTGTGCTGCTCCCCTTTTAACACTTCAACATACAAATAAACTTTACAGTATAAATTGAAAGTAATTAGCTTAATATTTGATTTAGGTGTTTTCCGTCGGGCGTCCGTTGTTTGAAGTGGTCTGCACCCAGATTTCAGCATCTTCTCATCTCTCCTCACTATTCTGCATGTCTCACAGTGCCTGGCTCACGTGGAGGCCTTCATCGACTTCAGTGAGGATGAGCTCATCGAGGATGGGGTCTTAAACCAAGGTATGTATGCACTTTGTCCCGTTTGCTGGAGAAAAATAACAGGGTAGTCATCCCTGGGGCTTTAGCGGGAGGTGTTGGGGTTTGAAGGCGCTGGTTCTTGCAAAAGAGAGAGGATTGTGGCTGCTTTCCTGTTTGGATCTTCAACTGCCATCATGTGAGTTTGCTGCACAGTAGGGAGAATCCATAGACATCAAACTGCTCAAAAGGTAATTTCCTTTAGGAAGTGTGGATAGAAGGCCAGGGGGACAGTAGAGGCATTATTCTTGCCTTCAAAGGCAACTTACCATGTCACTCACAGGAATAGTGCTGTCAGCAGCACCAACTTTAGCCCAACTGTTGCCTGCATGCCCAAGTTTCCCATGCTCAAGATGTATGTGAAGGTGTGTGTGTGTGTGTGTGTGTGTGTGTGTGTGTGTGTGTGTGTGTGTGTGTGTGTGTGTGTGTGTGTGTGTGTGTGTGTGTGTGTGTGTGTGTGTGTGTGTGTGTGATGTTCCCCCTGAGTGTCGCCTGCTGTCTGGCACTAGAAGGGCTCCACTTGAGTGCCTCACGCGTTGCGAAGTTTTTGACACAATAAAGCCTGGGAACTGGTGTTTGTTTTGGTGGTATGGAATGTCGGCTCACGCCTCCGAGAAGCAAATAATAATAGACCACAGACCAAAAATAGAAAACGTGGCAAAAATACTTTTTCGTTGCAACCTGCAAGGATACAGCGAATCACATGTTTTATGTTAAATTTGTCATATCTTTCCTTGGGTTTTATCTCAACTCATTCCACATTTGGTACATTAATGTGGTAAAAATATTCGGGATCTTTAAGAGGTTTCATTTATGACTACTGACTTATTTTATTGTCAAAGGCAAATTTTTCTCCTTCAGTCATATGCATACCCATGACCCATTTTTCATCCAGACCTAGGGCGTCAGATGCTGACAGATGGGCCTTTTTCCTTCAAATGGCTGAAATTCCTTTTACAAGGCCATGAAAGTGAGGCTGAACACGAAACCTTCATCAGGTCCTCTTCCCCCCTCTGTCTTTACCTCCCTCTAACCCCTCACAGTTGACAGATCGGTGTGCAGTTTACAAGCAGTAATGGAGCAACACCTAAAGGATGAGAGGAAGGGCGAGCGGCTTCGCAGCGGAGTTCAGGTGGTCATCGCAGGAGCTACTAATGCAGGGAAAAGTAGCCTACTTAATACACTCTGTAAGAGAACCTAGAAAGCCAGCACACACACACACACACACACACACACACACACACACACACACACACACACACACACACACACACACACACACACACACACACACACACACACACACACTATGTAGGGATTAATATTGAAATGTGACTTGTAAATGCAGACCTTACTGAATCATTCGGCTTTCAGCTTGGGTTTTGGAAAGGGAAGAAGGCAACATCTGTCATACCATAAGCAGCATAGACTAATAACATTTTTTGAAATGCGCACGACTCATTTAAATGCAAATACTCTGCTCCATGCAAACAATGTAAGAGAAAATCTCGTCAAATCTAGAAACAAGCAGCAGTCTGACATTGAAATAAGACGGTGTTAAATGGACAGTGTTCAGTTTCAAAGTGTGAAAAAAATTCTTTTTTTTCCTCAGAATCTAGCAAAGGTTGTTTACAAAACAATTTCACGTCATGTCCATTAGTAGCTCTTCTGCAGTTTTTGAGTCAAATCCCACAGTCTTCCTCGGCAGATGGAGTGTGTCCAGTTGTCACACAACTGTAGATAATCAAATTTTTCAGTTTTCTCCGCACTTTTGGCCTATACGGTGTAAAACTCCAGTTGCTGAACCTCTAATGGACCATGGGGTGAGATTGTTTTTGGAACTGCTGCTTGCCAGGTGTTGTATTTAACTAAATTTTACTATACAGCAATGTAATCTAATAATGACCACAGAACACCATCCGTAAATAGTTAAACCTGCTCTTGGCACACATGAATAATAATATTTTGACTTTTCCTGATGCAGATGTCGTTGCTACTGATTTTTAATTCTCACAGTCACAGTCATAGCAAAAAAAAGTGACTGAAAATGTAGCAATGAACACTAACTATATAAGATGTTTACAAATATAAAAACAAACACTCAATACTTTACACATATAATGTAGTAGAATTTAAATTCTCTTAACCTCTAAATCACTTCTTCTCATGTTTCTAGCATGATTTGGTGTCAACCTAATGATACAGTTGTTGTTTATGGTGCACTGTTAGGTTTGTTTATAATGCTGCCTCCTGAAATCATTAAGATTCACATTATATAAACTATCCAGAGTGGGGGTACGGCTTGAGCTCTGCACAGCTTCCTATTAGAATAATGGGGATATTTATCAAATTTAAGATAAAATACTGTTATCCTTTCCTGTTCTGATTGGACTTGGCTGTGGCCATTCAGCACAAACAAGTAATAATGAGCTGTCAGTGTTACTTGACATAAGATCCGCTTGGATGGTCAACCCATGAATTTCCTAAATAAAGGATACAGAAAAAACAATTGAAAATATCCTCTGTTATGTTTGAACAATGCAGAACTTTTATATTGGACAGTTATGTAGAGTGGAGGTGTTGTGTTGGAGATTTAATGGTCTGTTAAATCTCTGTAATGATGACATGACGAAAATTATACTCATTATTTCGTGGCTGAAAATAGTCCTGAACAAATTCATTGTTTTTGCATATTTTAGTTTGCATATAACAGTCTTCAGCTGTTTGAGGAAATTATTGTCCTTTTTCAAAATGGAGTTATATATACTTGAAGTGTTATATAAGATTTACATCTTCAGTAAGAACAAATGGCCTTACGTCTTAAAACCACAGACTGGCAGGGAAGTAAGAGAGGTTTGAGATATGGGCTATTACATTGTTGACTTTGGCCTTTTCATTGGATTTGTTGACAATGAAAAAAAAACCACAGAGTATCACCAGCCTTATCCTTTAAACTTTTTAAATCCAGGCCAGAGACCTGCTGCCATTGTGTCTCCCATTGCTGGGACAACCAGGGATGTAGTGGATACGGCGCTGGACATCGGTGGCTTCCCTGTCCTCTTAAGTGACACAGCCGGCCTCAGAGACAGCCTGGACCTGGTGGAGAGAGAGGGGGTCCGCCGAGCTCGGGAAAGGTAGTGAGAGGAAGCAGGCACTGGTGCATTTAGAGTACTGCTTTGCTGCTTCAGCGACTGTTTGAATGTGTATAATATAGCACAGAAACAAATTAACCAGGGGACCGTTGGAATATGTCATTGAAAACAAAGAAAGGAAGAAATAAGTCATTCCTTTCCCCCTTTCATAGAACTGTATTTTTGTCATGTCTGTCTAACCTCCAGAGTTTATATTATTGCTGAGCCACAGTTATAAATACATGAGACAAACACATGCAGGAGGTTGCGTGATGAAGAGCCACCTTTCCTCGTCATAGAGTTCTTACTATTAAGAGGTCCTTCATATGTGATGTAGAGAGTGGACTTATATGGCCATTCACTGTAACAGCTGCTTCCACTGTTTACACCAGGGAAGAATAGCAAAACTTGTAGCACTCGTCATCGTCGCTTTATCATATACAAACAGCACTCAAGCAGAGGGATGGACACACTGGCTCATACACACTAATAAATCAACTTTGATACACATACACTACCAGTCAATAGTTTTAGAATACCTCCACTTTTCAAGCTGTTATTTAAATGAACAACCAGCAGCCAAACACACTCATGGCTTTCTTTCTACTTAATAAAATATTGTTGAATATTGTTGAAGTCCGGAGACAGTGCTGGTTTAAATCATTTGAAGCCCCTATCTAGTTTTTATCCTCTAATGTTCTGGGTCATTATCTTGCTGTAGGATGAACCACTGATCAACCATTCTGTCGTCCTTTGCTACTTGCCTTTTTCTCACCATTCTGATAGCAGCATACAGTCTTACTTCCTGCAGTACCACGATGTCTAAATAATGATTGAGAGGGCGTAGTAACAAAGTTGTTTTTTTTTCCAACACTGTCTTCGTAGAAACAGAGGGCTTTTGAGTAATGAACAGAAGTTCCAGCATCTGTAGGAATTTTTTGCATAAACTTTCAAGGCTTCATTTACTTCCACTGCTGTAGGAAAGCTGTTAAATAACTAATTTAATACATTCACATGATTTTTCAGTTTTTGACCTAAACCACTTTTTTACCCTGGGCACTCTACCACTCTACCGCTATTCACCATTTAAGGTGATTCACTGGACTTGAACTGATTAAGTTTGAATAAAAACTTGGGGTGGGGTCGATTTTTGACTTTGGACTTATACATGTGCAGTGACACGTTTTATCTCATGATTTTGGAGTTAGAAAGCAGAGGAAAAGGGATCAGCCAAACAACAGACACCAACATTGATTATTAGTTGATTTATCAGTAGAAGTTTCCCATTTTTGTGGAAAATTACACAAAGACAACACCAGAAAAATAGAAATATAATTACAAAAAACACAATTTTTGGTGAAAATATTCTTTAATTCTTTTACTGTTTGCTTAAGTTAAGTGTATAGGAAGGGTGGGCAGCTTGCATTCTAAAGAGACCTTTTCATTCAAGGAGCAGGTCAGAAGCTTGTGACCTGGGTCACTACAGGAAGGATATGGTAAGTACAAGCATCCGCTGCTGCTGTCAGTGCTGCCGCTACCTCACAGTGTGACAGAGGTGTGGGAGTGCACAGAGTATTTAATGTGAATACCATTTATTTGAATTAGATAAAGATATTAAAAACCCATTCATTAGTCATGGTGTTTGGGGAAGACAACAGGGAGCCAAACCACTGCTATTAGACGTCTCAACTGTATATGACCTGCTGCAATTGTTGGAAAACCTATGTCTTAGATCAGCACTGTATTTCTCAGGACTCTTCCTCTTGAGCAAAGGATTACAATAGTTTCCTTAGGTTAAAAAGTAGAAAGTCTATATAAAACCTCAATGGAATCATTGATAGCCACTGATATCACTCCTGACAAAATAAATCTGTTGTATTATAATTAGTTCCAGGTCAGAATGTGCATCTGTGACCGCTTTCTTGTTTCCAGGGTGGAGCAGGCAGATCTGACTCTGGTGGTTGTGGACTGTGCTCACCTCCCCACTGACTCTCAGCAGGCTGCAGCCTTCCTGCGGGGACACTTGAGGAGTGTGCTGCAGACCCAGGAGCACTGTGAGACAGGTATCTTATCCAGGCATCTTCTGCTTCTGCTTCTTGTGGACTTTCATTGAGACTTCCAAAGAGACTTGGAGGCGTTTTATAATAAAACACAATAGAATAAATACGTTGCCTTATATTGACCTACACACAACTCTGACAAAATTACAGTGCACGTTGAAGTCACATTGAACGGCTACTTCTCAGGAGGCCTTATATAACAACCTGAAGTTAAATTGCTCCGTTGTTTGATTTTTTTGGCCCCAGAATACAGCAGGTATGGCAGCAGTCACACCTACAGCTCCATCTTGTATATTAAACAAGTAGGTGTTAGGATTATCCAGATCTTAGAGTATAGGCCAGAAAGCAAGTTTTAAATCATCAAGAATAATCAAGTAGAAACCATTAACTCAGCTATTACTAATTGGATCATTAGTGTTAATTAAAACACTTTCAAATCGTTTGGAGAAAATACTGTGGTGATTTTTGTGCCAATTTCCCTTCAAGGTTTTGCACCATTATCATTTATACACCTTAAAAAAATCCTTGTTTTTTAACTGTGATAGCATTTCCTGTAGACAGGTGTCTCCTGGTGCTGAATAAGACTGACCTTCTGCCTGAAGACCAGAGACAAAAGCTTGACAGGGAGTTGAGACAGGTCTCTGGACTTCCTAGTGTCTTTCTGATCTCCTGTCACACAAATGAAGGACTGCAGGACTTCCTCACAGCCCTGCACAGCAGTGTCAAAACTCTGTAAGTAGCAATAATTTATCAATAATCATTTGTGCCAGTCCTAAGACTACATGCTTCATTCAAAAGTTCCATCAGGTAGACTTATTTTTTCTGTGGGGACCCGTGATGCTGTTATATAAAAGCCCTGTAAGCCCTGTAAGGGCAAATGTTCACATCTGAATGATGAAGTTACACCACTGGTCAGCTGAGTGCTATGTGACTAGGTGACAGCATTAAATAATTAGTCATTGCTCTTTCAATATTAATAGGTGTAAACAGTTTCTTTTGCGTCATGGGGGTCGTTTATAGAAAATGTTGCTAACATAAGGCGTTTGCCGCTCGATTTATTGACTTTTCTTCACAAAAGCACCTAGCAACAAATTTAGAAACTTTTCAGACAAACCTTAGCTACTTTCCGTAGAAGGGAGTCACCATTATTGCCTCAAAAGTGTGAGTTTAGGCTTTCCCTTCACAGACATCTCACTATGCCACTCATTTAGTTAACCACTCTGCAGCTGACACAGATGTGATGTGTGTGTTTTTCTAACCTTCTCCCTGGGTCATCATTTTACAGGTAAATGTAGCTGAAATTGCAGCAGGGACGTTGTGTCTAAGTTATCTGTAGTGTGACTTTTGTCAGATGACATCCTGGTTATAATATCCGGATTTTAGTATGGCAGTGCAGAAGCTTGGAAATAGCTTGGGAGTGACTCCTAGTTAAGATGTAGTCATAATAGTTTTGACCTAGTTTTGTTATGTAGATGCAGCATCTGCCTCACAGATGTTTTTTCACTGTTTGTACATTTTTAAGGCTCATTGATTTTAGATTTAGCTGATTTATACCCAAGGATAGCCTTTTATTAAGTTGAGTGGTTTAAACTGAAGCAGCTGCAGGATGCATTCCTGTCTGCCACAGTGTCTTTTTACGATACTACTACTACCAGTAACCAATGTCCGAAATACTCAAATCCTACTAAAATGCAGAATCTTTGTGCTGAAAATGGATATTTTTTTATACATCAGATTTTGAATGCCTTTTTTAATAAGGGGGGGGCTGTTTTTCACCCTTTCTAAACCAAAACACAAAATAAAGCATAAATGTGATAAATGTGAGTTTATTCTCCCGGTTCATTTTGTTCTCTTCCTCTCTAGGTGTGGCAACCCTTTGTCTGGTGCCCCCACCCTGACCCAGGCGCGCCACAGGGCCCACCTGCAGCAGTGTTTGGTGGCCCTGGCTCAGTACCAGAGGTACCGTGACACCGACCTCGCTCTGGCAGCCGAGGGTGTCCGGTTGGCTCTCACCAGCCTGGGCCGGATCACTGGACGGGTCGGAGCAGAGGAGATCCTGGATATCATCTTCAAAGACTTCTGCATTGGAAAATAATCGGATGGGTAGGCGTGAAAACATGAAGTACATGTGATAACAGCCTGGTCAGAGAGGAAAGCTGTGTTCTTCTGCCGTCCCAGAGTATCAGTAAAGAAAACGAGACAAAAGGGCACAGCCTTGGCATTGTGCCATGCTTCTAGAGAAAAAAGACTCAAATTCATGTTCTTGGCTGCAGAATGCCTTTTCTCCCAAGACACAAATGTGTTTGTTTTTCTGTCGATGCTTTATAACAGGCTGCGATAGCAGTAGTGTGATGACAGGTGCCTCAGAGGCCCCATATGCTGGACAAGTGTTTGGCAAGTCTTGAATCGTAAATTAAAAATAGACTTCGAAAACCTTTGATAGGTGAATATTGGGCCCTAGGGTTGCAACATGACAGCCAAGATCATTTAAAATAAAGCCAACTGCAGACTTCTGCAAGGTCAAGTTTGGATGTTTACTTGTACTTCAGGACAATGAGGAGTTTGTTTTTGGGAGCAGGTGTCATTTCAGCTGTACCCCCTTGTGTGTGTCTGTGTGTGTCTTTGTGTGTATGTCTATGCGTAGGAGTGTGTATGCCCGTGTGTGTTGTACATGTTTCCATATGTGCTGTTAACGCAGTGACACCAGACAAATGTAAGTCAGGAATGTAAGGATTTTTATTCCTAAAATAAAATATCCCCCGTTCTTGCAGAGATTGAATTGGTGAGTTCTAATTTCTACACAGTATCTTTCATCACATCAGTTACAATTTTGTGTAGGCTCTTAATTTTTTTCAGTGTTACCTACCCCCCCCCCCCAATAAAGCATAACATAGGAGACATACAGTATGTAGAGAAAGTCAGTGTGACCCAGGTCCCTTCTCTGCTCTGTGGGAAAGGTTTGCCTTTGGAGGCAATGCTCTCTGTGCCCTTTGTTCCCCTGTCAATCTGGCCTTGATCAAATATTTATGTTTCCTTGTTGAACTCCTCACCCTTCTTCCCCGGTTGGTTTCTTGCATCCCAGTCTCTGACGACATTCACCCTGCCATACACCGGCATAACTGCCCATCTCCCTGCCTTTTTGTCTGCCTCAACGCCATCTCTGCTACCTGACCTTTCCTCTCTCAGCACTGTGCTGTCAGCCTTTTTTTGTCCTCTTTCATGTTCTCCCTGATTAATGCCAACACAAGGGGGGCTCAGGCTAAAAGCAGTACTTGCTGTCATACAATTTAGAGGCAGTAAATTTTGGAGCCTGGTTCATCTTTGAAGGTAATACCTTAGTGTAATATCCTTTAGATTGAGATGTTCACCACAACTGTAAAAAACAAGTAGTCTCAATACACTACTTAAGTTTTACATATTGATACAAAAAATATACTTTTTACTTTCAGTAATGTTTTGGGTTTTTTTGTTAGCCATGCTAGAGGCATGGCTTCATGAATAGTGATGTTGATCTGTTGGTCCACTATATTGGATGGATCACCATGAAATATTCATTGACTCTTACGGATAAACTTAATTAGCTTTGCTGATCCCTCCACTCTTTGTCTAGAGCCAGGTCAAAATTTTGAACTGGCAAATACTTTTCTTTGTTACTAAATACCTGCAAAATGAATGACATTTCCATCAGCCTCAGCTGTACTTTGTTTTGCTTATTAGTAAATGGAAGCATGCTTACATGCTAAACTAAGATCGATAACATGATAAACATTGTACCTACTAAACATTAGCATTTTAGCATGTAGCACAGTACAGCCTTAAAGAGCCACTGGCATCAAATCAAGCTCTTGCTATACAAAAAAGAGGAGCCAACAAAAGCTTTTCCTAATAGAAATATTTAAAATTTGGGAAGTTTTGATTTAAATACAGAACAATCTAATTATATGATTAGTTATCCAGACAACAAACGTGACCAGATACTTGATGCCAACTTTCAATTCTTGTGAATGTTTACTCAATAAAAATATCACTTCAAAGTTCTTGATATAAAACATAAAAAGACATTAAGACTATATATTAAAGAAACACAAAAGCAGTACAAGACAACACAATACATACAAATAAAATAGAAAATAAGATATGAAGAGTTACAACCCATCCATCATGTAGATGTTAAGATATTTTACCGGTTAAGTGAAAATTCGGAACCGCTCATGGTACTAGAGGAAACAATCAACTTCTGGGCACCATGGTTATCACTATCAAATTTCATTGCAATGCATATAATAGCTGTTGAGGGCTTTCATCAAAAACCGCAAATGTCGTCCTCATGTTCGCTAGAGGCAAAGCCAGTGGATCTAGAAAGTCAGCGGAATTCATCCTCTGGAGAACATAAATGTCTGTACAAGATCCAGTAATCCATTGAATAGTT
The DNA here is from genome assembly GCA_016859345.1 of Istiophorus platypterus. Lineage (NCBI taxonomy): Eukaryota > Metazoa > Chordata > Actinopteri > Istiophoriformes > Istiophoridae > Istiophorus > Istiophorus platypterus. The sequence goes on from CM029123.1 coordinate 20,263,359, forward strand.
GTTTAGATATTTTAGTTTGGAACATAGTGGTGAACCAGCTGACCAACATTGTCTCCAATAGAGCCGTGCAATCCACACAGAGGAATGTAAATGGATGTGAATAGAAACGGCCAAATGTAGCTCAATAAAATCCAGAGGCAAACAGGAAAGTTTTAAGATTTAAAAAAATAAAATATTAATGGTTTGACCTTAATAATAATCAATTTAGGCTTTTAAATGAATAAAACAAATAAACTAAACTTAACAATGTGAGACAGTTAAATGCTGATCATGCGTTCCATGCCGCTCTTGATTTTAGAACATGAGTATACCAATTTTTGTGTCAAAATTTTGTTCAGAGCTGACAAATGAGTGGGATTTTTAACTTTCTGTCCTGTTAGTTTCCTGTGGTTTTAACTAATGGCTCTCCTGAGATGTGAACTCAGCCAGATCCAGCATGGCCAGCTCCACCCTGTACCCATTCGATGTGGAAAAATCTAACCAAAGAGTTCAGTGTGGGAGTGTGTGAGCGCAGGTCTATACATAAGACTGAAAATACTTCATGTTTAACAAAGGATTTCCTGAGGACAGGAGGCAGACTCTCTCACCTGTAACACTCACATCCATCAGTACAGCGAGCCTGGGAGTGTATCCTAATCCGTTTTCTTATGTAACATGGAAGGTATCTCAAATGTTTGTTCTGTCTAAAGGAGAGTATCATTTTTATCACATCCGACTTACACTTGTCAAAATTGTGACACTCGAAGTGAAGACTAATGTCAGGTGATCTCAGGTATTATAAGCTTTAATATGAGTAAAAAAATATAGCGTGACTATGATCATATCAATAAAGAATACCTGAAATATTACTTTTGCAAATCAACTGCTCCAATCTTCATAAAAAAATATATTCTGCTCTCTGGACACTGCAAATGTATGAGGAACACACACAGTTACTGTTTTTTTGCAGATGGCTAATTGATATTTGAATAACTACTATGTATCTGCAAAATCAAGAGCAATCTGGTTTTTGTTGCAATGTATGAAATTAAACTTTCATATCAAAACAAAGTTAAATTTGTGGTCAAAATACAGTAATTAGACATTGTATGAAAAGATTAAGAAGTTGGAAAAACAACAATGAAGGAATTAAAATGAGCCACTAGAGGATGGGCATTTGGTATTGATATTTTGACTTAAATAAACTTAAATAAAAAGTAATGATATATGGTAATTAAAATATATACATAATACAACTGGGACAACTATTTTCTATTTTCTATTTATGGAATAGACTATTGTAGAATAATTGTAATACAGTAAATTACAAAACTGGTGACGCATATTCAGATGTTAGTTTATGTGACTCTAATAGCTTTCTCAACCCTTACAATCTGTAGATGTTCCCCTCATTCCAATTAACTGACTTTACTTTTATTTTATGTTGTTTCCATTGTTTCATAATGAATACATGATTATCACCAAAGAGTTGTTATTTTTATGGATACCAGGTGTATATACTTATACACACCAGCTGTCCATGCCCACAGTACTATATATGTTCATTGCCTTGGCTTCATGAAAGGAAAAGGAAGTAGTAAAACTTGAGAGCAGTTCATATAACAGCTACTGTCCTTGTAAAATTCACCATAAAAGGGCCAGCTAATAAACGTACAGTCTAAACTTTTCTATGTTGAATTAGCCATAAATAATACAACTTTCAATCAAAATTCATTTCAAATGTCCCCCCTCTTATTTCTGATATAATGTACATTGTGTTGGACCACTGATGACTCAGTGATGATGTGTTAATGACCTATTGGATGTGTTATATTTTCATCCGGGCTGCGGTAGATATTTGAATGTGTGAATCACTAGGAAACATAAATACAGCTATTTTGAGAGTATTCTGTTTATAACAGAAAAGTGAGCAGCTTCCTTGTCTGAGTCTTTGTTTTATTTTTAATTTCAGGAAGACACAAGAGACTGGGAACAGTACAGCTAAGGATTTTTTCTTATTTTTAATTCCGTAATCAAAAGATTTTCCAGTGTCAGTTTTCCTGACAACAAAAACCACAGTGAGTGACATGCAAGTAAAAATATTTACACCAGTGTCATGGAGATTTTTACATTTACCTCAGTATAAAGATACAAAGGATTTTCAGAATAAACATGAATAAAACACAAATGAATGATCAGTTCCAAATAGAGTTAACAAAGCATGCACAGATCAACGATGGTAAGTATATCAATAATTTTGAGTTGGAGTATTTACAGGTTGTGTTTGATGAAGTGCATTGTATAAGGAATATATACATGTCTTTCAAAAATTCTTAAAAGGCAAAATGTTGATTACTGAGTTGCACCACTAGTTCCGTCAGTTAGGACTCTACTGGTTCATTTCATCTCACCTGAAAGAAAAAACATAAATGATTATTATTAACTATCAATGCAAACAATACGGTTATCCAATCAATGTCTAAAAATATATATACTGGTGAGATTTCAAAGTTGTTGCAGTTTGCAGAATAAAAGATTTCAGCTCCAGATGGTCCGAAATTTAATTTGTCCAAAAAACAAAACACCTGCAAAACCAATGACAAAGCCATCAGCCTCATCTTTGCTTTGTTTTTTTTTTTTAAATGGCTAATGTTAGCATGCTAAAGTGTTAAACTACGATGGTGACCATGGTCGACATTATATCTGCTTAACATTAGCATGTTAGCATGCTAGCATGCATTTAGCACTAAGCACTGCTGTACAGCATCAAAGAGTGGCCAGCATGGCTGCACACTAGTTTTGTCTCAGCACTGTGTCATACTGAAGATCACCAAAGAACTATAGTTAAATTTCAACATTTGAGTGTTTTTTGCTCAATAACCATGTCTTTAAATCGGATCCCCAGCTTGGTAGTCAAAAAAAAAATCACAAAATAGTACAATGACTTTTTTATAAACAGTTATCTGGTTTCTTTCCTAATATGAAGTTTACCGTTGGAGTTTTGCCGATGCCATTTGCTCCAAGAGAAGGCAAGTTAGGCACAGTCAGTCTGTCCTGCTGTTGGGCAGCCTGGGGGCCTCCAGCTTTAGGAACAGCGGACTGCAATGCAACAATTTTCAGGAGGATTTAACATCACAAACCGTCAACACATTTTTGTACAGCTTTTTCTCTGACTGTGCATGGACACTTACAGTGTACACTAGTATCTGTTGAGTTTGAAATGTGGGTGTTTAAGTGAACTAACGACTCCTTGAATAATGGTTTTCCTTTGTTATCCTTCCTGTCCATCCTTCCTGCTATTGCAGCCCTCAGATTCCTCTTTTCTCCAAAGTCCACATGTACCACCTTACCTCTGCACTGTAGTCCATATATATTCATATTGTTATTTAAGGGCACATGTGTGAATAATCCTCTCAAAAAGTCGTACACTAGATATTTAGCCAGACTGCTATGAGGACATAGACAAACTGAAGGTTACACCAGTGGAATTTTTAACCAATTCAAGCAATTTGAAGTCCCCCCAATGACTTGGAGAATCTGGGGCAGCCTAGATTAATGCTTTACATGAGCACAAGAATGAATATCTGTCCCAAGTGAATGAAGGTTTGGAAACATTTGTGGGCACTTCCTTTCCCTCATTCCTTGTCTGCACAAAGCAAATGACTGTGTGTGTGTGTGTGTGTTAGTGTGTGTGTGTCTTCTGTGTTTATTTTACCCTAAAATTAGGCTGAGCAGGGAGCATTTGCTTGAGGAATTTGATTTCTTTCTCTTTCAGGGTCAAACTGTCTTCCTGAAGCTTCTTCTGATCTCTCAGCCGGTTCTGTTCCATCAGTAATTTTTCCACCTGAAGAAAATATTCATGTTATTTTAAATGGGAAACAGTGTAAAAAAAAAGGTCCTTTTACACCCTCCTCTCTCTCATGCTACTGATAATTTAGGGTATATTATCATATACAGTAAAATCTGTAATGCCAGTCACAGTTTTATAACCAGCTACTGAGGAAATCAGCTTGTTCCATAGATCTCTCTGTGGGCTTCCAGTTTCCCGACACACACATGCAGATGCGAATACTCTACATCCCTTCGCAAATATAATCTACCTGGTCATCATGATTCTTTTGCTTGAGTTGCAGCTGCCTGGCAGCCTCGGCGACGGTCTCGCTGCGATTGCGTTCGCACTGCTTTAGGTCGGTTGTCAGGTGTGAATTGTGCACCTCCATGCGACTGGACAGGGCTTGGATCTCTGCTACCTGGAGGAAGAAAGACATTTACATTTTTTTTTTTTTTATAAATCTGATAAACCTCTCAACTGTTGGGCCATATATTGTCCATTAAATATAGTATTTGCTTTCTGAGACACTGCAGCAGAAAGGGGCAGGCACAATTGCAGAGAGTGACAATGGGCTGTGGTTGAACAATGTGTCATTTCTATCCAAATTTTGACATTGTGAGTGTTTTTGCATGTTCATTTTCTGCAACAGGATGTTAAGCTGATTTATGATTGAAATCTATACTGAGTGTCTCCTCTAGCCTATAGCTTAGTGTCACTCTTAATCAACTATCGATGACCTCGGACACTGATTGAGTGAGTTTTCCAAATATGGCACTGAAGCAGCATTTTAAGATTAACTACTGATGTAACATATAGGTTTCAGAGGTAAAATGTCTTGGTTTTGGGTTCCTTTAAAATCCCAACTAAGATTTTAGAAATGTGTTAAAATTGTGAGAAAGGTAGCAAAAGCTAACTTGCCATACATACATTTAGAATCACTTGAGACTGTTTTAAAATGTTCTCCCTGCAAGTAATTTCATGCATTCCATGATCTTCTCCCATTTAAGGTATTGTGAAACTTCTTGATGGCAAGCAGCCTCTTAAAATGATGGAATTAAAATTTTGGATAGGAAGCTGTAAAGATTTCACCACTGCCATATTGTTAAGGAACTATATATATTAAGTTTGGATCATTTCCTAAAATTTTCTACTATTAAACTCATCTATAAATGCCTCAATAACCATGCTCCTAAGGGGCTCAGTGAAAGACGGCTACAGTAGCTCTCAGGGTTTCTGGCTCAAATAACATGGGGTGGCTCCATGGGGAACTGTTATGCAGCAAGGTGCCCTTTCATAAATCTTCATTTGCACAGATGTCGTTTTCTGTTTGAGGGACTAGCATGTCAGAACACAAAGTGGCGTTGGTTCTTGTTATATACTTATCCCTATAAAAATCCGAATTGAGAAAATAATGAATTTTTATTTCCGTGGGGGAAAAAAAAACACAATGAAAAAGATGACAGATAAGTTTATGAGAACCACCTTACTTCTGACAAGGAAGAAGACAAGTGTTTGTTTGAGTGTTTTTGAAAAAGTTGTAATTTACATCTGTGTCTGCATTAAAATAACTTATAAAGACTATCACGATTCTTGACCCCTCGGTGGATCTGTGTCTAAATGAAATATTTCCTTAAAGAGTAAAAAAAAAAGATAGTTGCTGAGGGAATGTGTTTTTGTTGCCCTGCACAGTGCTGCTGTATCAGCAGTGCCACACGCCTCACCTCTGCTTTGACCCTGTCTTTGCCTCAGAGGATGTCTGTCTCTTTAGCTTGATTTATCACGAATGATGCAGCGGATAGACTTCCTCCCTCATGAAACAGGTTTCCTATTCAGTTTGGTTTTTTGGAATCTTCGGTATATTCCATCAAATTTAAGGGGAAAAGGAAAACTACAAAGGGTTTAAAGGATGGTAAGATAGAAAAGAGCATTACCTCTAAACATTAAAAACTGAGATAAACAGGTGTGTAAAGTAAATAGGCACATTTACACAAGTGCTTTACTTAAATGCAATTTACAAGTACTTTTACCTTATTCGGGTATTTACATTTTATGTTACTTTATCCTTTACTCCACTACATTTCAGAGGAAACAATCTTTACTCCACTACCTTTATCTGACAGCTCTAATTTTGATTAAAAAAATATACGCTTATAATGTGTTGTCAAACGTGTTTGCCCAACCTTTTTTGGCTCATGACCTCTTACAGTTATCATGTTTAAAGTGTCTAGCTGTTGTCAGAAAAGAGTGATTTCCCCTCTAAAGTTCTCTCACAGTTTAAGGCGAATAACTGTTTAAGCCCCAAAAAAGTAAAACCATCTGTTATTTCACAATGAAAACTGACTGGAGAAAAGTCTAAAATGTGAACACAAATGTCTTTAGCAGCAGAAGTTTATTTTATTTCATACCCCTTTCCTACTTCATATATTATTAAATGACCCCTTAGACTTAACTTGTGTCCCTCTGCAGTGGCCTGACCCCTAGATCTGATACCACTACCTGACTGTATAAGAAATAAAACTGGCTCCACCTTAACTGGCTTCAATAGTAAAAGGCTTTTTTACACATTAATAAATTACATTTACTTAAGTAGGATTGTAATTCCAGGACTTGATGAGAAATTCTTCTTCCACCACTACATAGAACCACTGGTCTATTCTGACTCCTGTTAATACAAAAACGTTATTTTACTGCCACTCAAGGCTGTGTATAACAGCCTATACGGAGTAGAATTAAGGAAAAGCCCTGAACAGGTTGTTAGTCCATAGATCTGTCATTTAGAAAAACATCAAACCAAAGGATCACACACACTGACTTAAATCACAAGACACGCACACACCTTGTTGCCCACGTTGTCTAGATATAGCTGGAACTTATTCTCCACATCCCTGGACAGATTTGTGCAGCTGTTTCTTATCTTCTCCATTTGTTCCTGTTGGCTGTCACAGGTGAGGTGGAAGGTCAGCTGGTGGGGAAACAGGTTGTTGATCCGGTTCAGGAAATCCCTGGTCACTGTCGTGATCCCGTCCAAAGTCTGAGCAAAATCCTCTTTGCACTTCCTGGTTAAAAAAAAAAAAAACCAAAAACCCAAAAACAACAACTTTAATGCGTTTTATCATATCATATTTTTTTCAGTTGCACCCAGCGAGCAGACAGCGCCATACCTGGTATAGAGGCTCAGCTGCTCTTTCAGCATGGCGTTGTCCCTGCGCAGGGTGATGGCATCCTGGTTGTGTGTGTCACGGTCTTTGAGGGCATCGTCTCTCTCCTGGCTCAGGAACTGAACTGTCTTGGTGAAGTTTGACTCGATGAGATTTATCATAGCTTTCTGCTGAGCGTTGAGGCTTTGCAACATCTTCAGTTCATCTTGAGAGTTAGGAGAAGAAGAGAATTAACACAGAACATCTTAAATGCACACTTGTACTCTTACTTTTCCTTTTATTAATGTTTCCATTTTCTGTATTTATTGATATTCAAGTACCAATTTTCTAATTTTAAAAGTAATGAGGGAATTGACTCTCAATACATAATTTAGTAATGCTTTATAGACTAGTTATTAGAGATAAATAAGATTAAGTATAAGATTGTCAGGCTGTGAGCAAGTGAGCTACTGATATTGTAGTTTCTAAACTTCTAATAAGCCACCAGTCTGTAGCTATAAATGTTAATAAGTAATTAACTACGGTTGTTAAACCATCCAATAACTGTCAGTTAAATATCAGCCAGAGAGATTTGTCACAAAGTTAATTAACCCATGTTAATGAATGTCTTATAACTGTTTTTTAAAGCATTAGTAAATGATTTATTAAACATTAATAGCAACTAACAAGTCCTTAATATAGGCTTCCTTATCAGAAAATGGAACCAATACTCATTTGCTGAATTGTATTTGAAAACAATTTGCCCTACTTGCAATCATATTGTCTTACCTTGGGCACGCCTACTTTAATTTTAATTTACATATGCAGCTATCATTTCCAGAGTAATCTCTCACAGTATTTCAACAGTGAGGTATCAGAGTATTACACTGAGTATGTTATTGGGTTACATACTGCTGGTAGTGACCACAGCAGGGGCCTGGATCGGAGGGGTGGGACGCCGTGCAAACATGCTCATTGTTGTCGCACTCACAGTTCTCTCACAGTTTGCCTACAAAGGTATAAAGATGATTCATGATGTGCTGGTTGCATTTTATTACCACGGTGACCCAACTACAACAATGCTTAAGGCTATAAAGAAATAATCATTTTGCAAATTCGCACATTGTAAAAACCGCACATCTTAAACGAGATTTGCTCTTGTTTAGGAAAATTCGAAGATGATTAAGAGGTGCTAAAAACTGCAGTTTAACAAAATGACCTTGACCCTTCTAAGGGCATCTTAGCGAAAACCCACTTTTGTCATCTTTTGATAACTTCTCTGTATTTTTGTCTACTTACTAATTTAAGTTTTAGCTGATATTCTGTGTTGTTGGCATCAGTCTTCAGCTTCTCAAACTCTTTCTCCAGAGCAGTTTTTTCAGCTGTGCGAGTGTCCAGCTGAGCTCCCAGCTCTCCTTTCTCCTTCCTCAGCTGGACGTTGTTCATACTCAGCCTGTTGTAACTCAGCTCCAGCTCCTTCAGATTAACATTCAGATTACTTAGCATCATCTTGACATGTATTTCACAGCTGTAAGAATGTTCACATAATACTGTGAAATGAAATAGTAATATGCCAATAAAAAGATTCTTCTAATTCTTAGTTATAACATATGGTGTCAGACACACAAAAAAAGACTAATATTGATTGATTTTGTCTGCACAAACAAGAGACTGATTGAAAGCTGCTACAGAAATAAATCCGTCTCATTTTTGAGGCATAACTAAGTCTCTTAAAGATCCTTTCCACTAAAATTGTGCTTTTGTTGAGCCATTTGGAAGTGGATGAAATTTTAGTATTTTTCTTTGGAGAAACTATAACAGACAATTTCTAACAAACTAAACCAAGGTTATATCCCAAAACAAAACCACTGACCTCGACCCTCTTCTCCTCAGCAGACTTTTCTGGCTGTCCATAGATGAGGAAGAGCACAAGACTGACGATGATGAGAGACTGGATCAGAGAGGAAAAGAAGAAGACGATCCTCATGTAGTAGCCACAGCTCTTTCCTTTGGGCTTGTGCAGGGGCTCCCTTGAGTCCCGGCCAAACTTTGTCCGGGAGTAACTGGAGTTGTACATGACTGTCGGAGGTGAAATGGTGGCAGTCGGATTTTAGAAGATCTAAGCAAGAATTATTTGGTTGCAAAAATCCGCAAGGTTTCCCGTCTGATGTTCTCTTCCCCGCAGAACAGGTGCTGAGTCTTCAATATGTCAAACAAAAACGCAAGAGGCTTGATAGTGAGATACTTATTTTTCTTTCTTCTGCAGCTCAGCCACACTTTAAGGGTGCAGAGACATACAGGCAGAAATGACACGGTAAGGATGGATGTAAACACTGTCCCTTAGGTGTGTAAAGGGCCCATGTTTATAAATGCTGCTGGAGGCACACTTCCAGTCCATCCTGGCCCTGCCCTCACCTCCCCTGCCTCCCTCCCTCCCTCGCTTCTACTCCCTCCCTCGCTTCTCCTCCCTAATCAACCTCTGTCACAGTTATAGCCTCCAGCTGCACTGCGGCCCACATGAGCACAAATCTTCCTACCATTTGGAGTAAAAAGAGATTTCTTAAGTTGAAAAGCTTCTCCTCCAGACCCATCATAGCACATTTAAAAATGCTCTGCTTGGACTAAAAATTTGAGTCTGCTATGCTTTTCCACACAAATGTTTGATAACTTAATTAAAAATGTAAATTATATTTAATCCTTCTCTTTCGTTGAAAAAGCCAGAACTTTTAACATGCAAATTTTGTCAATTGCTAGTTTAACTGCTGGACAAAAAATGTCTCCTACTTCAGCATGTGTGCACTAGGTAGGGCTGGGTTGTTCTCAAAAGTACCAATATTGCTGATACTAAGTCATGATTTGAGAATGGATACTCAGCTCAACACCAAAAAAATGTATCCACCTCAAATTAGATCACAATCTTGGCTCATGAATACTTTTTTTTTTTTTTTTTTAGTGCTGCAGCATTTCCTTCTCTGCTGCTGTTATGTGCATAGCAACCAGGATCATGGGGATCAGGTAATTATTTCAGAGAATTCACAGACTTTTGGAAACCTCATATTAGCTAAACTTTTGGAGTGTGAGAAATATTGTACTTCAGTAAAAGTCAGAAATACTATCAGCAAAATGTACAAAAGTTGTTAGTGTATTATACCATTGAACTATTATGACTGATGCACTAATGTGTAAGCAAGATTTTACTGTTGTAATTGATCAGGATAGAACTATTTTTATACTGATTGTGTGAGGCATGATTATCCACTGAACAACTAGTCCAGGGCCCCAGACCCCCAGTGGCCCCAAAGGTCCCTGATGCAAGGTTTTTGTATGGGTTCATATACTTTGATTAAATTCAAAGTTGTTGAAAAAAATATACACCGATAATAACAAAATATCAACTTTAGAGGGTTCAGTAGAATTTGTGGGTGTTTCCTGTGGAGGTGCCCTTGGTCAAAGTCTAGTTTTCAGACCTTATTCTATTTTATAATATGCTCCCATCGGACCATGTATTACTCCAGTACAGAGGTACTGCTTAGCCTCTGGAACTTGCATGTGCAGTGACAGATGGGCCCAAACACACAATTTTTGTCCTGGGGCATCCTCAGATGTTAATTTAAACAGGCTGCTGGGTTTTTTTTTAACCTATATTAATGTATCATATTTTTTATATACTCACGTTTTAAATGATAAAAGAATTACCTGAAAAGTAACTAGTTACTATAGCTGTCAGACAATTGTAATGGAGTAAAAAGTACAAGGTTGACCCCTATATGATTATAATATATGTAAGTACCATCAAAAGTAAATTCTCAAGTTAAGTACAAGTATCACCAAAAAAGGACTTAAGTACAGTACTGGAGAAAATATACTGAGTTCTTTTCCACTACTGTTTTCACATGATATAAAAGAAACCACCCATCAGTGACAGACATTTAAACATAGCTACTAAAGACTATCACAGGATCCCTGATTGTATTCCCCTGGTAGTGGATGAACAATGTAAGCACTCCCTGTAAGGAGTGAAAGAAGAAAATTGAAGAAAAAAAAAATCCACCCTATCCTGTTCCAAGTAAGCACGGAAAGGAGTCATGGCAGTGGAGTGAAGGAGTGAAAACAATAGGGACCTGTCATTCTTTGGGGATGACGGTATAACAAGTTCTCCCTGCGGTAGATACACTAGACCCCCCCTCCCCATGTTGTTTGGGGTGATGACGTGAGGAACAGTCGACTTGGCTAGGGAAGGGTGTGAAAGGTGAAAGGTTCTCTGAGCCCAGGCTTTTCCTGCCCCCTATTGTCCCTCTGACAACCTGTCTTCACCGGAAAAAAAACTAATTGTGAAGGTATGTTAGAGTGACCGAGGATGAATGTCCATCAGGAGTCAGGACAGACATCGTATCAACTTCTGAACAAAAACAGGAAACCTAATGGTTGTTGACTAAGATAAAAACACCTCTTAAGTCCGGACACCTTTAGGGTGACAGGAAAATATATATCTAAAACTGTATAGGTGAATAAGAGATAAGAGATAAGTTTTTCAACAGAAGGTGCAATAACTGCTTAATCATGCTGTCATACAGGCCAACAGCCTCACAAATTTGAGTGAAAGTGATTATAAACACTGACAGTGAAAAATAAGTTGAATGCTGATCAAAGCAGAAGAATTTTATCAGAATTTCCAACTTAGAATATTTACTAAATAAATAAGAAACCGCTCCCTGTACTCACAGACCACAACAGTGTTTGACGAATCCTTTAAATTCAGTTGGCTTTGTCTCACAAGGGAATTTGCTGCCATCTCCTGACAAAACAGTAGTAAGAACACAAAATTCAACACAAGTACGCAAATGGAAAATTTGTTCAAACATTTTTTTTTTTTTTTTTAATATCCAGAATCAGCTTCAAAAAGCTTGTCTATACAGTGTGTTTCAAGTGCAGCTAGACTGGCCGTATGAGGGGCCTTTTTCACAATCAAACTGACGCTACAGAGATCAGTCTAAAAAAAATAATTTTAAATTAAATCATGAGGCCACATCTAAATTAATGTACATTCTTTCATTGTCTGTGTAACATAAAAGAGTGACAAAAGAATTTATGATTAAAAACAACCCCTTATAAAATAAAAAAATACATTAAAACAGGCAACAAAAGTGGAAATTACCAACTAAAAGGGAAGGAGATATTACAGAAGTTCTAACCTCAATGATACAGTATATCATATGAAAGTTCATTATTTTATTGTCCCAAAAGGCCTGCAATGGAAAACTATCACAGATATTGTAGTTTGTTCGATTTCCCCCTTAAGACTAAAAGATAATTGTGGTCTAAGATTTGAAAGAAAAAAACAAATGGTGAGGGTGTATGTTTAACAAACCCCAATGCTTAAACCATTTTATTTTCCTTCTTTAATATTTATTATCTTCTCGTTCTACTTGTGTCCTGCTCTGGGACTCTCTGACCTCCATTTCATCACTTCAGCTCCAAGAAGGAGTTTTACTGCTAAAAACCTGACCATTTTATTAAATCCCCAGCTTATAACACTCAATGACTCATTCATTGTCTTATGGAAACACAAGGACAGTGTCAATAGTAGACTGCTGAAATCCTCATTTCTTTCTTTACAACTTTGCCCGGTTTTCCACAATACTCGTAACCTCTCAAGCAGGAAATGGAAAAAATCCTCAGTAATAAGGTGTACTCAGGAAACCACTTTGCCACTTTTCTGATAAACTACAGTGTGTAAATTTCACAGAGAAGAGGGGCTTTGTGAGTGTGTCTCATTTTAGACCGTTGCCTCAATGTCCTGGGGGTCTTCCCCCTCCAGCAGGCTGTAAGATGCATGACTCTGGAAAGGTCTCTGTAAAGGGTGGGCCAGTAGTTTGGCCATGCAGTTGTGCAGCTCGATGGCGGGTCCACTCAGGGAAACCTCAAAGCGATAGCACATGCCCTTTGAGTCCAGGTTGCAGAATGAAGTATAATTGTCCTGGACACAGAAAATATAAATTCAGTGAGTGCCTTAGAGGCATGGTTACAATAAATATTCAGGGAAATATTCAGACTAGATCATGTAAAAGTTGCAGTTATATTTAACCCCACCTTACATGCTTAGAGGGATGGACAGGTTCACTGATATACAGTGCAAGAACATATTTCAAGTAGGTAAGACACAACTTAGCACTGAGACCAGATGTGCAACTGATGACTTAAGGTGCTACTTAAGGGATCTACTGAGACACCACACCTGACAAATCTGATACAACTACAGCATTATGTTGTGTAACTACTGTACACGGCCAAAACCCACTTCATCAGCTGCTCAAACTCACCCTCCAGCTTGTGTCATCCCCCTGCTCCTCCACACCATTGTGTAGATAAACCACATCAAAGAAAAAATATGGAGACTGTAGCATTTTCTGTAGCAGGGCACAAAAACAAGCAAGACTTTCACTTCAACTTGAAGCTGCTCAGAGCACCCAACAAGATACTACGAGGGAAAAAAAAATCTAATGTAAATTGGAAAAAAAACAAAAAAAACAAAAAAAACCTGTTTAAAGCACTGATGCTGGGTATAAAGTAAAGACAGAAAAAGCAGCTCTCTCAGCAGTTCTGTACATACACTAACAGCCTCGGAGGGGTTGAACTGAAGCTGCCCCGCATGTCGGCTGTAGATGAGTACGGTTCGCACCACATAAGGAGGTGGGATGGTTTGAATATTCTCCATCAGTGGTAGATCAATCTTCTGTCGACTAGAAAGAGATGAGAAGAACGGATGATCCTCAGCGAAATAACTTTCCATGAGCTTTATGAGACCAAAAAAGTTTGTAGTTGACAGTACTTACATTACATTCAGAAGATCTTCCAGGTCTACGGAGGACAGTTAAGGCTAAAACTTAAGAGCTAGAATTTGTCTTACTGTCCTATTAATGGCTTCATGGCATGAAATTTATTTTCATCATTCAAAAATTTGTTTTGAATGAAAGGATACTGAAGGACTCGCACACATTGGTCTCTAGATCATACAGACAGCTGCACAGCTCCCTGGGGTCAGACGTGAAGCCTGACAACTGGCAGAAATACAAAGACATTTAAGAGGAGGAAACAGAAGATAGTATTCTAAAAAAGAAAAAAAAAGTAGACATGTTGCATAGATACATCATGGAGGCACCGCATGTGACATTTGGGGGAGATTAAAATGCTCCTGGACTCACCCATAGGGCATCATCATTCACTACAACCAGGGCAAACTCATGGCGTTTGTCAATCTTGTGTTTAGTTCTGACAAACATCTCTATCATCTTCTGTGATATGTTCAGGGCATTTGTTTTAGACCTAACCAGAAAGACAGTCAAATCAGGCAGCGGTCACAAACATGAAACACTAGCAGTGTGAAACACTGATACACTTTACTGTAGCTTACCCATTAAAAGACTCTAACTTTGGCAAAGACATCTCTTCAGAAAGGTCTAAGCAGATAATCTGTTATAAGGAAGACAACATCAGTTAAAATAAACCTTGGGCTGATTTTAATGTGGGACCTCATTATTCAAGACTGCAACGCTGGCCTACCACTTTCTCTGGGCAGTTGACGCGGGGGACTCTGAGCTGGTACTCTGCTGGGGGAGGGACGGAGGTTGACAGGGGAGGCTGCTGCTGCTGCTGCTGCTGCTGCTGCTGCTGCTGCTGCTGCGTGGGCTTCGGCCTCTCTTTGGCTGCGACAGCTGCAGTAGACAGAGGCACGGTGGCACTGGCCGCGGCGGCCACTGCAGCCGCAGCGGGAACCGCGCTCTGAGCCGCAGCCGTGGAGACCGTGGTGGTGGTGGAACTCGGGGGGCTGTCGCTGGTCGAGGCCTCCCCCTCCCCCTCCACACGACTGCCCACTGCAGGCTGAGGTACGTTCTGGTTACCGTTGCCCCCCAGGCTGCCCGTGCTGCTGCGACGGTCCTCTGCGCCTTCGGGGTTGGAGCGTGTCCGAGGTCTCAGCTCCACCAGACGCTCCTCTCCATCTGCTGGACCGGGCTCTGGTGTCTCCATTGGATACAGAGGTTACTAAGGAGGTGGAGATGATGGGAAACTTTTTAACCATAATATTCTCTTAACATTACATTCTGGCTCTTACCCCTGATATTAAATCCTAAGTACAACTCTAACTCGCCAGGTGATCTTTCAACCTACCCTCCCCAAATAAATCCCAACAACAGCTGCGAGTACAAGACAACTATTTTTAATCCTAAAAAGCCATTTCTAAACTCATATCTAAAAAACAGCTACTTATACATCGCAGCACACTCCTTGTCCGGATGAAGACAATAATTAGCACAGGAAAGCTTTATGAAATACCCAAGCCCACACAGTTTATATTTCCACTTTTTAATAGCATGCCGGTCCACAACATATGA
Source organism: Istiophorus platypterus (assembly GCA_016859345.1). Taxonomy (NCBI): domain Eukaryota; kingdom Metazoa; phylum Chordata; class Actinopteri; order Istiophoriformes; family Istiophoridae; genus Istiophorus; species Istiophorus platypterus. The sequence goes on from CM029123.1 coordinate 20,278,697, forward strand.
AGGTAACGCTACACGATAAAAGGTGCAATTCTGTCCTTGTGAAAACAGTGTTCAGCGCTCAGTAATGGCGGCGTCACAAAAATCTGTGTTATTCAAACTTTGCAGAAAGTACAGTCTAATGAAAAATGCGTCCGGAAAGAACGACGGAGGGTCAGAAATCGCTGACAAACACTTGGTGGCGAAAAAAAGCTGGTGGAGCAAGTTCATGTTTTTGTGACAGCGCATTAACGCCTTAGCTGTTAGCATTAGTTAGCTTCGATAATATAAATTGCGTTAAAGCAGGCGACTTGTGAGGTATGAAACGTGTCAGGCTCAAGTGAAGAAGTGGACTTACTTGAATTAAAAAGTGCCAAAGGACTACGATTCAATCAACGTAAAACTCATTGAAAGCTGCAAAAAAATGTATCTTAGCGACGGGCTAACATCTGTTTTGAACGGACAACTTCCTCACCGGAAATGACCCAAGGCGGAACTGCGCAGTCTAATGGCATTGTGGGTAGTGAAGTTCATGGGGTTTGTAAACTACACTTCTTCTTCTCCTCCTCCTCCTCTTCTGCTCCATCTCCTACTAATAATGCTACTACAATGATGAGTATAGTGGTAAAAGCAGTGGCAGAGTGAGTGGAATATAAAGAATAAATCCCCCCCATGACTGACGCTAATTGACTGAAATCATTCGCACCATCTCCCGGCATTTAATCTTTTACCATGAATGATGTGCAGAGATTGTCCCCTGAATGAGGAAATTAAAAAAAAAAAACATGCCTACATTCAAAAGGAATCTGGATTTAACAACCCAGTTTTGGGTTATCTCCAATGAGTTCTGCAGAACCTGGATCAGGCAGACCCAGATTGTCTTTAAGGATGGGTAAAATATATAGAACTGATCTAAACTTAATCTTTACAGCAGGCAGTCATGTGAAAAATGTCATCCTCGAACACTCCGGTGTTACTGTGAGTCAGCTGTTATTCTCAAAATTGATTGCCCCTTCATGCATGTTTCTGATTACGTCACATTACACGCAGTATTTATAATTTTTGTGTGTGAAGCAACACTGGATTTCCAGGGTTCACACCACTGGTCATAGTTTGCTATTAAAAAGGCATGGAAGCTTTCGGTGGACAAAACAGGAAAGGACACAATGTGACAGGGAATGGGTGGGGATGACTTTCCAAGTGTTATCCACTTACTTCTTTCATGACAGTAAACAGGCAGAAATGCAGAGAGAGGACATGCCGCGACCGACTGCTGATTGGAAAATATAATTACAGCAGACAAATCAAATAACACGAACAGTAGAAAACACCTCCTCATCTTGTGAAATGCTTAATTTTAGGCAGTGAACAGCGCAACGGGAATTAAATCAAAGCTGCGGGCATCAAGAAGTATGGAGGTAAGTTTTGATGAGGTGTCTCAGTATTTACTTTGGAAACATTTCACTTAACATAAGGGATGTCGCATGACCTGAGCAAGACAACGAGTCCATGACAAAGCCTATAAGATTGTAATGAAGTTCAAATTTGTCACAATGTGAAATGCCTTATACAGATGCTACATGTAGTGCCAACTTAAACTACAACAGAACGGCTACTACTATCTACAGACTTATAGCACTTTGTTTTTTTGACCAGAGTGAATTAACAGCAGGATTTTTGATGACTTAAATTACTGACTGAGTGGTACCATTGTGGTTGCAACATATAGTTTTGCACATTCTTCCTGTGTTCACATGCTCAAGTGAATTCAAAATACTGAATTGCCAGAAATTGTAAATGTGAGCGTTTGTCTAGTAGACTGTCCAAGGTGCTTTGCTTTTTGTCCAGTGAATGCTACGATAGCCCCTCTGTAACCGTGGCTTGGGCTAAGGAATTTGAGGTATGTCGCCGACTGTTGTCTACATAATTTACTGTATGTTAGAATTCACATGATTCAAAGGTGGATGTTGCACATTTTATAATTATAACATTTTATTTATAGGCATCGCGTGTTGCTTATGGCAGCATAGAATAGAGACGTTTTGTTCAAATTTCATGTTCCAATTTTTATCCATTTAGTCAATCCACTTTGTGCAAAACAAAAGATGTTCTGGCCTACGATGTTTGTTAGGCAGGAAGCTGGATCTCAGGATATTTTGGCTTCCTCCTTTTCCGCTGTCTGAACAATAGCTGCTAAATAGCACAGCAACAATGTCTGGTTCAAGAGCACAACAGACTTTAGATGTGGAAACATGCTGATGGCTTATTTTGCTATATTCAATTATGAGCCACTCTTCACTGGATGATTATTCACAGGCAGTGAGTCCAATATAATTGCTGGAACTGTGCAAAAAACAGGAAGAGTGTTGATATGATATAAGAAAAACTGCAAAAAAAAATTAATTGAGTAAGCTCTAGAATATTTTAATAACCCTAACGCATCTCCATTTTTCTGCAGGATTCCTGTCTGGTCAGATGTGACAGCCTGGATGCAGGGTCAGGATGTGACAGGGAGATTTTTGACTGCATGACCTTTGACCTCGAGGGCTCTGACCTCACAGCAAACCTCGAGCCTTCTCCAGCAGAACTGGCGCAGTGTGAGGCTGAAGTGGGCACGCTGCTCAGCATCATCGCTGAACTCAGCAAGAAGATGGGTTCGCTGAAGGCACCGAGGTAACGCTGATGAAGTGTGTGATCAGATGTGTAAATTTACAGAAGCAACGTGTATAAGCTTGGCACTAAAAACGTCCATGCAGTTAGTCTGAAATAGTGTTTAGCTTGAATAAAAATGCTTCTGGGACCATGATTATTGTATATTCTCACGTATATTCTCATCAAAAAACTATATATTACTCCACTGAATGCTTGTCTGAACATAAACAGACTGGCAGAAATGTTTTCTACTCTTCTTTTGCAGTGAACCAGGGGACATGAGACCCCCAGGACCGTCCACCGGGCCTTTGGTTCCGGACCTTCTGTCTCACAGGCTGGTCAGAGGCAGCCCAGAGAGACGTGCTGCCTCCACTGCCACATCTAAACCTCCACTGACTGACCGAGGTTGGCACTTGCACTGTATAGCTTTTTTTCAGTAGACCTCATTCTTTGATCCTGTGTGGCTGCAATGCATGTGGGCTATCTTACCTCCCACTGGGCCAGACAAGAAATAATGTTTTGTGTCCAATAGAACAACTGATGCATTATTTTAAGTCTTTGTTCTGAGTCTGTGAAATGCAGCATGTGATCTCAAGGAAAATCCAGCCCACAGTAAGTTGACAGTTTTCAAAGCCACTTTTACATTTTGATATGAAAGGAAGATGCCGTGTAAAATTGCCCCTCACTTTGTCCAACACAATTGACTGCACCTCTATTTTTCATCCTCTAGTGGGCAGTGGTGTAGTCTGGACAAAGCTGCAGGAGGTTTTATCTTCAGTGGAGGACTCCATCAGCTGCAGAAGGACCTGGGCGGCCCCAATCACAGCTTCTGACCAGGACAAGCAAAAAGAGCATCTGAGAGCAGCCCAGGAGAGCTGGGTTCAAGCCACTCAGGTGTTCAGACATAAGCAAGTTCATCACGATTTGCCGATGTGCTTGAATTTCTAATTATCACATCTGCAAATTCAACCAAAATTTAATGTTACGTGAAATGTAATGAAAAACTTTGCAAAAAAACATGATGCACATGATTGCTAGTTTTAGCTAAATAAATAAATAAAAATACTATACATTGTGTCATGGTGAGTCTTAACAGTTCAGTTTAAGAGAAAAATATGTCATCCCTCTAGCCCTCTTTAGACTCCCTTCAGCTCCTCTAGTAATTTTCACTCGCTGGTTGCAGATATTAGAGGAGATGGAAAGAGAGTTTGGGATATCGTGCCCATCGGCCTCGCAAAAGGACCAGTATCAGGGGGACGTCCAGGATCTGACCAAACATGGCTCTGCTCTCAGAAGCACCTTTCACAGTCGCCAGGAGGAGCTGGAGAGAGGACAAAACACGCTCAGCCAGATGGAAGAGGAAAAGAACAAGGTGGGAATTACTCAACCTTCAGTTTTGTTTATGACGAAGGGAAAGGCAAATTATAAATATAGAAATGCCAAACAATTTAATAAGTGTTTTATAGAGAAAAGGTCCCTCTGAGATTTTTTGGTGACAACAGTTTATGGAGCCAAAGACTAGATTTTATAATATAATTAATTATTACCAACCTGTTTTTATTAGTGGCTAGGAGGTTTGAGTCGTTTGAAATACTTAACAATGTGGTTGATTCCGTGTATTCAGACAAGAATAAATATTGTGACACTTTCTCTTCTTGTCATCCAGCTGGTAGGTCTCCATAAGGCCTGGAGGGCAGCTAGTCGCTCTCCCTCCTACCGGTCCAGCGCTGGGACTATCAGTCCAGACTTGGCCTCTCCTCCCTTTCCCGGCTCTCCTTTGCTCCACAGAAGAACAGCCAGAGGTTTAACGCTTCTGTCTGCTGGGGGAGACGGCTCTCCGTTGGGCTCTGTTAACTCGGGCAGTCCTTGTCCGAGCCCAATCAGCCTGGAGTCCGAGACGGAACGACTGAACAGGTGAATCTGACGAGCAGCCCGGGATGTTTCAGAGTAACAAAAATAAGCTCCAGTATACCCAGGAGTCTTATGTCGATGTTTTGGTCCAGTGGATATAGTAAAAGTGTTTCTTCCTCAACAGCAGCTTTATTATTTGTATAATCAAACCTATGTGTCGAAACAAAGTCGTTCTCCCCAGTACTCTCCCCTCATCCTCCCTCCCTTTATCCCAGGTACATTGAGAGGCTGAAAGCCAGAAATGAACGTTTGACTGCAGCTCTAGAGCGAAAGAAGGGAGAGTCGGAGCAGATCAGCATTACACTAAACAGACTTGAGTCCGACTGCTCTGCCTTGCAGACGGCTCTCAAATACTGGTACGCACATAAAACACACCTGTCACATCAGTGCAAAGGCCTGTCTGCACATACATGTATAATCTTTGTCAGTTTTAAAATGTTCTTTGACGTGTGTCAAAATAATGAAGGTGCACGGGTCAGCAACCTACCAGTATTAATTTGGGTTCTTCTCATCTTGTGAGGACGTATGTGTTTTGTCATTGTGGTTGTGATTGACAGCGAGGAGTGTGAGGAGGCCTACAGCGAGCTACTGTCACTTTATGAGGCCAAGAAGCAGCAAAGCATTCCTCAGTGGACAGACTCAGCAGGTTGTTAAATATCACTGTTTAATACTGCTTACAATTCGGTGCACTAGGACACTTGCATGTACAGTAGGTATGCATGCTATTCACACACACACACACACAAGCAAACACACAGTTGGATTCAGTTTGTCCCTCTCAGCAGCCGGTGACAGGCGGCAGCACGACAGTCCATCATCTCAGCTCAGGAACATGGGAACCGAAGAGATGTCCTCCTCCTTCTCAACAGCAGAGGTCACAGAGGAGACGGAAACACAGACTGACGCAGAATACACGGGGCAGAGGTGAGATTTTAAAGTACTGTTACACAATCGAGCAATAATATATGTGTCATCGATGGCCATATATCAGACTGTAAGAAGGAAGGAATAACAGTTTAAAAACATGGAATATAACTCATATAATTAACCTGATACCTGCCAAATATTTCAAAAGCTATTAGCGATGACTCAGTGTAGTGGGGAAACAACACTGAATATTTGCATTCAAATGTGGACATTTCCTGGACCAAGTATTTGTCTAGTCATTCACTACCCGTAACCCCACAGGTCACCTGAGCCGATGAATCGGGAGGCGGTTCTCCGTCAGCAAATTGAGCGTCTGAAGAGGGACCGGGCGGCCATTTGCCTCCCTAAACCGAGCCCGGTAGCAGAGAGCAAACTGAGCCCGGAAACTGGTCACCCGGCCGGGTGGAGGGGTGGACACTTGACCAAAGATAACTTCAAACCTCCCGATGGCAAGAAAGAGAAGGCTTCCCTCTTCTACGAACTCATCTCTGTCAGGGTAGGGGAAGGGCGTTCGCGGCCTTTGAGTTCATACTATGAAAAGTTAAGATTAATGGCATCCGTGCCCAGAAAATGTTGATGAGAAAAGGTGACTTTTGTTCTAATGTCATGGTCACATTTTGCATCATCCTCACGGGCAAAATCTATGTTGCACTACATAACACTACCCCAAGCTCACAATCCCAAATTCATTGTTTGGAGTATATATACAGGAAAGTGTCAGAAGATGCCAGCAGATCTCTGAGGTCAGTGAGTGCTGGTATGTAATGAACTTAATGATCCTTAATTATAAGTTTAACGTATCTTAAAGGCCAAACACTGAGAAACAAATATTTTCTAAATGAAATGAAAATGAAATGTCCTAATTCGCTGTATTTACTGTTAAAAATATATATTTGAGTGTCTGGATACTGACTGAGTCAATTTATGCCCTAAATGTTGCCCTCACATCCCACAATGAAATGATGACGTTTACTGCTTTCTGCTAACAATTCTACAAGCAATGTAATGTATTACATTTTCTGGGGGCAAAAGTTATCATTGCATGACACTACATCTCTGAGTGATGATGCAAGTGTCTTTGACCTTGATTTATTGCTCACTAGGCGCTAAGCTACTGAATTCATATTATATAGGGAGAAGGGAATCCATGAATCAATTAATTCACATATATCAATAAATAAGTAGGGAGACCAATACAGGATTTAAAACATTTTCTGACTTGGGTGACTCTTGGCAATATAAAAGTATATGCAGTAGGGGCTCCGACCTTCCACATAAGCCCCAAAAGTAGAGGTAAAAACCAGCAAGTTGTGGTAAAATTTCTACATCTTGTGCTTTTACCAACGATTCGGACATTCTCCCTCTACAGCTTTACTTGCAACGTTCTGTGTTTAAGCCCTTATACACTATGGTTTACGGTCTAACTGTTTTGGTTCAGGAGGAGATGTCAGATCTGCGAGCTCTGATCCGTCTCAAAGAGAAAGAGCTGAGGTGTCTGGAGTGGAGTTTAATGGCCCAGAAGGCCCAGGAAGCAGCTGGAGTTTTCGTCCCGGAGAGTCTCAGGGAGGAGCCGGAAGATCGCAAGAGTGAGCAACAGGTGTGACAGACTATTACAGCAGCAACAATTTTAATTTTCAAATAATACAAAGTCAAGGTGAAATGAGCAAGAGGGAGCAGGACTTTAGTCTACTGTGACAGACCCGATTCAAATCTGGGTGTCCCGCATGGGAAATCATACATCTACCAAAGCAGAATCCCTCCCGGCCAAGAAGGATATTTTGGTTCCACAAGGTCTTCTGCTGGGCTTTCCTGTCGCTGCAGCACAGATTTCTACTGCACCAACCACCTCTGTCATTGTCAGATGATGGAGAACTGAACAGCTACTTCAGGGAAACACAACTTTCGGTCTAATTGGCCAGGCCTAGTTAGGCTATGTGGAAGTTGCACAACTTCTTATCAGAAGAAATGCGTCAAGGATCAAAGATTCCTCATAAAACTGTCTTCTCTTCTTTATGAATATTTCTTTTTTTAATGGCTAAAAAGAAAATAGGTTGTTATTTAGATCCAGATAGTCAGGTTTCCCCTAGGTATTGCAAGATAAATCAGGGGGGTCACAAGGTGATTAACTAAAGGGTAAAACATATTTCTGCCAAACAAAAGTTGACTTATTTCTGATTCTAATCTTTGCGTTCTTATTTTAAATTTATATATTATCTATATATCTGAAAACATTCAAAATAAATGATCTGCGATTGGAAAAAAATCATTCTTTGGATCAACAGCAACCTCTGACAAAACGCTGAGCAGAGACACTACCTCAAGCTGAAAGGGTTGTGAACCAAAGGGTTTTTTTGGGGGGGGGTTGGCTTTAATTATAATTCTTATTGAATTTTATGTCTTAGCGGCTGTGTGAGACCACAGCTAAACCAGGTGGTGATGGGGACATTGTTGGACATCGAACCAGGCCCATTTTGAAAGAGCTGCAGGCCGTGCTGCAAAGGTGAGGTGTTCTGTGTGTCCCAAATCCATGCTTTATGAAAATTTTGTTTTTAATATGTTTTGTTTAACATTGGAAAAGTGACAAAATCAGGTATACTCAAAACAGACAGTAGGGATACTAAATAAAGTCGATGTGTGGGTAAACTATGGATGACCAGGTTGTGAGACACTTCCAGAGAGATCTTGAAAAACAAAAAGCTTTGCTTTTGTGAAGCTTAATTGGCAGTGACAATCATCATACATTTTGTATATTTCCTGTTTGCATGAAATAGCTTAGTGTGTTATTTGTTTTGTAACTAACTGCTAAAACTGCATACTGTGACGATTACTGTGCAGCATGGAAATAGGACATTTACATAGTCTTCTGCCCCTGAATAGTGTAGTTCAGTACTTAAAATATAGCACTGACACTAGATTAGAGGCAAAGATTAGAGGCAAAAAACCCAATAATGTCTTCATGCTATAAAATGCTTTAAATAAAATCATCTAAAATCATCTATCATCTAGGGAAAATACAGAATACATTAACATATTAGTGTTTGACAGTTATAAAGAGTATAGCTCAAAACAAGCTGACAGGATACTTGTAAACACCCCCAGATGAATATAACGGCAACTGGTAAAATCTGAGTAAGATTTGAAAAAGCGACCCAATGAATGTAGTTGGTGTAAAATGAATCCTTTAGGCATCTGTTGCCTGGTTTCAGTAGAAACTGCTGGTTTTGATCTGTTGCTTAGGAACAGTATCAGCAGAAATGCAGACTTTGAACATAAAGACCTTCTAGTTCTTTCTTTCCATCAGGTGCTTCAGAGAGCATCCTTTTTCCTCATCTGTTCTTCTAAATAAAACACTGCTGTTAGCACTCTTCATCACATTTATCTAAGGTCTAAGGCCAATGACACACCATTAAAACCATTATCATTCTTTAGAGAGATTTTTTTTTTTATGTTTTATGTAAGGAAATGTCTTCTGTGCTTCAAGCAATATCTCGACAGTATCTTCAACACTCTGCTGCATCTGATTTTATGTTTGTTTTAAGGGAACAAGCCCTGAAGAAGAGATTAGCTCTAGTCCATGACTCATTGAACACAGCTCTCGCAGACAGCACCTCACACAGGAAGGACAATGGAGAGCAGATTGCACGACTCACGCAAGCTCACAGGTAAGCATCCCATAAAATAGTACTCAATTGACTGCAAGTTACTGTCTTTGTTTACTGCCATCTTTATGCCTCCAAACGGGAGCTAAAAAAGCAGCTGTGCATGTATTAAATAGGATCCTGTGCGTATCTCTTATTCCAGTAAAGCCCTGAGCTCGTACCGGCAGATTCGCAGGAAGTACCGGGAGCAGGTGTGGAGGCTGGAGCAGAAAGTGGCCGCCATGATGGAGAGTCACCAGAGCCAGAGCGGAGCAACAAAAACTGCAGGGGAGGCCCCGGAGTGGAGGAGGGAAGAGACCGTTCTGTGAATCCGTGATTTTTCAGTCAGAGACAACAGCCATTATCACAGCCAAATGTTAAGAGCCTCAACTACAGTCTGCATTTCTGCTGAATTCAAGTTGCCTATATGTACGACTGGAAAAAATATATGTAGAGTTTTTAACATCCTTGCATCCTTGTCACAGCCGAACCCCCTCTATTAACAGGATGGTTGTAATTTCAGTTTTCTATCTTTATGAAGAAATATCTGTCTGCCTATCTATCTATCCATCCATCTATCTGGCAACCAAGCAATGACATGCACAGCAGTCAGTTCAGGCATTCATTGGCTCTTGAGAAATAAATATAGACTATGTAGGTCAGTGGAACGTGGAAAAACACCATGAATTTCCCGTTTAACCCCTTGTGACAGTTACCAATAAACTGAACGGGATTCCATAACCTATCTTGTGTAATAGGACTCAAACATAACACACATTCCGGATCTGAGAGAAACAGCTGTCACGCAGTCATGACCGTGCAAGGACCTAAGGACTGACCTCGGAGGCGCATATGTCCTTTTTCCCGTACAAGCCGACTCCATGAAGCCTCGCCTGGCCAGGCAGTGCTGTCGTGACAAAGCTCCGTGGAGGGGGGATGGGGGCCGGGACAATGGCCGACACAAAATGTACGGCCAACCCGTTTGTCTTCGTTGCGCTTTCATAGTTCTCTCCATCTCACTCTCGCTGCCATTCATCCTCTAGATTTCTCTTAAAGGGTCAGTTCACGCAAATGATTAATAAAAACAAATCTCAATCATATCTAATAGTGTCAAATAGGTTTTGGGGTTTTTTTGTACTTTTTAGTTCTTGGCTTTGGCACTGGTTGCATGCCTTTGAGTTGCAGGCAATACAAGTCAGTTTCATTAAAAGAAATGTGAAAAGGGGAAACTATACACTACAAGAAGCGAAGATTAGAGAAAAGTGAGAAAATAAAACAATTTGTGCAGCAGAATATTTTTATTTTCTTATTTCCAATCTTTTATCCAGGTTTTTTTTAATCTTAATTTGGGTGAACAAAGCCTTTAAAAACCCAGCTCATCTCTTACCTTCTCCTACTTCCCATCTTTTGCTCTTTACATCTCCCAGATACCTCAATTTCTATGTCGTTACCTTCTCCCTCCATCATCTCTCCTCACTCGTCTCTCAATCATCTCTGTGACAACCCCCCCCCTCCCTCCAGTCGACCCTGTGCCCTGACCTACCCGAGCCGGTCAGCTGCAGCTGTGACCGGCGGTCAGGAGGTTAAGGCAAAGGTTGAGTGTCACACCCACAGGGTCACAGTGATGCCTGGCTGTTGTATTAGCCCGTGAATGGAGGGTTCAGAGTGCCAGACGAGGTGGCGAGCCCCTGACAACCCAGGTCTTGCCTGAGCTTGCCCTTTCCCGAGCAAAGGTCACCGAAGAGGGCCTGTCCTCGCCACTGCCCCCATACCTCCAGGTCACCGTCGCTTTTGTTGTAATAGCTGCCATTAGAGCAGATGATACTATTATCGTTCCATTTTGTGGTCCACCTCTCTGAGGTCCATGTTGAGCTTCTGAGTTCATCAAAGGTTTTTTAGATGACATGATTCTTGTAACCTCAGAGTGACTCTTGTATCAAAGGCCACAAAATGTCACATAGAATATGCGGCAGGAGAAGTATACAGATCTATTACTTAAGTACAAGTGCAAATGCAGCAATCTAAAAATGCTCCATTATAAGTATTTCTTTCAAAATCTTACTTAAATGAATGCCCTTAAAGTATCTGAGTAAAAGTAGTTGTTATTCAGAAAAATGGCCCCTTTGACTGACATTGTATTAAATATTACATTATTAGATTGTGAAGTTGATGCATTCCTGTGAAAATAGCATTTTACTGTTGTACTTGGTTAAGGTGGTGCTGACTGTAACTACTTTATATACAGCTAAGTAGTTTGATAAATATTAGAAATATATAATATATATATATATATATATATATATATATATATATATATATATATATATATATATATATAATATAATTTTATTATTACTGCTGATAAATAAAAGTGTACGCAATGACTCCACCTGTGGTAAATTAACTTGATTGACCATGATTTGGAAAGGCACACACACCTGTCTATAAAAGGTCTCACAGCTGAGGATGTATATAAGAGAAAAAAAAGGCAATGGCTTTTATTAAAAGAGGTGATCAGGAACCGGAGCTCCAGAGATCCTGCGTAGAGATGGGAGAAGCTTCCAGGAGGACAACCATCTCTGCCACAGCAATGCAGCATATTTTAGAAGGTCATCGTATGTTTTGTTTGTAAAATTGTAATTTGTGAAGCAAATAGTAATAATACCTAATATAATTTATATAAATGTGCCAGAGTAAACAGTACAGTAGTATAAGTAATGGTACAATTCTGAATTGTATGTAAATACCCAAGTAAAGTACAAGAACATCAAAGTTGTACGTCAATAATGCATTTGAATAACTGTGCTTATTCCACCGCTTGAAGTCATTGAAGTGCTGGAGCTTTTTATGTGACTCGAAAAACAATATTCTTCAAACATGCTTTAAAATTTCTATGTTGAATGACCTTGTTTAACCTTGATCCTACATGAAAGAGTAAAAGTTCTAATCTAATCTAATCTCGTGATAAAGTTATAGCTGATATGTCTGATGAAATATGCATTGAAATACATTTTGTAAATCTGCACTAATGACTGAGTATGATTAAAAAAAAAAAAAAAAAAGTTAAACAAAGAACATGAGACCTGATTTATTCTGATATTTAAACTGTCATTTTTTTGGCATGGTAAAAAGGATGTAACAGTATCATCTGATAACATTTCAGGATGCATTTTCTACCCCACATGTAACATCCAGTGCTCAAGCCTTTGAATAAGGGAGTTTTTCAGTGCCTGGGAAAAATACCCAAAGCATTATTAGACAACGACAGAGGCTGTCAATCAATGTGGGGGTGGAAGCAATCACGCACACAAGCACAAGAGAAGGGGGGGGGGGTAGTGACCCAGGGGTTTTAGGTCAACTCATTTACTCACTGCATCCGTTCCTCATTTTAATAAGTTGTCCCTCTGTAAGCTGTATAAAGAGATCACAGCCTGTGCCTTCTTCCCCATGCCCTTTCTTTCTCAAAGCCATTAGCTCACCTGTCACAACCACTTCATACCCCCTCTCATCTCCTCCTCCTCTCTATATCTCTCTGTTCTCCGCTCTGTGCTATGGGACGCTGACATGCTGACCTGACACCTCTCTCCTGAGCTTTCTGACACCAGTCTGCCCACTGGAGAGGTCAGGGTGATGGGTTGCTATCGGCATGGAGAATGTGCGAAAGAGATCTGACCTCAAACGGCCTATCACATCTGCTTTGTGCTCTCACCCACTCAAATAATGACAGCAAACAGCTCAAACCAACAGGCCACCTCAGCGTTACACCGCCTCCAGATAAAGCGTGAAACCTTGTGTATAATTGTTGTCTGCACAAGTCCAGTTATGGTGATTTTCATGATTAAGACCCTATTATAGGATTGCATGCATGCTTGTCAGTAGGTTGAGGAAGTTGTTTAATTAATCCTTTTGGCTCATTGCTGCTATGAGCTTCAAGCCACTATATATATATATATATATATGTGTGTGTGTGTGTGTGTGTGTGTACATATATATATATATATATATATATATATATATATATATATATATATATATATATATATATATATATGCATGCATGTAAGTATTTTTTTTATTTTTTTACCTCTGGAGCTCAGGAATTTCATACAAATGGACAAAAAAGTAAGTAAAAATCTGAATAAATCAGTGGAGAAACACAACAAATGCAGTTTCTTGCTTACCACTGTTAGAAGGCATCATATGATTTGGCCTTTTATTGTCACCAGATCTTAGATTAAATGTTCTCCGTTGAACATTAAATTGGAAATTTGGTCTGATGTGGTTGGACAGCACTCTCAACCAATATCATCAAAACATCAGATGAGGGAATTCTTTTTGAAACAACATCATCCATCTGCCCAGTAGAGTTTCAGAGACAGGATCAAATAATGATTTAGGAAAAAAAAAGATAAAAGAGAAAGCATGAAAGCGTGTAACCAAAGTCAAAGCGTGACGTACAAAAAGGGTTCACACACCCACATCAACTAGATTGTTCCCTTTATTTTTTTTCAATCTCAGAAGCACAGGGGAAAACGTGTCTTGGCTATGCCTCGTGTCTTGGCTATGCCTCGTGTCTTGGCTATGTCCGATAAATTCATGGCTGAGTCCTTTTGACTTTTCACCATCATGTATCATCAGCTCCAACACCAACAGGTGCACTAGATCAAGCCGGAGGCAGGTTCCCTAAGATCAGCCGCACTGAAAACCTCACAGGGCCCCAGGGTGCCAAGGCAATTTTGATACTCTTCAAAATCAAACTTTCAAAAATCACTGTCGCTCACCTGCGCAATGATAAACAGATTTTGTGGAATGCTTCGCAATGGACTTTCTTCAAAGGAGCATGCCACTCTTTACGGGTCTTTAAATAAAGGATTAACAATATTGTTAACATTTTAGATGTCTTTCAACACTTTTTATGCTTTCATTAGAGAGTTTTACAGTAGAACGATCACAGTAAGCAAAGGGAATGAGAGATGGAGATTGCCAGTCAAACAGTCTCAAGAGTGGTCCCTGGCTGGACTCAGAGCACAGACGTTTTGGTTCATAGTTGGTGAATAAAACCTCTAGGGCACTTCAGGGCACTTCAACTTTTCAGGGGAAGGTATTTTTTTCTTTCTTACAGGCATCCACTGGTTTCATCGCAGCAGAGAACGAAAATCAACTTTCAGAGAGTTGAAGCTTGATTGAGATAGATTTATTTTTTATAATTGTCAGAGTTGTGTTCTTGTCATATAGTTGTGCAATACAGGTGTTGATTGTTTTGAAAAATCTGTACAGACAGGAATGTAATGTGACTGACAAAAATTTAGATATGATGTTCATTGTAATGGATTAGCTATGGCAAGTATGGTGTGTCTCAGGTCTCTGCAAACTAAACTTCACATTATCAAAAAAGCATGAAATTAGTTGTAAAAAAAAACAAAAAAAAAACAACTTACAGAAATCTTGTATAAACCAGAAGAGTCTCATATTAATTCCCTGGTGTAAAGTTTAAGTGATTTGTAACAAATGAACTGCAAAAACACTGGCTCTGTTCCATTACACCTGATAGCCTGAATCACATCTGAACTGAACCAAAGTGAATCTTACATTCGCCCTGTTGAAGGAAAACAAGTCTGGCTGGGTTTTTTTTTTTAGCACAGATTGAACCCACCACAGATCAGTGTCCAGGCCCACAAAAAAACCCTGCGGAGCGGATGAGCTAATGAGGTCACTCAACTCGTCAGCTTGTGAGCGGTAGATTATAGCAATAAGGTGTTTAGAAGGGGAAGGATGGCAGAGGGAGTGGCCTGGGCGTAATCCTGTTAAAGCATTTGAGTCGTCTTCACTGAGCTGATTAGGTTAATTTTCTGTCATCCTAAGCACCTTAGGTGACCTATAGGCAATGTCTGGCTGATAGCAGAGGGCACAATCAGGGTGCAACAGATTGGAAGCAGATTTACACGAGACCGAATCTGGTGATCGGGAACGCAACCAAATTGTTGTGGCTGCAGAAAGCGTTAAGGTCAATGTCCTGTCTGTAAATGTCATCACTTTCTGGATGCTTAAAAGCAAAGGCGTTCATCTTTCAAAGAGGTTAACCACAGTTAACATATTGGCAGCCTGTCAGTGGTCAACCCAGTGGATCCCTCAGCTGGTCCATCATTACAAACATATACTGTCTGCACAATCACTGTTCAAACCATCTGAGTTTTATCTGAGAAATCAAGTCAAGATTTCCAGAGATACTGAAAGCAATGAAGGTCATGGCTTTGAAAGCAATGAAGGTCATGGCTGTGATTTTTGATGTCTTATTCCTGGCATTTCATTCATAATAAAAAAGAAAAAAAAAAATGAAGCATTAATAGAATTAATAGAATTAATAGAATTAGAATTAACAGTCAAAAATGATACACAGATGTTTGACTTTATGTACTGGATGGGCAGCTGCGACAAATCTGCATTTGAATATTTAAAACTCTATGTGATAAATTGGAACAATAGCTTCACAGTAGGCAGAAGCTCAAAATTTGCAACCGGAGTCTGCCAAACTTCCACTTATGTTACACAGTAAACACATGTGCTGGCTGGTGATAATTCAATACTTCTACTTCCTGCGGGAGTCAACTAACACTGGCAAATAGTAATTTTATAATCAAATGATCCGGTGTCACTCGTAGTGACGAATCGACAGAGCCGTCGTCACCTGCCTCCACCGTCCTCCATCGCGTTTTAGCGTCTTTCAGCTCATTCTGTTTTGCGCAACGTTCACTGCGCATCACCTTACATTATGGCCACAGTGAGCAGCTGTTTGTGCTCCAGTGGCGCAATCGGTCAGCGCGCGGTACTTATAAGACAGTGGCCTGCGGGGTGATGCCGAGGTTGTGAGTTCGAGCCTCACCTGGAGCAAGCGGTTCCCTCAATTTTGTTATGTTGTTCTAAATTTTGATATATTGTTGTCTGATCCTCAATATAATGACAATAAAGCTACTACTATTATGGTTTACAGCCAAAAATCACTACTTGCCAAGCACCAAACTGCTCGCAGACAAAGCTAATGACTAGCTGTTGAACATAGTGGAGCATTTACCAACTGAAGGGCTAGGACCTATTGTATTTCCCCTCCTTGAGTTGATGGAGACCAAAGCAGAGCTACTGAATGATCATTTATCTTGTTTCATTTGACCTTTATTTAACCGGGTAAATCCCGATAAGGTCAGCAATCACCAGGGAGACCTGGCTAAGATGGCAGCAATAAAAGTTTTCAGACAGGACAATACAACATCAAGCACACAAATAAAACAAAACTAAATACCAGGTTACAATGTATGAAGAAAAGAAAAAAAAAGAAAGTTACAAAAAAAACGTCAACTTTACGAAAGCTAAAATGTGCTGAAAACAGAGACATTTATTAAGTATTGCTCTGTGTCTGCTGGACGTGTGAATGAGCACCTGTCTGTCCAAAGTTCAAAATTTATACAGCCTAAGCGGTGCTGCCAAAAAGTGTGGAAAGAAGGATATAAAAGTGAAATACTGTGGATATCAGGGATCAGGTGGTTGAGAGCAAAGCCAAGGCTTATTTTCCATCTCAGTTTAACATCAGCCTCATTCAGTAATGTGTCTTATCTTCACAGCGAACACACGGGGGAAAAAAGGCTTCACAGCCATTACAGTAAACACTTCTATTGACTCCTCAGCAAACAATGGGCTGATACCTTGTTCACAGTGAACACTAGATAGCCGATTTGAATGACAACAAAACACACCAAATGGGAAGTTTCCCACCACCTCCAGCAGGTCCTGGGCGGAAAGGGGGGGCAAATATTGATTGGCCACCGCGTGTTGCTCTGGAGTCCCCCCAGCAGATGTTTTTTTCTTCGGCAGGTTCCACTGCCCTGTTTATTTTAAATTGCTCCGTCATGCGCTCGAGGTCAAAGGCCCGAGGATGGAGAGAGTGTGTTGTGAGAAGGGGGAGAGAGAGGGGAGGGGGAGAGGAGAAGATGATTTCTCCTCTGGCCTCTGGGCCAAAGGGCAGCAGGGCTAATGAGGAAGGAGCAGGGAGTCATGTGCTCTTGCATGTTCACCCAGAGTTACTCCTCAGTCGGAGTTAAAGTTTAACCCCAGTTTTCGAATGCCTCTACACTTTAGCTGATGCAGTCAATACACTTCGCGACTAATATTCACTTCACCATATACGGAGAACTGATTCGGTCATTTCAAACTAGGGTCAAACTCAGGCAAAGTCAAAAACGAAACAAAAACAAAACACATGACGTGCCAGTGGCTGCTGAATTCTACTCAGTTAGACTGGTTGTACTTTTCTGTAATTTTCCAAGAAAAAAAAATACCAAAACAACAAAAAACAGCAAAAAATGAGCTCTTGAATCAGTCTTATTTTACCAGGGGTGGGTGTTTTATAATTTATACATTTATTTACATTTTATATATGGAGCAGTTTAAACATCATCCTCTGACAGCCTCAAAGAGATTAGGGAGGAAGAAATGTAAAGGTCTGCTAAACAGGTCCTCACAGTGCAGCAGCTCCAAAAGCCTTCAGGGTTTCAACTGGTTGAACTTATCGTTCTTTGAAAGTGTGTCTGTCTCACTCTCTCTCTGTTATATCATGTTTTTACCACATCTACAGAGTCCCTGTGTCTGAACAACAAAAGCTACATTTTCACTCCATTCAAAGCAAAGCTTTTAACAGTTTTATTGCTTATGAGTGGAATATTTGAATTCATTTCACCAATTCCCTGCCTGATACTGTTAATGCCCATAGACTGACAGTCCTGCAGGTGGGTGCATCTTTTGGACACTGTCATTCGCTTGTACTCACTTTTCTATTTATTTATCTATTTATTTATTAATGTTTCAGTTGTCAGAGCATAACCACAATTTCTGAAACATATACAATTCACATCGACAATCAGTTCTTTTATGTGTTTAAACAGAGCCGTGAAAAATGTACTAATGGATATGTGGAAATGTTCCAACATGGTAGCATCTACAATATTTCTTTGTGATGTAAATGTGCAGCCGTGTTTGAATGTTTAAATTTAGAATCGTATATTGTAGCTCCGGTGAAGCACTGGAAAAAGTGGAATGAAAATATTAAGTGAAAATCATTTTCTCTTTACATGAAACAAAACTAAACAGAAAATTAAGCAGAAAGTTTGAATAAATCAGGGGTGTACTTTAGGTCCATATGTGGAAAGTGTGTGTATGCATTGCTCAGGTGAGTGTACTGAAGGTTAATCTGCTTCGCTCTGGACTCCTGACTGTGTTGAGAATGCACAGACTCCGCCACAGTCGACTTCACGCTGAGAGCAGCTGCATTCCTGACCTGCAGTTCAAAGAGCAAAGAACACATACAAACACGCGGCGCACGCACACACACACACACACACACACACACACACACACACACACACACACACACACACACACACACAAGGACACACGGACACACACAAACACACACACTCCCAGATATGTAAGGCATATGTACATTTTCACAAGGGCACATGCACGCTTCTGCCACAGACATGAAAAACACACACAGTGGGCTGCAGTCGCACACACACACACACACACACACACACACACACACACACACACATTCAAACACACACTGATAATTGTGTAAATGCTACAACACACAGTCACAGTCATAAGCCCATTTCCAAACAAATGTGGTGCGAGTCTGTCCCCTCAAATACAAACGCTGCAGCGACATTTGTGCAAACATGAACACTCCTGTTCTGAAGCCGGGCAACAAAAACACATGACGATGGAAAGGTCAGAGATCTGACCTCTAAGGAAGGTGGTCTTCATCTCACTTTGTTTATCAAAAGGACATATTTTTGCCTGCTTTTTATCAACCCTGTTTTATCGTTCTTTTCTATGACCAAATCCTATGTGTTTTCCCTTTGTCCACATGTCTCAAGGCTCCAGTAGAAGTGAGAGTCTTGTTTTCACTTTTACTACGTCAAAGTTTTAGTTTACAAATTTCAAAGATTAAGTGAACTCTGGAGCAAAAGTACAAGAGCAAGTCTGTGCTTGTTAAACTACAGCAACATTTCCACATGACAGAACAACAAACTAACTTAGTTATACTGTGTCATCCTCAATTAATATTTCTTGTCAGCAAATGTTAATTTCGGTCCATGTGTCACTTTTAATTTGTTTATTGAAATTAGTGTACAAATCAATCAGGACAGAACCCAAAAGGAGTTTGCTTTCCAACATGTTGCCGATCAAACTGAACAACTTTCCTTGTTTTGCCACACAAAGCTTTCATGTGGTTATCGGTCTGGTTGTTGTGATTGTTGTTATTTTTTTAAACTTTGATATTGAGGGAAATTGCATTTTTACATTTTCTGTTACATTAATGTTAATTTTGTGTTACAATACAGTTAACTGAGCAGCAAAGGCACCATGTTATTCCTGGCTTCAGCTCTCAGGGCAAACATCTATAGAGTCTGCCTGGAGATTAGCAAAAAATAAACATGTTTATTTGAAGTGTCCCTATAAAAGCAAGGGTTGGCATTTTATTATTTTTTTTACTATCCACAAACGCTTATATCCTTCTTCCTAGGGCCTTGTTCACTGTTCTCATTCACCAAAACTTGACTGAGAGCTATTAAAAAAGCAACATATGAGAGTTAGACTCAAGATTTTTAGATTTCCACCGCACATATCTCTTTACCTATGTAAAGTCTTACATGTTACTATTTCATGAGAAAATATCAAACGCCACACGTGGTCTGACCTCTGCTAACACATATAGACAGAGGCTTAAAGGAAAGCACTAATTCAACTTACAGCAGCTTAGCTTGGCCCCTGATAACCTCTTAACCAAACAAAAGGCCTATCCATGCACAAAGAGTCTCGCTGTGACGGATGTGGGTTAAAGTTGCCTTATGCTCACATTTAGAAAGGCTGATTTAACCTCACTAACAAAACTTGTGTAAGAGAACTCTTTTCCTCTCCTGACAACTTTTTTTTAACAGCTTTTAACTCTTTGCCACTTTGTTAATTGTACTTTTTTGAGAGAGAGACACAGAGAGAGAGAGAGAGAGAGAGAGAGAGAGAGAGAATATATTCTTTTGAGGCTCCCAGTGACAAAATGTTTTGTCATTCAGGGGGAATTCCTGTAAAGAAAGAAAACATGTGATGAGCAAACAGTTTCTGCTACATAGAGGATCTTTTAAGCAGGCATGCTTGTAAGCTCCTCTGTGGGGTTTTTTTCCTTTCCAGCGTTTGGAGGCTGTTATTGGAAACCTTGGTTGCAGGCTCTGATTGTTTACTTTGTCCTCCCTTTTTTTTTTTTTTTCATGGAGACCTTCGGATGACAGTACTGTTGGTATGACCGACAAAGCAGGCCAGAAATTCCACAGGAGCACAGCCTACTGCCAAGACGATGGGTAAGCTACACAGCAAATTATTATAGGGTTTGTAAAACAGGAGCAGTGTACATACAGTATCACAATGCATTCGTTTATACCATGAGAATATTTTACAGGCTAAGTTAAAGGGACATTCCATCAGTTTTTACACATGGAGACTGGTTAAGTCATCACAGGGATAAGTACACACGGTCAAAACAGCAGCCCTGTCTGCTACCAATTACTTTTATATACAATTAAATTGCAATAGCAAATATGTTTTAAAGGAAACAGTACATCGCCCAGATTAAGTTTTATTGTTTTATCAAGGTAACAAGGAACTTTCAATTAACATACATAAATGTATCTGCAAAATCATCCCTGAAAGCACCCAGTTGGCGAAAGACTCTGAACATGGTTTTATACTTAAAACGTGATGAAGAGCATTGTAACTTTATTAACATTCTAAGAAAGCCATGATCCTTCCATAGTCTTTTGAGTGATTCTGTTGCCTAAACCCTACGCAAACGCACACTTGACTCTGGATGCAAACTCCAGTCTCCGATGTAACAGTCTTGAACTTTGTAATGTCCAACATCCACTCTCCATGGAGAGATTGACATAAAGACCACTTAACCTGGGATGCGGATAAGATATGAGTAGGGTGTGGTTCTGGTTAGGCAAATACCCTGGTCTTTGCACCACTGATCTTAACTTATACCTTTTTAATTGTGAATCCACAACTTTATGGACATACAATACTATATTCCTCTTTAAAATGTACATGCAAAAGTATAACCAGTACCATCCAGGACCAGTTCATCAGGATCCCTGGCATCCTTCACACAGACCTGTGAGTGTGTTCAGCAGGTGTGAAAAGGAGCCAGTGGCATATCATATAACCTTTTGACAAGTTGCTCAACAACAACAGGCCTTCCCTGTTATTACTGGGTCAACAAAGTCGGAGGAAGTCTTAAGGATTAGAGTGGAGTGGAGAACATGAGTGCGAGCGCCGCGCGCTCGCTGTGGGTCGACCCGAGGCCCCCCGGCCCTCTTTGTCTCACGGCAGTGTCGAGGTTAACTACCCCTTGCTCCCAGGCTGGCCCGAGGTCAGGAGGGGGGGCGGGCCAGCCAGTCAGCCAGCCAGCCAGTAAGCCAGGCAGCCAGGCAGCCAGGCAGCCAGGCAGCCAGGCATTCTTTCTGTGTGTGTGTGTGTGCATACGTGCATGCAAGTGTGCGTGCATGCATGTGTGTGTGCACGTGTGTGTGTGCGTGTGTGTGTGTGTGTGTGTGTGTGTGTGTGTGTGTGTGTGTGTGTGTGTGTGTGTGTGTGTGTGTGTGTGTGTGTGCGGCTGCAGCCCACTCTGTGCTCTTTGACTCCTCTGGCCTTATAAGGCATCCAGTGTCATGGCAACGGCAGGGCTTGAATAGCAGTGTCAAATCCCTCAGCACACAGACACACGCTCGCTCTCCCTAAAGGAGGGAGGCAGGCAGAGACACATAGAGACACATAGGGACACATAGAGGGGACTGAGAGGAGCAGGAGAGCAGGCCGTCTCGGGGTGCTCGCCACCGCAGCGTCTGGCTTTCGCCGCAAGGTCTGTGACCGTGTTTTTCCTGCGCTTGTTTTACCTAATTTATTCCTGCAGGGGCCGGCGGAGAGAGAGAGAGAGAGAGAGAGAGAGAGAGGGAAAGAGAGAGGCGGAAAGAAAAAAGAAAAAAAAAAAGGGACGGGGCAGAATAGTAAGAGTGCAACAGTACACCCTGACTCGCTGACAGGGAATGCCGAGAGGTTCTGGCCTCTGGTTGTTACTGCTGGATGGACAAGCACTGACAAAACAGGAGCAGGGGGGAGAGAGGCAACACTTTGTGAAGCTTTGAGAGGAGGGAGGCAACTGCGACTGAGATTACTCAGCTCTGCTTTTGTGTTTTTGCTTGTTGTTGTTTCTTTGTGTTTTTGTTTTGTTTTTTGGGTTTTGGGTTTTGGGTTTTTTTGTTTTGTTTTGTTTTGTTTTTTTTTGTTTTTGTTTGTTTTTTTCTGTGACATTTGAGCCTCCGACACCACAGACTCTAAGGAGTTGAAGGAGCCACAGGAAAAACACAATTTCACCACAAGACAACAGAAGAGGAGGACTTCTTTGATGAACTCCGTTGCTACAGAAACCACATTTTCTAGGAGTGAAAGGAGCGTATTGTCTTTCTCACCACTCTCCTCATTGTAATATCAAGTGTGGGATTACTGTCTACGTATGGTTATTTTGAGGGCAAAAAGCTGAAGAGGCACTGAGGTCATCTCATCTCAGAAAACCTAAGAGAAGGACAAAATCCAAGTCCCTGACTCCCCAGGCGTCTTTTATTCCCCCCTTTCGGGGCATGTGTATGAACATTTCCAGGGCAAAATATTATCTTATTTTTCCTCATCACTATCACCCCTGCTTCTATAACAGCCTTGACAAGTCAAGAGTGCGTCTGGACTAGAACTGCCTCAGATCAGCAGATAACACCTCTGCACGGCAGGAACTGGTTGGACTAGTTTATAGATTTGGAGGAGAGGGCAGGGCAGTTTAACCCTGCCTGAAGGAGAGCTGTGTTTTATTTTCCTCCCTCCTGCTTGTCCTTTTGGGAGAAAGTCGTGCGCTGGGAGAGAGAGGGGCTGTGCTTCTTTTCAATTTGGAGAGTGACTCTTGTTTTGTCCCTCACCGTAATGCTTTGGGATAGGTGAGGTGTTTTGTGTTTTCTTTTTTTTAAATTTCTTTCAGGAGGGGGGCTGCAGAGAGAGAAAGTGAGAGGGAGGGAGACAGAAAGAGGGAGTCAAAGTGTAATTTATTGTTTCCTGTGAAAAGAGCAGGGCTGCACCCTTTTCCTCCTGCCTGAACTCTGAACCACTAAATGTGTGTCTGAAGTTTTCTCAGACCTTGGGAGCCATTGATCGGAGGTCAGGGCAGAAAGCAGAGGGGTGAAAGACAAGAACAGAGAGAGCGGAGGGATTAAAGAAGAGAGAGAAAACAACACTGGGAGGGACCTCCAGGTCAGCCCAACAGCGAAGGGGAGAAAGGTCAACACATTAGAGCCTGGGACAACTTTTCTTCACATTTTTGGACAAAACCTGCCTCGAATCACAATCCTGGAGCCACTGCCTTTGAGTCTGGAATCAGTTTTTAGACTCAGAGGGTAGTTGGAAGCAAGGGGGACAGGGCGGGTCTGTGTATGATCCACTCACAGGATTGCGTGTCTCAGAGAATATGGCCATGGTGAGCGGGGGATGGGGCAACCCCAACGGGGACACTAATGGACTGGGGGAGAAGGCGTACCTGAGGAGGGAGGAAGAGGAAGGGTCGCCCCAGGCCGGGAGCAGCGACGTGGACGTCGGGGACGAGGACAAGGCCTGCGTGGTGGACTGCGTGGTGTGCGGGGACAAGTCCAGCGGGAAGCACTATGGCGTGTTCACCTGCGAGGGCTGCAAGAGCTTCTTCAAGAGGAGCATCAGACGGAACCTCAACTACTCCTGCAGGTAGGGGCTGCTGGGAGATTCAAGCTGACGTCTCGCTCTGTTTATGGTTTGAACAGTAGATCTAGGCACACTTCTTTCTTTTATTGCTCACTTTTCTTGTCGGGCTATTTTGTCTTTTTGGTCACAATTTAATTTCAAATCCTATTTTATATGTAAATAAATATATGTGCTTACAACTAAAACGTAGTGTGTTGTAAACTGAGTGTTTTCAATGTATTTGACATTAACTCTAAACATAACTGGAGGCTACTGGGTAAATAGACAATGAAGGACAATATAATAAAACACAGGTGTGATGATACAAAATAGGAGAAGTTATAATTGTTTAGAAAAAGCACTCGTTTGATGTCCTTTAATCTGCACATAACTACATTATAATGTGTTTCAAATCATTTATTGAATGTTTATAGGAAAGTCAACAGTTTTTATATAAGCCATTATATATACATTCACAGTCACAAAGGAGACAGTGGATTAAGTCTATTTCTCTATCCAGAATGATTTGTCCCAGCCTTGGATACGTCAAACAGCCCTAGGAAAAAATAAAAGAAATGAAAGCCCTGAAGGTCAGTCATGTGAGGATGGATTGCCTCAGAAGGTCAACATTCCCATTATTCTCCACCACAGGAACACAATGTTGCAACTCAATTCTCTGCTCTTACATGTGAAGCTCTTGGCAACTGAATATAGTTATTTTCTCCCACATGATAATGCAACAAACTCTGAATGGAAGGTGTCTTTGTCGTCGTGTGTCATGTCCAGGGCTGAAAAGGGCTTTCTTTGAAATGCTGGCAGAGCCAGTCCTCCTGTAAATGGCAACACAAGGGTGTGTGGGGCTGATGATTTACAAAGGTCACAGCCTTGATAGCTTTTCAGCCACACTAGTTCACTCATCATAGAGGAGGAGGGGGGGGGGTCAATGAGACAGAGAGAGACAGAGAGAGAGAGAGAGAGAGAGAGAGGGAGAAAGGGGAGACAAACAAGTAAATGCAAATTCACTTGATTACTGGACATTTTTGAGGCTCCGTTTTCCAGGTTGCTACCATGAAACTTTAGGGCATATCAAATCTTTTTGCTCTTCAGCTTAAGTGTTTCTATCCTCTACTTCCTTTGTGCAGATCAAATCGAGAATGCCAAATTGACCAGCATCACCGCAACCAGTGCCAATACTGTCGGCTGAAGAAATGTTTCCGGGTTGGGATGCGCAAAGAAGGTACCGCCTGTCATCCATGTACACGGCCCAATGGGTCAAATGACTATTTGTAATCTGAGGGGGATTATTTGTAGTGACAAACCCATGGAAAGTTCTCACCTGACTCTGCAGCTTCCCTTAGCTCTGCAGAGCTTTTTACCATCTTTCAGCTCATGGTTTTGGTTTTATATCTCACAACTTTACCGTTTTGATAATGCCATTTTCTTCTCTAGCAGGTAGCTTTCTTCAGAGAAAAAGATCCTAAAATATATTATAACATTACGAAGTGACAGTATGGCAGTGTTGTTTTAACAGCTGGCACTAACCAAAAGTAGCTGAACATAAAAAATCAGCTAATTTAGGTTTCAATAAAAGTACAAATACCACAGTGTAAAATTATTAAATTTAGGTAAAGGTTCTGCAAAATATCACTTGAATGAAATCACATGAATATTCTTAGTAAAACATACTAAAGTATTAGTAAGAATTAAGTATCAGCAAAAGTAAAAGTAGTTGCTTTGCAAAATATCAAGGATTTTTATTATTACTGTTGCTTTAATGTGTAGGCTGCATTTTAATATTTTAGCTGGTAGAGGTTTATGTAGTGTTGAATAAGTCAAACTTTAATAATGCATAATATTTTATAGGATAGTCATATCTATTTTTTTATATAAAAAAATATAGATATGACTTCAACAGCAGCTGTCAGATACATGCGATGCGGCGCAAAAAATAAATAAGAAAAGTACCTCATTTCCTCTGGAATGTATGGAGTGGCATAAAAAGGAACTAGTAAAGTACATTTACCTAGGGCACAGTACCTGAGTAAATGTATTGAGTTACTCTCCACCACTAAGGTTTAGAACGATCATATCATGTCCTTCACATGCAGTCAAACAGATTAATGCCCAAACACCCTAAAAAAAAAGAACCCACACAAGCTCAAATACTCAGAGACAAACATACAAATACATGAATGTCAGAAATGGGTCATTTGCAGAGAAAGTGCCTTCTTTGAAAGTAACAGCCACTGACATTTGCCAGTGATCCAAGCCCAATATTTATACTGTCAACCAAAGCATGTTTTCACTCTGGTTCTCGCCTCCCTGCAGCTGTTGGGCTTCAGGAGCGAGGGGGCAACTGGAGGCAACCATGTTTGATTTGCATAACAGGAAAAAAAAACAAACAAAAAAAACTCAAAACAGCAGCACAGTCGACGCATTTGGTCGAAACACAACGACCCGTCTGTTTCTAGTGAAAATGCCCTATGACCAATTAATTACAGTTTTGAATATTCTTAATTTCAGCATGGTTGATTAGGATTATAGAACAGCGACTCCCATTTGGCCTGGTGTAATTACTTTCATTTCAGCAATCCAACCCTCCTCACCACATCACAAAATCCTGTATCTCAGCATTATAATTTACTAGCTGGCTAGTATGAAGTCTGCTGAGAGTGTAGTCTGTAACTGTACTCTGGCATAACCTAACCGCTCTTGTTTCTCGGTCTGTGTCAGCGGATACCACAAGCTCTCCCATACATAAGGTGCACTGAGGTGACAGTGTGCCAGAGGTTATATTGGGCCTGTTTATTAATGAACCATGCCGACCGTGGCCATGACGCAAGTTGCACTGTTTCCACATTACCTGGAAATGTCTGTTTCACCTTTAACCCAGTCAGGAAAGCGGCCATTTGGCTGCTTCAGTGAGATTTTTTTTTTTTTTTTTTGGCACAGAAACTGTAATTATATTTGCTGCCATTTAAGGCATACAGCAGTGTTCATTAATATTTGGGACAGTAAGGGAAGTTGTGCATGATTGTACCTGGTGGTGAACAGAAACCTATTTCACACTATTAACTGGAATTAGTTGGCTTGAAACTAGTAAAAGTTCACTCCATCATCAAAATCTTGGATATAGTATGTCACATATTGTCACTGTCCAAAGAAAATAATGATAAAGTGCATGTACCGGAATAGGTTGTGAGAAGTTTCCTACTTTCTGCTAAATTAATCATTTTAAAACCCATTGGTTTAGTTATAAATGCATTGTTAGAAAGGTGATAACAAGAAGCACCTTTTGGAAACGTGGCTTTCACAGACCACTGACAAATCATGTTCTTTAAGAGCTTGAATAATAATGAGAAAAAGCTTTTTAGTTATGTTACTTCAGAAAAGTAAACCCATTTTCCACAACCTTCAAAACACCATTCAAACTAAAGATTTAGCGCTATTTACTAATCCCTTGAATCAAAAGCAGGGAGAACCAGAAAACGCTCTAGAGGAGACGAGGACTTGTTACTCAGAGCACATCATTCTACCAAGGCTGCATAATCCGTTAAATGTAATATTTCTTTAATGATAGAAGGATGTTCAGACGTTTACACATTTGGATCTTTAGTGCAATGCAGTGCAATGAGATACACGTGCCATGTATCATTAAAAGAAGGTGCAATAATTCATGAAATGATAGTGAAAATTTAAAGAACAAATGCTTGGAAGGGTAAAAAAAAATGAATAATTCCTTAGACAACCTTTAATTTGTGGGACCCAGTGGTGGAGGGGAGCACCCTGCAACAGCAACAACCTCTCCTGTATAGTCCCTCTTAAATTTTCTTCATAAATCCTGTACATACACATATATACTGAATATCTGAAAGAATGTAGTGAAGTAAAAAGTGCAATATTTCCCTCTGAAAAGTAGGGGAGTAGAAGAATGAAGTAAATTTGAAATACTCAAGTAAAGTACAAGTACCTCAAAACTGTACTTAAGAACAATACTCGAGTAATAAGTTATATTCGACCCCTTTTCTCCCGCTTCAACATGGCCTAATCTTACCTCCAATTTCTCTTTAGAGAGAAACAACAGTACAGCAGTGAAGGAGATATCTAATCCGATTCTCACTCTCCTGTTTCTTTCTCTGCAGCTGTCCAGCGAGGTCGGATCCCTCCATCTCACTCAGGTATCAGTCCAAACTCCCTGGCAGGTGGAGTCGGAGGTGCAGGGCCGGGTCACATCGGGGCGGATTATTTCAACGGGCAGCCGGTTTCAGATCTCATCTCCCAGCTCCTCCGGGCAGAGCCCTACCCCAGCAGCCGTTACGGCGTTCCCTACAGCCAGGCACAGATGCAGGCGTCTGCGAGCGGGGCCTCCGTCATGGGCATCGACAGCATCTGCGAGCTGGCCGCCCGGCTCCTCTTCAGCACAATTGAGTGGGCCAGAAACATCCCATACTTCCCAGAACTGCCAGTCTCAGAGCAGGTTAGTTAATTATAAATGATAAACAATAATCATCTCGATAATTAGAGTAATCATCTGACGTTACAAAGGATGGTTTCGACCCAATGCTCTTAAGTGATCCTTTCCTAATTTCCAACCGTTCCATCAGGTGGCACTGCTGAGGCTGAGCTGGAGTGAGCTCTTCATCCTGAACGCTGCTCAGTCTGCTCTCCCTCTGCACATGGCTCCTCTTCTGGCAGCAGCCGGCTTTCACTCATCCCCCATGTCGGCAGAGCGCGTGGTGTCCTTCATGGACCAGGTCAGGGTTTTCCAGGACCAGGTGGACAAGCTGAACCGGCTGCAGGTGGACTCAGCCGAGTACAGCTGCCTCAAAGCCATAGCACTGTTTTCGCCTGGTGAGTTTGGTACATTTTTAGAAAGATTGTCCAAGTACTGAGAAGTTCTGAAACTGGATGTCTTTCCTGCAAACTGGCTCCAAGTGTCTCAAGTGTCAAAACAAAGCTGTCTCTGTGAGGTATTAAACAGGGTTAAAGTTTCTGGGTCACAATGACATTAAAACCTCACCAGTTCTAAGAAACCTTGTGATTTGAATGAGCGTGACCTCTGACCTCACTGAAAAAAGACTAACAGAGAAAAGAAATTCCTTTAAAACAACAGATTAGGACGCGCTTCTTTGCTCTGCGTCAGGAGTTCTGCGAGAAGACTGATACCACTTTCATGTCTGTTTGTTAGATATGACGCCACAGCCAGGGGATGGTTAGCCTTGCTTAGCATAAAGGCTGGAGACAGCTACAAATACAAACACCCACCTACTAACTAAAGATCACTAATTAACACATTTTATCCTATTTGATTAATCTATGTGAAAGTTAAAAGTTGAAAGACAAGCAGTGTTTTTACAGAGTTGTGCAAAAGTTTATTTTTTTGGCTGGTTGCAGCATTCGAGCAAAGCCAGGACAGTGGTTTTCCCCTTGTTCCCAGTCTTTGCGCTAAACTTAGCTAACTAGCTGCTGGCTTCATTTCAATGGTAAAGATTAGAGATTGATCTTGTCCTCTAACTATAAGCAAAAGAATCAAAAAAAGTGAATTTAGCATGAATTTCCCATTTCAATTTACAAGAGTAAAGAAGTGTGCAGAATAATAAGTGTAGAAATAATGCAGATTTGACTTTGACTTGAAAATTTAAATAATGACGACATCCTGTGTTTCTTTGCCCTACAGATGCATGTGGTCTGACAGACCCGGCCCACGTGGAGTCCCTGCAGGAGAAGGCCCAGGTCGCGCTGACGGAGTACGAAAGGTTGCAGTACCCCAACCAGCCTCAGCGATTCGGCCGCTTGCTGCTTCGCCTCCCTGCTCTGCGCGCCGTGCCCGCCAACCTCATCTCCCAGCTCTTCTTCATGCGCCTGGTGGGCAAGACGCCCATCGAGACGCTGATCCGAGACATGCAGCTATCAGGGAGCTCCATCAGCTGGCCCTACGCCCCGGGACAGTAAACCCCGGTGACCCCCAGACTAAGACGGACTGAGATCAGATGGGGAGGACGCAGAGCCGACAAAGATTAGATACAAGTACAAAGCTGAATGTTGTGAATACAAACCGCGATCCCGCCTGTCAGTGCGGAGGTCGGTTTTTCTCATATAAGCCCTGTGAAGGTTGGTTGTAGCTGCACCACAGCTGCTTTCAGGGAAACAAAAATGCACGTTTGTCTGTACATATAGACGCGTCTGCCGCACTTGACAGTTTTCTCTGGCCTCCATCTGATCTCCCTTTGTCTCATTCTGGATGAAAAGAAAACAGGGCTTTAATCAAAATGCAGACTCTAACACGAGGCCATGTGCCTGAACTACCTCCTCCCATATCGCCCCTTATGTGACTCAATTTGAACCCAGACATGGTGTGTTGTCTCTCTGCTTTGTTTTCCAGTCAAAGCGAATGAATGGCGGTGCCACTTTTTAAAGGCAGAGGTTTATATCCCCACAACTGGGACATATTTTGCTGGTTGTGTAATGTTTGATATGTGAGATGAAACATCAGACGTTGTTATCGAATGCATTTGTGAAGACTGCAAAGTATCACCTTGTACGGCAATTAAAACAAAGAAGAGGCGTGAGCACCGTGCTGTATATTGTGCTATATAAAGTACAACCGAGAACCAACAAATTGTATGTTTTATACTTAAAGGAATAGTTCAACATGTTGGGGATTACGCTTATTTGCTTTCTTGACCGTTTCGTTTTAGCTTAGCATAAAGACTGGAAATGGTGGAAACACAACGGCTAGCCTGGCCCTGTCTGACGCTAACAAAATCCACCTTCCAGCAGCTCTAAAGCTTCCTAGTCAGCTTGCTTCATCAAGTTTTTTGTTTTCTTTCAGAGATATAAACTTTGAGGACAACCTTTAGCAGATATTGCAGGTGGATATTTTAGCTTTCAACAAAGCCAGGCTGGCCCCCGTTTCTATTCTTCATGCTAAGCTAAACTAACCAACTGCTGGTTCCATCTTCACATTTACTGTACAGATATGAGTGGAATCGATCTTCTGATCTTACTCTTGGCGAGAAGGCAAATAACTGTGTTTCTTTGACATGGTATTCCTATAATATAGTGCACCATACAATGACGTTCTCGCAGTAGAAATAAAGAAGTGGAGGTGAATGTGCTCAGACACACCCTGGTTCCTCAGACGGTCACATCCCTGTCTAACGTTATTACCTCATGTTTTATACATTCAAAGATTGTATAGTGAACTATTCATGTACTAAAGATAAGTATAAAGGGATCAAGTTATCATTATCATTATCACAGAAACCGTACACAATAATATTTCCCCTCTGACCACAGGACTTTGGCCAAAATATATTTGAAAATGTTTTGAAATGTAGTGTTTGATGTAAGAGGACACCGAAGGTTTGACAGATAATTTACAGAAAGCTACAGAGTCAAAAAACTCTTGCTTTTCTTTTTCTTTTATTTTCCTTTATCTCTGCAAACTTAACACTGCTTCTTTCTTGCTTTTATTAGGGTAGAGGTAGTTCATGTGGGATTTTTTTGTCGCAATTATTGATCCACTTTTAAGAGCACATCCTAATGGACAGAAGTCACTTTCAGCTAATTACTGCACTTACGCAAGGTACTCTTAGTGTTGAGGTGCAAAGGTTACGGTGTTTTGTCGGTACTGAGATAAAGGGTACTTGTGTAGTTCATGAGCGTTGGTGCCATTAACTGCAGCTCAATGTGACTAAAGTTTGTCTTTCCAAATAAATTGATTGAGAGACAATGTGAGGATAAAAATGTTTCTTTGGTTCAATGTTTTGTAATACCTGTTGTTATGTCATTAAAAAAAAAAGGCAACAGTGACCATGATCCCTGATTCTGCCAAACAACTTCATCAACAGCCCATCATACTGTCCCTTAATCACTTTGTGTCATTTGTTGCAATATAAACTATAGTGATTTGACTGTGTAGCTTTACATTTTAAAACATCCTGTTTCTAAGACCATGCCAAAACTGAAAAAAAAATAATAAATTGCAAAAGAAGTTCATGTGGTTGACCGGTTATTTTTGCATTATTGGAAATAAAAGTATGCACATTCCTCTTGTGGTTGACTTCAGTATTTTAAGTATAGGACCTGCGCACATCTGCAATATTGCGGAGACACTTTTCCAATAATTAATATGGTCAAGTTCCTGATTAGAGATGAAACTGGTTGTATCAAATAAATATTCAATAGGAATTTTGATGATCATTCAAGTGATTAAGTAGTATAGTCGAGCAAATGTGACAATTATTTTGCCGGTCCCAGCTTCATGATGTAAGGATTTGTCATCCGCTGTGTTTTACATCATTTTAAACTCAATATTTAAAAAACAAGGCATCTCAAGACATCACTGTGGACTCAGTGACGTAATGTTGAATCAATTGACACAAAAACAGGTGAGAGAATGGCTGATAATGAAAATAATCATTAGTTGCAGCTCTATTTCTGACACTGGATGTAAACCCTGCATCAAACACAAATGTTTACAGGCGGCCAAATTTCTTTTGAAAAACTCTCTTTAAAAGTGTTTTTTTTTCCCAAATTGCCATAAAAAAGTACTGACATTTTTAGCATCACACTGTTACTGTTTGTTTAAACTTGAGAGTAGCTGAGGCAACTGATAATAATTATTGATTAGATTCCCAATTTCCCAAACTTGCAGAGGAGCTTTTGGTGATTATTTTTATCTCGTCAGGTCTTGTCAAGTGGGGAAAAAAAACAGTAAAATCCAAATTTCAACACATGAATTCTAGCACTAAAGCAAGGGTGTCAGTAAACTTGTGAGTAAGTGCAGGGTAAGTAGTAAGTAGTGGTGTGAAAATGATAAATTAGTTTCAAGAGCTAAGTCAAAGTTGGTAATAAAAGTGACAGTTAAGACATATATAGTTGTTGAGTGTTAGTGTTCCCTATTCTCCCACAATGCAGTGCAAAAAGAGATGCTATGTGTGGCAGAAAATTAAACTGGCAATGGTTGTGAAATAGTTTGCATAAAAATGACAAAGTACATTGATTTTGTTGTAACCGAACAGTAAAAACTATATATAATGACAAAGAGTGGACAATATCGTACACAATTAGTATATGTATAATAGTAGAATAGGATTTTATAAAATCTTTTAACCTTGAGGCCAGTGACAGTTTATCTTGAGGTCACTGGCCTCAATCAACAGGTACAATTGCTCCCCCTGCTGGATGCTCACTTTAGATACACAGAATTAAAGGTGTCTCCAAACCAGGAGGGTCAGAAAAAAATAAATAAATAAATAAAATAAGAGTTTGACTTAAGTCACTTTTTTTTAGAGAATTAGAAATGTTTATTACTTACTGAATTCAATACTTTTTAGACATCATACCATATGGAAGTATACCGTTACAAAAAAAAGGTCATTTATAATAGCAACAAAGAAAATAAATTCATACAAAAATAAATGGCTTGCAAATGGTTTGTAAAATGACAAGTGTTCTTCATAAAAATACAAATGCATGACAAATCAAAAGTGCCTCTGAACAATTTCATAATGTACAGCAGATCCTAACACGTTGCACAAGAAGTGAATTAACACGAAAATTACTGATGGTGATGATAATGATGATGATAATTTCCATTGGTAAATCAAATGAAAGGATGCACTCGGTGTATAGACGGTCAAAAACAGTGAGAAACGCTTTCCAGTTTGTTGAGGAGCATGCATGATACACAATATTTAAAAAAAAAAGTCTATTTTTACTATTTTGCATAGCTTAAGATCTTTTGAATGACAACTGATTAAAAAACAAACTCTATGGGTCACTATGGGCCCTCAGTGTGTACAAATAACAGATAATGTCATCACAAATGCTAAGACATCGGCTGAATCTATAAGACATATACATGTTGTAAATTTGTTTCTTGGTACGTGCTATGAACAAGATTCATTAAATGTATATACAACACAACAATGTCAAATATATCTCATTGGCCAATTTCTCCCCTTTTTGGTCTCACTGTGTTTACAACAATCGGTATCAACGTCTTAGTTCCAACAAGAAGTTCCAGTATGTGGGAAAAATACACACGGTCCCGGCAGAGAGCAGTTAACTTCATTGATACTGAAATTAGATACAAACACTGAGGCAGAGGATGAGAGCATGAATAAAGTTAACTTGTGACAAAGATAACGCCATCCCAAGGGATAAAAGAAACTCCATATTTGCTTGCAGAACAATCCCTGCAACCTATCTCGTCGATTTTTTTACACTCTCTACAATACTGCTCCACCTCTTATCAATGGCGGTAGAAAACAAAGAAAAGTTTCAAATTCGGAGAGCAAACAGAGCCACAGAAACCAAGCGAAGCATTGTCACGTGTGACTGAAGGTGAGGTGACTTTCAAACAACCTTTCAAGTGGCTGCACACTACAAACAATGCGCTGGACCTCGCAGAAAAATGTCCGAGTTTGCTGCAGAACTGGCCGACACGGACAGTCCTGCTTCCATTTTCTTCAGAGCAACTAGTTAGTCATACATTTCCAATCGGAGAGGGTGAGGGAAACACAGGTTTAGATCATTATTAACATACAATACGTTCCCTATGTGTGTGTGTGACTGTGTGTAAATGTGCCCCTCTGTATCCAGTGTGTGTTTCGGCGCTTTTTCAGGTAACTTTGGTCTCAGCATGTCACAGAGTCTTTGCAGTATTTTTGGAGTGTATCTTGGCCCGTGTCTGTGAGTGTGTGCTGTGCAGGTCACAGAGCTGAGAGTCAGGACTGAGTGGACTTAGTGGTTCTTGTCGTAGTTCTTCACCATGCGTTTGATGTGGAACAGTTTGTGTCTCAGCCTGTGGCACTCCCTCTTCTTAGACCGATAGTCTGATGTCTGCGGAGCGGAGGGAGCAAAGGTGGGTCATTTAATGCTAACGGGCAGTGTATGCATATGTATTAACCACGAATGGGTTACTCAGTAATAGTAAACAGTGAAGATGTTCGCTCCTCTGCTTTAGTTAAAATCTATGATGGACCATCTAGGAATAAGAGAACACGAAGCTATCACAGCAGATCTATGAGCGAGAGAATACTCTTTAATACCAAATGAGCCCAAAAATACTGTACCAGCAATATAATATTTATTTGTAACAGAGTCTTTACTAAGTTAATAAAATGCTATAATCAGATATGTTTCCTCACCTGCTTCAGATCCTTTAGCTGATTATATTCCTCTGCTACACCCTGAGGAAAAATGAGGAAAAAACATTTTTTATGATCGTGTCTTACATTAAAAACGGAAAGTATTCGTAATCTTTTCTCGTTCTATGTGTGTTTCTGTGAAGTGAATGATGATCAGTGGAAAGTGTGATGGAGTCACATATGTCGGAAACGTGCTTCGGTTGAACTGAACGTTTAAAGTGGTAGCTGTGATGGAGTCCTACGTAAAATGCAACGTTTTGACTCCGGGAGTGGAAACTGAGAGTAACACACATATCACAAAATATATTTTTATGGCACAATAATGGTGAACTACACAACTCTGAATGTTGTAATTTTTAAGGCAGGAGGAAGATGGAGTTTTGAAGAACTGTTTGCAGCATCTTTTTGCAGCAAGATCAGCATTTCGAGGTCAGTACTCTTTACGATCAAACTGAGCCTTTCACAAACTGTGACCCGTCACGTTTTTCAAATTAAGATCCTCTCCCCCTATTTGCAGTCCTCACTTTTTTTGATTAAGGCTCATCGTGCTTTTATTACAAGGTTTTCTTCTTAAGCGTTGTTTGGACATCAGAGAGGGGCAGGTAAAGGGAAAACAGGGGTAATTTCATGCATTTTCAGCTCAATTTCCTTGAGAGAAACGCCACTAAAATATATCTGAAGCTAAAGCTCTGCCTGTCAGGTCATTTTCGCTTTGCACATCAGACCTGGTATTTGGCGGAGGTGTCGTCCAGTGTGTCCAACTCCCGACTGAGTTTGTTCAGCTGATCATTGATGTCGTCCATCTCAGCACACAGGCGCTTGTACTCCCGGAGATCGGCATCAAACTCTCTCTTGTAATCATGACGCTGAACGTCAGATGTAATCTCTGGATACACACTGGAGGAGGAGGAGAAGGGGGGAAGAAATATAAAAAGGATGAAGATAGGGAGAGGAGAGGAAAACAAACGGACACCCGCATCATAAAATCACCCTAAAAAAAGAAGACCTGAAAATTACACAACGTCAGGTTTACTGCTGCACATAGGAAAACCCTTCACATGTCAAAGAGCTACACTGTAGATGCTGGTTTCTACTTTCCCACTAACTACATTGACTCCCATGTTTCGTACCTTTGGCCCAATTCTCTCATTCCAGTCCAGTCTATGTGAACTGGAATGCCTTAGAGGATTAACTACTCTCCCGGACAGGGTACGCGACATACACGCTGTAGCCTTTTCCACGCCTCAGTTTATTTACTCTTCTATACTTGCGTGTTTCAAAACAAAAGATACTCTTTCTGCATTTCCTCACATGAGCTCGATTCTCTGAGCTTACAGTTTCACGCAGATCAGTGAATTTAGGTCTGATCCTGAGAGACCGACGGGATTTGACAGCAATCTACATTCTGAGTTCTTGGTTAATGACAATTCTATCTCTAATCCAGAGATACTGCAGCGCAGTTTTGTTTCATCCTCACCTCTCCCATTCATCCATGTCGAGTTCGTTGCCCGTCTCCCCTCCCGTGGTGTACTCCGTCTCATACTGGGACTCGTCCAGCTCTGGGTTACGTCTGCGTCTCTTGCCCCTGTTGGCGGAGGGTTTGCGGACCCCACCCGTCGTCTCCTCTGAGGGGGTCGAGCTGGTCCCTCCGCCGTGGGAGAAGGCCTCCAATGGCTGGCTGCTGGCTCTCTCCGAGTACCTGCGGGAGAGCAACAGAGACATGAGGAAGTCGTTAGACACAGCTTTTTCCAACTGGAAAGGCATCATTATGACCAAGTTTAATAGGCAGTGAAAACCTATTTTTACTATTAACCTATTACTATGAGCGGTATGAACACAGTTTACTGCAAAAGTTAGACACAGTTCAATCAAATATTAGCAAAATCTGAATCAAAAATTGTTGTGACAGTTTAGGTGTGTTGCCCCTATGTCAAATATTACAACATCACTCCTATAGAGTTCTAATAAGACAGGTTGATTATTTGACCTTTTGTCACCTAGATCAGCAGCTGTTCCTCTCGGGAGCTGCTGAAAAAAAACTTCTCCATGGGGAGAAAAAGATTACTTGTCATTTCGGGAATTTTTTTTGTCTCTGACAAGGAATTAGATGAGAAGACTGATTCTACACCCATGTCTGTATTTTAAATGTGTTGCTGGAGCCAGCAGCTGGTGTTTTTTGTAAAGCCATGTCACTGGGTACATTAGATCTTACTGACCTTTGATTAAGTACAAAGATATTAGCAGCAAGGAGGTACAATGAGTTCAGAGAGTTTCATAAAGCATAATAAACTGTTTACAGTCTAGATATAGATTTTTCCATGCAACATATGACTAAACAACAATTTAAATTAAGGAGGTAAAACAAAGAAGGAAAGGAACCTTCAGGAATGTTATGACTATAGGATCTATAGGTATGGCCGAATATGAGACAGTGACTAAACAAAACAAATATTCATTGACATGGCCCAGTCAGACACTTTGAACCACTAATGATTATTGTTGCTCACACCCTACAATTTCACTCTGTACCACGTGGGGGGCTGTTGGTGACCTGGAGGCAGGTGCAGCTCTTTAATAACAAGGGCGGGGGGCGGGGCAATTCAAAATATTTCTGGTTTTTAGGGATTTGTAGACAAATCCAAATCCACTGGAGCAGATATTACAAGTCTGTATAGAAAAAAAAGGCTGCATTAAGTCAGCAACAGAGGACATGTCAGGACTTCAGGCTAAAATTCTTCAGCTTATGAAAGCCCCAGCTCTGTTTACTTTGTGAGAGAGGAAATCATCAAAATAATAACAATCTGTCCCTCGGACCAACTCCAAATCTTTGGTGTAAAATAAAACGATTAGTTCATTTTCTCATGTTATCTGTATGGACTGTTCTACGGTCTCTCTGAATGTGTTTTGACGTGGGGTGGATTGGGTTTTTTTTAAACTGTAAAGAGCAGTGCACTTCAGTATTGAGGACACTAATGCAAAAACAAATACAGTGCTTCAGAAATCATTTCAGGCTTTGCAGACCAGCAAATACATTAGGTCACAAACATCCTACTTTTTCCAGTCCCCTGAGAATTCAATGAGCACAAGAAAAAAAACAAAAAACAGAAAAAACAAAAAAACAAAGGACAGTTAATCCAACAAAGGCTCAAAGGTCACACACACAGCTCTCTTTTGTGGGCAGGGCAATATGTTTTTCAGGGGCTTTTAAACAGAGCAGTGATTAGATATTGCGTGTGTGTGTCACATGTTTGAACAGTTGATTGTGTGGACTATTTGCTTTACAGTGAGCAGACTCAAATTTTTTGACCACTATCCCGATAGAAACATTAAAAACACAAGTTTCTCCCGGTGGACTTACCACAAGTCTTTTGACATTTTCAGCCAAAGCTTTTCTTAAAGACACAGTAAAATTTGAAAAAAAATTACATTTTATTCCATCCTTTCGTTACTTGTTCAATTATCTCTTGTTATGTGCCAAATATATCAAATTAATATTTTTTGAGTATTTTTTTTATATTGTAATTCCTCTCTTTTCTCTTTCTGCTAAAATAGTTTGGATGGCTTATCTTATTCTGAGAGTAGTATAAATAGATTTATATAATGTAATGTGATTTGGGGCAACTGGCTAACCTTTCTCATCATATATATTCCCATGCCCATTTTACTGCGACTGTTGTCAAAATGTCATCATCATCTGATTTGTTGTGCAGAATTAACTCTAGAGTCTGAGCTGAAAAGCAGCTGAGAATATCGAGCTGCTTGCTGTGAGTCAAAGACGATATACTTTACTGTTTAAATATGGGATAACTGGAAAAGAGGGTGTATATACAGTACAGGCCCCAGTAGCCCTTGTAACAATTTGGTCACAACCTGATAAAAAAAAGAAAATAATAAAAATAAAAAAGAACAGAAAAGAGTGAGAAAACAGGGTCACCCACTCGTTGTCGAAGGTGTCCCCGTTATAGGAGCTGCTCGCCATTTTGGCCGGGGGGTAGGAGATGACGCTGTTCGCCGAGGCGTTGAGCAGGCCGCCTCCCTTCTCAGACACCAGCAGGGTCGGGGCGTCCTGAACACTGCGGCTTTCCTCCACATTGTTCACCTACAGCAGGCAGGAACAAACAAGAGGAACAGACTCAGGGAACACAAACAAACAACCGAAAACACTCTATCCGAAAAGGCGGGACACAAAATGTGCTTGAACATCCTGTTAAAGAAACCATTACTCTTCTCCTTTTTTTCCCTAGGTCTAAGCATAGAAGAAGACCTATCTCTACACCAGAGACAAGAGTACGGTAATTGGTGCTTAAAGTTTGAGGGAGCAGTGAGGCCTGTAATTGGACGGCACAGTCCAGCTCCTTAGTGAGATATGGGTTGTCAGCTTGTTTCACAGTGCTTGAAAAGGTCCCGAGAATTAAAACAAAGGATGACTAATGGCTGATTGTAAAATAAACCCAGCACTGGCCATAAATAAACTCAGCACTCTGAGACTGTAACATACTGTAATCGATGGCTTTTTGTTTAAAGCGTTTCAAGTTTTCAATTTGTTTCTTATAACCTTATAACCAAAAATGATTATTGTGTACACACAGAAAATGACAGACAATAATTCCAGTTTTGCTTTCGCTTCTCTCTATTATTATACATTTTTTTTTTACAACACCTGCAAAGGATGTGCTCCTCCTTCATGTCTTCAAAACAAAAGGAAACAGCGTCTGTTGTGTAAATAACTTTGCCTTAATCTGTATTTCCAAATCCTTCCTGTGAGATCAGATGGCCCTCATGAGGGAATTCCTTACAATGAAGACCTCAGGGGCGGTCACCCTTTCTTCTGGTAGACTGATCAACCATTAGACACCTTTTGCGAAACCTCTCCACAGAACAGCCTAAACTTTAAATGGGTCCTATTGTTTCTCTGCTTCCTAGAATGCTGAATGGCTTACTATCAGCAAAACCTCTTTGATTGTGAAGCCCCTTGAAAACACAGCAATAAGACTTAGACTATTAATTGTAAAATTTAAAAAATCTGGGCGCACGATATCTGAGTTTGTGCACAGAAAAAACAACATTGAAAATGAGACATCTTTAAAATTGCATATTTCTGAAAAAACATCTAAACAGTGCACGCCACGAGTAATATGCAGGATTATTTACCTCTGAAATAAAACATCTGACATCTACTGCTCCGGCACAGGGACACACATTTGCTGCAGTTGTCTATAATGTGTATTCAGCACCAGCCCTTGGTTAGTGAGGCAAATATTTTTCTGAGTCAGAGGTGAGATTAATCAACTTCCCAACTATCAAGAACCTTCACAAATCATCCTCTCATCTGCTTTCTTGATGCTTGCTGAGCAAACTCCTAAATTCCAATCCCTGCAGGACCAGACCCCCCCCCCCAAAAAAAAAAATAATCACAGTAGGTGGAGTGTTTAGGTAGGGGGGAGAGTTGCCTTTCTTGCAGCTACAGGAGAATCCCGTTTAAAGGGATGGAGTTGATGTAAGAATCCTAACAATGCCCTCTCAGTGTGCAGCAGAGCAGCTGCTGGGCTGTGAGCAGTGTAAGCACAGTAAGAATGTCTGAGAGCTGCTGAAGCAGAGCGAGGAGGCAAAGAAAGACGTAGAGACGGAGTGGTGAATGTCGGAGGAATCAAGGGGAAGCAGAGAAGAATGAAAAGTGTAGAGAAGGCAAAGTGAGGGAGACGTGCTGTAAGAGAATAATGGGAAGCAGAGCAGCGGCAAGGACAGACAGCCATGATGGAGACCTGTAGAAATCAAGGAGAGGTGGCGGTAAAAGGAAAGGTGAAGCACTGTTAAGAGGGGAGAAAAGTGAGGATTGACATGCATGTAAACTGTAAAAGATCTACTTGAACGACAGAAAATGTCCCTGATTGGGGGCATTCGCTTCACCAGAGATGAGGGGCCTCATGTGTTGTGAAACTAGTGTGAACATTTCCAGTGACTGAAAGGAAAAAAAAAAAAAAAGATTCAGAAAACCACTAGAAACAGCTCTAGGCCTGGGCCGAATGATTAATTGTTCTTATATCAAAATTCAAAAATTTGAAAAAACAAACCTGCCAAATAAGCAGTCTACGGAGACTTCTTTCTATCATCCTCTTTTTCATGTGTTTAACTCTTTCTAATGTTTGTGTTTTAGTTATTTTTTCATGTGTAGGTGAGTTGTCTATGTTTGCTTTGTTTGCAGGCGTGCTGCCTCAAATTGCCCCTTGAGGAACGAACTGAACTGAACTGAGCAACAGCTGTCAGCTGTAGCTAAGCAGATTTATTAGCTTCACCTGTAAGTTGTTCCTGTCTCTCTCTGAGTGACTGGATTTAAGAGAGACAGGAAAAAGCGATGTGTTATTAGATCTCCATTTAAAATCGTAATAAAAATTGCAACTGCACCATAGTCAAATCAAAATCGCAATTATATGTTTTCCTGGAAAAAAAAAATCGGACTTTCACTATGATATTCTTCCTTGAATGGCTATAAGTAACACAATATAATGTTTGGCAAGTAAGACCAGATATACCAATTTGGAAGAAAGAATTAGAAAATCTTTGTTATCCCTATATCATTATAACTAGTTTACCGTCCAGACTTGTTTGTGCCACATATATCCATGTTATACTGCTGCTTAGAACTATAATTACTCTCTACATTAAATGGATGTTTTTAAATCCATGCCTATGAAACCAGTCCAGGATGCTTTCACCCTACATCTATGCAGCACTTCAGTGTTTCCAGCGCACGGACAGCCCTGCAGAAACTGGCTCTGATGACCTCATGCAGCAGACACAATGCAACCAACCCTCCAACTGGGCGAGCTGAATGAGGCCAGTGTGTGAGGTCATCAGAGTGAGCCAGGCCTCCACTGAGCTCGGCAACCTGACAGAGATGGGTCCAATCTCAAACCGGCCAAACACTTAAAACTGGCCCGATGACTCATCCTGTGGTGCAGATGCAGGTAGCATATTAGCAACGTAGGAAAAAAAACAAATGACCGCAGAGCGGATCTTTTGAAATATGAGGGAAACAAGGACAAGATGGCCTCACTCCCACACAAAGTCTAACCTGCAACAAAGATAAAATATGTATGTCGGCCATATAGTAAATATGACGACACAATAATGACACACTTTGTCCAACCTGGTTTCATACAGAATACAGTCTTCAAGAATCAAAGTCATATATTTTTCACAACCTACATACAATACATACTCCTTGCCCTTTTCCCCAGCCTATACAATCCTGAACACATTTCTCAAAGACCCTAAATGCAGCACCGAGTGTACAGTTCATTATTGTGCTGCACCTGCAACAAGTCAGATGACATCAGTGAGCATGGCTTCATTACTAGACACTAGGGCTAGTCATTGCATTCACTCCAGCCTGGTCTCATCTACTCTGCCTTGCCCGTACACTTCTGTGCGCATGATGCCATGTTCTAGATGATGACAACCCCCCTCAAAAACAAACAGCTCAATATAATCCAAGATAACGCCATGTCTGTCTAGATTTTCAGCTCCCAGTCAGTGCAAAAGATACACTGGCTCACTGCAACCTTAAATTATAATTGATTTGATCAATTCATAGAGCTAAGCAGGTAATTCGGTAAGTGCCGATAGACGTATTGCACACTGCAGTATGTGCTAATGGGCGGCTAGGGTAGGGTAGCTTAGCCTTTTATCCCCTTAATGAAAGCCTGAAGAAAAATCTGCTAAAGGTGTAGGCTCAAATCTCAACAAATGTACGTGTGAACATAAACAGCTAGCACCCACTTTAACTAAATTATGTTTGCGAGGTTCGTCCCCGTTTATTGATCATTATCAACAGGTATAAACTGCCTTTTGGCATGGTCAGATAGATGGCAGGGTTGGTGAATGGGAGGGACTAGACCAGCAGTATTTACCTTTGTTTAATATTTACAAGTGCAATAATTATTTCTATTTATTTCTATTTCTTTCACCTGCAAATGACATGTATATACTTTACACAGCGTGTCTGCATGTATTGATTTATGCTCCTGAACTCGCCCGCACATTATCTGAACAACCACCGAATGTCAACACCATGTATCGGGGAGGATGCATCACCTCAGAACAAAAGGAAGTATTCCTTAGACCCATGTTACATTTCATTATAATATGCAAAACAATAAAATTGCTGAGATCATGTGCAGATATGCTGGTGTTTTAAACTTAGTTTACAAACTGTCCAACTGCCTCTCTGGTGCTGTTAATAGCCGTCAATTAAATTTCAAACCTAAGCTGCTCATGTTAACTCATTGTCATTCACTGTATGAAACAGGCACAGCTTGAAAAGAGGCGGGTCAGGTCAATAATCGACCAATATCTCAGGTAACAGACCCATATGACTAGTGTTGTTGACATTTAAAAGCCCAAAGGCATGTTCTCTTGAAACCAGCTGCCTTTTTACTATCTTCCCAGGTTGTTAATGATTACTCAGGGTGAAACAAGATGGCAGACCGTAAGCAAACAACCACCAACTGCTATCAGCCCTGACCCTGAACAAAGTGACTCAGTCGGAGGAAACATTACACTCTCTCAGTGGTGTGGCTGTTTCCCTGCTAGAGCCTATAAACCGATAAATTATCTATAAATATGATAGCGCCTTTGGACTTTCAGCTCATAGAGTAAAATATGAGAAATGTCAAGTGCTGAACATTACAAAGTCTTTCCAGACAAAGTTATACATTAAAA
The DNA here is from genome assembly GCA_016859345.1 of Istiophorus platypterus. Classification (NCBI taxonomy): domain Eukaryota; kingdom Metazoa; phylum Chordata; class Actinopteri; order Istiophoriformes; family Istiophoridae; genus Istiophorus; species Istiophorus platypterus. The sequence goes on from CM029123.1 coordinate 20,322,534, forward strand.
ATAGCATAGCAAGAGAGAGACCAACTGCGGGAATGTGCAAATCTCAGCTTTGCTATTTACTGCACCTACATCACCACAATCACCTAACCTGTCTTTATAAATGATGACTACCTGGGCGGGATGAATACCTCACTGATGACCTACCTCACCGATGACCTACCTCACCAATGACCTACCTCACCAATGACCTACCTACTTACCTACTTTGCACTGTAAAAATGGGTAGGAACTAATGGACACTTGGCAACAACTCGCACAGTTTGGTGGCAGACGGGGGAAATTCGTATGTCACCTGGTTTTATCGGCTGAATCTTCTAAACAGAAGAAACATCGGTTGATAAATCAATGGTTTTATCGTCTGTTAAAATCTGTCTGTGAATACTGTATTTCATCAACTTCTCCTTAGGCTGGATTTAAACTCTCCGTGACCCTGTTCATTTGACTGCAAGCGGTTCATGCAAATACTGCAGATCAGTGTAGGTTGAAATTTTTTTTTTTTCTTTGAAAATCTCATGTAAAACCAGTCTTATTAAACTGTGACTACCACGCTCTTGTCCCTCACCCATTCCTCGACATCTCTGCCCTCTGAGGCCTTCCCACCAACAAGAGGCTCCTCCCAGAAGATGTTCGGTTTCCCGTAGCGCCAGATCTTCCCTCTGGTTTTGTGTGCAAAGAAAGCTGCAACACCCAAAGCGATTACAACCAGGAATCCGCACACCATGGCAACTCCCTAGAAAGCAGAGACGGGGGAGTGAAATTTGGAAAGTTCTCGTCGAGATAACCTCTGGGATAACGCTGATATATTACAAAAAGTTCACAATTGCACATATGTGACAACACTGGTGGAAATGCATATCACAGCTTATCATGGTTATCACAGTTTTCACAAATGTAACAAATGCTTCATAAAATATCAATCTCAATACAGTACAGGACTAATAATACAGGGGCTACAATAAACCTTGTCCACAAAGGACGAATTCTATATTTTCCACATTTTTGACAGCTTTATAAAGTTTCCCAAAAACAAATCACACCCTTGATATCTAAAAAATGTGTTCAGGCAAAAACCACAAACCTCCTGCGGGTCCACAAAGCAGTAATGGTAGAGGTACTGGTTGTAAACGGGGAAGCCTCCCACTCCGCCCATCTGTGAGTAGCTGGTCTGGTAGAGGTTCTGGCACATCATGAGCATTGGATTGTACATCATACTGGAGGAGCCCTGGGCCATGGGGTTCACTCCGACAATGTAGACAATGGTTATGATGCCCTGAAAAAGACGTGGAGTTGGTACATTATCAGCCATATCAATATTTACAATTATGAAATCTATGAGCTCTCTTTGAGTACTATACTTAGTATTAGTTTAGTATGACTAACCATACATTTTAATCATGTGAGCAATCACATCATGCCAGTGAACATACTGTACGTGCAAAGGGCACAGTACAACAAGGAGTTTTACTTTGGACTAAGAAACCTTTGATAATTCTCCAGTGTTTTCTATTCCACCTGTGATAAATATTTTGTCAGAGCTTAATCAGATGGAATCAGCTGAAAACAACTAAAAACATCCAAATCTGTGTGGAAATTTTCTGCCCTTATCAGAAAAATGTACTGTAACACCACTGGAATTACTACTTATTTAAAAACGAAAGAGTTCAGGATTTAATTCGGAGAATGTGCGGCCAACTTTTTAATATAACATTAACATCTATAAACTCTAATCCCCATCAGTTCGGGATAAAATCAACAGAATTGGTCCAAGGAAGACCAGTATCATTTCATATTAGGATCTATAGTTCTATCATATACTAAACATAAACACCTGGGTGTGATCTTGAGTGAACATCTGTTTGAATATGTGTTTTTAACCTAACCCAGGGAGTGGAACACTAGGACGATCCACTGTGTACACAGACTCCTCTTTCAGATTACATTTCTGGTATTTAAGGTTTTTGAAAACATGCACAATTAAATACCTTTCATAGCAGAGCTAGGCGTTTACACCAGTTATCACTGTTAGTTGGAATGTGCAATTGGGAAAACTCAAAATACTGAACATTAATGAACACCCTCGCAGAAAAAGAAAAAAAAAAATGCACACATATTATCCCTGTTGGGTAAATTTTTTTTTTTTTTTGGCTCCAGTGTCACCCATTATTTATTATATTTATTATATTATATGACAACACAGCCTGACAGCCTGTGATGCACAGTGATGGGTCAAAACATCATCAAAATAAAAAAAAAATTTAGATAAAATTTGTTTGTTTTGTTTGTGCAACTCTGAAGAAGCAAGAGCAAAGCAAGGAGGAAGGAGGAAAATATGACTGAGGTTTACCTGCAGGACAGCCATGATGACACTGGTTCAGGGAGGCAAAAAAAAAACAAAAGCCGCGGTCACACGTTCGATTTAAGAGCTGGGGGCGGGACACCAGTGCCCCTATGAAGTTAATGGCCGCCATGGCAATCATGGCTGTTTTGGCCGAGTAAGGCGAGATGTATGAGCCGTAGTAGTTGCCGTAGCCTCCGTAACCCCCGTAACCCCCGTAACCTCCGTATCCAGAGCCGTAGCTGCCCCCACCGTATCCGCCACCGTAGCCCATCCCGGAACCATAGTAACCCATTCCCATGCCGTATCCATACTGCATGTCCCACATGAGAGTGGAGGCCACGCAGGCGAATATGGCCACGCACAGCACGATCACCACTGCCATCATGGCCTTGATGATCCCGGGAGGCGACAGCCATTTGTAGAAGTGCTGCGGTCTGTCCTCCATGTAGTAGGATTCCGGCGGAGGCGGATACGCGTTGTAATCACTCTGAGGGCCATGGAAGCTGCCCGGAGGGCCAAAGCCGTTGTTAGGCGGAGGGGTGAAGGGAGGACTGTAAACGGGTGGACTCTCGTAGTGCTGTTTGTCAAACATCCCTCAAAGATGTCTGGAGCTGTGAACAGAGATAACGGAACAAAAAAGAAGTTTGTGAATGAACGGGAGAGCAAAACGTTCTGCACAAAGCCGGGAAGAACTATCTGGCTCTGTCTTTCAGCAGCCCTGATATCAGTAATAAAGCTATGCAGGGAGATATGGGAAAGTTAGGCGTGACTGTCTTTGGTAATGAGTCTCAGTAATGGAACAGTGTAAATGTTTTACAAGTGAATGGGATTTATGAGAGTACAAGTCAGGGTTGTTAGGGATGTTTTTCCATTAGGTTTGACTGGGACCAAAATGTTTATCACTTATCATATCATACCTGCTTCTCTATATCAACAGGATATAGAAACATTAGAGGAATGGCCTCGGCTTCGAGGTCTCTGAACCAGCAACAGCAGAACAGAATCGCCGGGGAGATGTCGGCACCAGGACGGAGAGTGTAGCCAAACAATACTTTCCTTTTTTGCTACTTTACAGGCTGTAGGAGTCTCCCTCCAGCCTCCACAGTGTCCGGACAGACTTTCACATCCCTCCCTCCAGCTAAAAGATTTGTTTTCTTTCTGTTACATATCTTACAGAGAGATTTCCAAGGCCACAGTATATACGACTTAACAATGCCCATTCTTCAATACAGAGCCCTACAGGGAACGTGCTGCCTACATGTTGGAGCGAGCAGACAAGCAAAAATCAGGGCAAAGTTACCGTGGAGGACAAAAAAATGATTATTGTCCAACTGTAATCTCAGCCTGATTACACGAAGCCGAGTGCAATGTGCTTGTAGTGAACTGTAACACGTCATCTGTTGATACATCATGACAACAGGGGAACTAATTCAGTGATTCACTCTTGATACACTTCGGATATTGAACCCTCTCATATTTATTCTGTCAACCAATTAATTTTTCAGTCTATAAAATGTCAGAAAATTGTGGGGGGAAAAAATTGTGAAATGATTAGTTGATTAATCAATTAATCAGTCTCGTGCCTTGTTGAGTCCTTTTTCTGGCAAAACCAACTGACATTTGCCAGTTCCAGCTTCCAATAAGTAATCAATTTGCATTTTTCTCCATTACTATATTGCTGTAAATTCATTATCTTTGGGTTATGGACTGTTGGTTGGACTAAACAAGTCATTTGAATATGACACCTAGGGCTCCGTGAAGGGCATTTTTTACTATTTAGAGATATTTTTCAGAAACAATGATTCAGAGAAAATTGGGAGCTTAATTGATAAAAAGTAGAAGTACTGCAGTCTGCAGCATTTACAGGTCTAGATTCAACAACTGAGGTTTTAATTCAGCTTCGCAATTAATTCACAAATTAATTGTACTCTGTGTACTGAAGTCTGTCTTCCCAGTGGCGCCACAAGTCTGAATTTTAAAAACAAAAACACCTCTTTAATCTACTTCACTCTCCACTTCAAGCCTCTTGTGAGGGAGGTTATGGCCGAGATTTCCATCCAATAGAGACAGAACGAGGGTCCCTGGCACTGCCCACAGTCTGCAGCCCCGGGTCGTAACTCTTCACTCTTTATGGGACTCTGGCACACACAGCGGTGGAGGTTTCGCCTCAGAGCCTCCATCCCAGACACCTTCCCATTATCCCCTCCCTCATTCCCGCATATCCTTCATCTCCACCACAACCCCCCCCCCCCCCCCGTCCCCAATTCCCCTGCCCCCCTCCCTCCTCTCCATCCCTCCATAACTTCTTGCCTTTGTTTTGGGAGCAGGAGGGGCAAAAGTCAAGGCTGTTCGTCACAGGAACAGGGTTGCCATGGAGTCGGGGTAAAAAGAAAAAACGAAAAAAAGGAAAAGAAAACTGGGGCACTGTCCAGGGAGGATCAAACAAGGGCCCCTCTGTGGTTCTCCTGAGTGGAGTGAGACGGGAAGGAGACAGAAAGAGGGGAGGACAGGTGGATGACTAAACTGTGCTCAGCAGTATCAGTTTTCCTTTACTGTTGATCAACAGGCTCTCCCGGAAGTCACTGGGTCTCAGTTTATTTCCTACTGCAGTGTTTGATTATATCGATAACTGGTAGGAAAAAATATGAGGATAAAGTCCTTTCCAAGCGGTAAAAAATTCCACTGAGAAGCCCTAAAAAACTGTGTTTTCTACTCTTCCAAGACCTCACAACACTGATAACGCTCCCTTCAGAGTTTTCTACTTCATTACATTAGTTAGGGAACGTACAATATTTCAAGCCCAAGCTGGCTCTTCTTCAGGTACTGAGGGATCAGAGGCTTTAAAATCTCCAAAACATGCATCTTTGACTCCTATTAACCTGCCAAAGACAATGGCCAAGTTGGGTTCAAAGCTTTAGACTTTTCCTAATGTAATAAAGTAGTAATTTCCCATTGGGAGTGTGTAATAGTAGAACTAATCCTTAGGAGGCAGAAATCACAGGTACAGTTTGGTTTTTGTTTGGTTTTTAATCAGCTGGAGTTGCGACGATCATTTGTCTGAATCCTTTATCCAGCAAAAACGGTTTGATGGTTCCAGTTTCTCAAATGATATATTTGATATTACTTTTCTAGACCAAAAACATGAATCGATTAGTCACAATAACAACCAGCGGATTACTTTACAATGACAAGAATCACCTGGACAAGTAAGGTGCACCTGCGTCTTGCTCACTGGTTGTTAAGGTCCATAAAACCATAATTACTTGTTTGTCACGTTTGCACATTAAGGAGAAGCCTAGTGTACTTTTACTCAAAGCACTTGCTGTTAGCAGTAGCAACAATAGTAGTAGGAGTAGTAGTATTAGTTGTGCTAGTAGTAGTACAATACTACGCTCACAGATTTCACTTTCAAGCTTGGCAGAGAGCTTGGCGCTTGAACAACGGCCACAGGTCGGGTCAGACACCCACCAGCCGCAGCCCAAGCTCCACTACAACACAGAGACTCTATCATCTGCTGCTGATAATGGAATTCCAGTCATACAGTCACATGTCTCACATCTGTCAAAAACAATTAGCCCCCTGCCCCGAGTAGGCTGGGACTCACTAGCATACGCACAGGAGTCAGCCCGGACTCCCCGACCCAAAAAAGAAAAAAGAAAAGAGACCGACTGAAAACTTCCCAAATCACAGAACAAACAAAACAAAAAAAGAAAAACAGGTCAAACCCATGGAAGAAAAAGAGACTGTAGGTCGATATGGAGGCAGCTAAAAATGCATCAGCTTCACCTATATGAAGCTAACGCATACGTAAGAAAATCATCATACATGTATTGATAGATATCTCTGAATAAAAAAACCTTGACTGTTTTAGTTGAGGTGGTGACACAACTCATTTCTGGAGACTTCAGTGAGTGTCGCGGTTGACTTGTAGTTACACAGACAGGTGCTTTAACAGTTTATGGAGCTGAAACATTTGGTCGACTAATCGATTAGTGAGTCAACTGAATATTAATCTGCCATAATTTTAATAATCAAATAAATATGGGATGTCTTGTTCTACACTCTTGGATTTGAATGTTTTCTCAGTCTTCTATACAGATCTTCTGTTGGTCGAACTAAACAAAGAGAGTGAACACCTTAATCTGGGCTCTGGAAATTTGACATATTTCACTATTTTCTGATGTTCAAAATGAATAACTTAGAAAATGACAGATACAACAGCCCTAATGGGTTTTTTTTCCATCCAATTTATATTAATGACAGGTGGGGGAAAAAAAGCACCACCAGAAACTCATCTCATTATAAAGCAATTCAATAAAAACGTGCAGAACCACAAACAACTCAACATCTCTACAAGACATAACTTAGTCACCTGGGGAAATAATAACAGGGCTTCTGTATTGTACTGTATTAGTGTTAACTGGATGTACCTAATAAACTGGCACCTGAGTGTAAGTTTGTCAGACCAAGAAAAAATAAATCTGCACTTAAGTATCAAAGGGGGATTGACTCCACAATGCACAGTCCTACGAACTCATAATCTGTTTATAAGCAAGTTTAATAAGTTTGACTACATATGGAAGAAGAGTGAGTATTTAATTTAAATGTCTCCTGAGTGATTTACCTATGGATGCAGCTCCACAACGTGGAAACAGCAGCCTGAACAGACTCCGGCTTGTGTGTGTGGGGCCACAGCGGTTGTTGCTTTAAACGTCGAACTACCATTTGCTTTAAGCCCCGGATTATCAGATCTATGCTGGTATATATTCATAAATCTGTAGAATTATAATTTTAAATGGTTATAATGACTTTTCTTGATTCTCGCTGCACCCCTCACCCCTCACCCTCACCCCCCCCCCCCCCAAAAAGTGGATTTCTAGTATAAATCTGGGAAACGGATTCCTTTATGAACGATGATTAAAATATATATATATATATTTTTTTAAAAAGTTACTCCTTAATGGCGTTAATGGCGTTAATGGCTGACGCGTCCCGTGCCCCGATGGATCCACCTGCCGAGGCGACGAACGCGCCGTTACTCGCTCATTTGTCTCAGGACGCACCGGCGGCGGCCGAGCACGGTGCGGTGAGAGAACCGCGCGTAAAGGCTCCGGCGGGACGGTTCCGCTTCACATGCGGGTGTCGAGGCGGCTCGTACCCACCTGGAGCGTCGTCTTACCTGAGGGGGGTGGGGGGCGAAAACTTGAGCTCCGTCCGTCTCCGTTTCCTGTGAAAAGTCTCCTTGTTCTCAAAGTCTGGGAACAGCTGAGGGGAAACAAAATATGTCCGTGAGAAGAGCTGATCTGATTCGGATTCAGCTTTACTTTGAGCCTTTTTAATATAATAATAGTATAAAATATATGTATATTTCTATATATATGGGGCTAACTTTGAAATGCGTGGCTCCGCTCGAAGTTCCTGTCCCAGGCAGAGACGGAGGCACCGGTTCCCCTCGCAGACAGCAGCCTGTGGACGAGCGCTTTTGTCCCGCCTGTGCGCGGCGATGAGGCCCAGCGCTCCGCGGCGCCACGCCGACGCGCCTCCACCGCCAGGGGTCGGCCTTTCTGCCGGAGCCTCGGCCTTGGACGGACCGTAGAGACGAGGGGCACCGACCCCCTCAGACGCAGGAGCAAGACCCTTCGGCTGAGAGTCCGGATCAATCTGCCTTTATAGTCGTTTTGAGCTCGTTCCTGTCTGTGGTTGTTTCGAGTCTCTCTGTGACTGACTCTGTGTCTCTTTCTTTTTAGGGTCCTCTCCCATCTTTTTGTGGTCCAGCTGTAAAGTCTGCTCCGAGGAATTTTCAGTGTCTTTTATGGTTATTTTGTGTGTCTCTTTGGTAGTTTTTGCATATTCTCAGAGTTATTACCATCGACTTTCCAACAAGAACCATTTACGGTCACTTAAAAACGGAAGCTCCGGCGCAGGGATCCCCTGACCCCCTGGGGCCCCGGGGCCTCTGCCTGTTGTGCCCATTCAGTAAACTACACATGGGTTTACAGCAACTGTATGGGAAAGAGAAACTGTCAGAAAGAAATGTTGTTAATGAAATTAAATGATATTAAAATCCTAATCAATACATGATCACCCAAAGTAAATTGGTAGATTATAACCATCATTGTCACCATAGTCTTCCATCAGGCAACATAATTCTTGGGTATCAGTTAAATGATTGTATTAGAATAAGACAAACATTTTAAAAAAGTAAATAAACAATTAAATAAAAGTGAATAGTTCTTCATGAAGTCTGGGTTCATAGTTCCTGATGAAATGTTCTGTTGATATAGAACTGGGAAAAAAAAATACCATTCTTTAAATTAGCAATAAACTACTATTTAATGCTTCACTTAAGTTAACTGTTCCAATTTTTTTCTGATTCTAATACAGGCTGCCCAATAATAACCTTTTTTTTTAAATATGAAAAACACAGTAGGTTTCACCTTTATCATTTTACAGTTAAGACAGTTGTAAAGGCAAATTTAACATGAACTCTCCTATAACACTTCATGTTTGGGTCAAAGTTTCATCATTATCAGTTCTGTGGTCACTTATCATAGGATATTTGTTAAATTTCTTCAGTACTAATACACTCGTCTGCACTGGTGCAGATATTATGTTTTTATAAATGTTTTTATTTTTGCATTACATGCGTAAAAGATTACCAGTGTGCTTTCTTTTCAGTCCTGATCTCTCATTTTTTCTAAATCCCTGGTATTTTCTTTTGTCCTCACTGGTCACAAGCCCTTTTTTTTTATTCTTTGTACAGTTTGTATCTACTTTGTCGCCTCTGTTTCACAGTGAACTTCCAGGGCCATTTGGTTTGTTTCAGAGTAATTCCAATGCATTCCTCCATAAGAACATACTTCCTCCTTTTTGAGACAAAAAGAATGATCTGCATTCTGATCTCCCAACTGGCTACAAGGAAGGAACATTTTGAAAAAAAAATTAAGCTGCTTTCTTAGTTAAAATAAACAAGACACACCGAACATCAGGCTTTGGTTCTTAACATAGAGTGGTGACAAACTGAAAGTTCAGAGTGAAACAAAAACTCCTCCCTAAACTGTAGTGAACCAGTGTGTCTAAAAATGTAAAGAGGACTCAAAGATTATGGTCAAACCTGCTGGAATCAATTTATAAAAGAATGATTCTTAAAACAATTTGTATGACAAGAGGAATTTAAATCATAGAAGTGTGTGGCTTACTGATGAGGTCCCTGAAAGTTTATTTTCCTCATTTTCCCTTGAGCAACAGATATGATCAGTTGGCTCTTAACTGGAAAAGGCCAAATTTTGATATACATTATGTTTACTGAGTCATTATAGCATTTACATATTCAGACATGCAGCTTTCAAAAGATAGACAAAGACGACAACAAACCATAGAATAGAAAAAATAATGAACAATAATAAAAATGTATAGTAGGTGAACATTATTACATGATTAAAAATTTTTTTATATGATGCAAAATTATAAAGGAATTAATACAAATATGAAAAACAAAAGTCTGTTTTGTTCTGTGCAGTTTTCTTGAGAAGTTCACCCAGTTCACATCCTTGGAACAGAGCCAACTGCTGCCAGGTCAAAGAAAACATTTGGCCTCACTCACAATAGAAAGCCAAGGCATTATAGTAATTTAATGCAATACAAAAATGAACCCTAAGTATGAATATCTATATGAAATATTTTTACGTGTAGTATTTACAAGTCCCCGTGTTTGTAAATATTTCAGTATCTCCATCACATTTAGTTCACTTCAGGGACATTTTTCTAATCACAAACTCCATTTGTTAGTACGGTTGTTAGTAAAATCCCCAGTCATTTGCTCATCATATCAAATCGGAAACCTTTGATGTGAAGCTCTCAGTATACTGTAATTTGCAGCTTTAAAAGCCTCGTAAGCCTCTACAGTAAAGGAGAGTAGTTACATATTCATACACTAGATGGTAGCATGGTTTTATCCTCTGCACTACTGCCTATGCCAACACCACAGTCATTTCCTTAAAAACTTCTTAAAGTAAAAAAAATCTTCTTAAATTTATATTTTTTATTTTATTTTATTTTTAAGTTAAGTAAACTCCATCAAAATATATCTATATATGGGTTGTAAACCTTGTTTAAATACATCTGGGCTCAGCATTCAAAGCTGGCATTTTGATACTGAGTTTAAGCATAAGAGAGGACAAAATTAACAGCTGCCTTTAAAATAATGTAGTGTGTTATTTAATCCCTGATATGATATGAATGGTAGTTTTCTGTGTGTGCATATGTGTGCAATGAGGTGTATGGTACGAGGTGTAATTTATTTATTTATCTAATGTTTCCGTATCCTGATTGGCCAGATGAGAAGCGTGAACAGGCAGAGCGCTGCGGCCACGGCGACGCCCCCGGTAACCGTCGCCATGACATCACGATAAAACCAAACACAGTCCGGGCAGCATGAGTCCGTGCTGCTGGAGAGAGAACAGAAAAGCAAATGGGCACCACTTTTGACCACTTTTGTTAAAATGAGACGGAAAAGTATTCAGAGTTACTGTGTCTGAGAGGTGAAAAGTCAGATGTGAGCTGGAAAGCTGGATGAATCTTTTCACACTTTCAAATAAGAAAAAAAAAACACCATTAAGTATTTCGTTTTGTAAGGAAAAAATCATAGGCGGCTCATAAATATAAGCGATATATTAGACTAGATATAGGTCTATTCCTGCACCCCACTGGTGGGTTGGAGTTCATAACTCTGACTTATACGTTTCATGTTACATGTTGGGTGCATGGAATTGTGCTGTTAAAGCCAAATTCTGATTCTACCATCTGCTGCCTCAGCAGAAATCCGGATTTATTAGACCAGACGGGCGGTTTTTCCAGTCTTCAGCTGTCCAGTTTTGGTGAGTCTGTGCCCACTGCAGCCTCAGATTTCTGTTTTTGGCTGACAGGGGTGGAACTCAACGTGGTCTCCCGCTGTTGTAGTCTATCTGCCTCAAGGTTGGACGTGTTGTGCATTCTGAGATGTTTTTCCGCTCACCGCGGTTGTAAAAAATGGTTATCTGTGTTACTGTAGGCATTCTATCAACTAGACTTACCTCTTCTCATCTACAAAGCATTTCTGTCTGCAGAAATGCCACCCACTGGTTTTAGTTTTTTTTTGCACTATACTGAGTAAACTCTAGAGACTGATTTGCATGAAAATCCCAGCAGATCAGCCATTTTAATAAATACTCAAACCAGCCTCTCTGGAACTGACAATCATGTCACATTCAAAGTCACTGAGATCAATTTTTTTCTCCACCTTGATATTTGATGTGTGCTCCTGAACTGTATCTGCATGGTTTTGTGCATTGCACTGCAGCCACGTGATTGGCCGATTGGATGAATAAGCAGGTGCACAGGTGTTCCTAATAAAGTGCTCTGTGGGCCCATGTTGTTTAGGATTCCTTTGTATCCTGACAAGGTGGAAAAACCTTGTGGGAGGTGAAACCAGGCACTGTTTCGTAGTTGATCCGTCTCTGTGGGAACTGCCTAACGTCTTTTGTGACAGTTTCCCTTAAACTTTAATTTTAAGGGAAAGCCAGTGAAAAGAACCAGCAGACGGCAGCTGGGTCTCAGTCGCAGAGGGCCTCACCTGCATGGTCGGATGCTCTGGATGATGATGATCCCCACACCATTAGCCACCTTGTCTGTGAGGCTCATTGATCCATAAACAAAGGCTCCACTTTGCTGCCACACAAGACAGAGATCAAAGGTTGCTACAGTCGCTGCAGCAAAGCACAAAGGAATGAAATCTCTTCAGAAAGCCCACACAGCCCCTCAGAGTATTTTTTCTTCTTCTGTAAATAAGGTTCACATTCAACCTCCTGTTTGGATTCATCCAGTGTTTTCATTCATCTCTTTTCAGACAGTGTTAATAATTCTACAGCTGATAGCTTTCCCAGAGCATCTTCTAACATAACTTTGATGCAGTGGCAGAGGAACAAGCTGACTGTTTGATACTCTTACAGTTGAAACAGGAACTAGTGCAATTCGCATAGATCCTCAGTTTAACCCTCTTGTGACTAGACGGCTGATTCTGATGTGACCTTTAAATACAAGGGCAGCTATGTTTCTGACTTGTGACGAGATTTCTGTTGATGACGTTTTAAAAATTAGTCAGCGAGTGAAAATTACAATTCATAAAACAGGAATCAGCATCTGGATATTCTCAAGAACTTTGTAAACTTAATTTTGAAGTGATGTATGATTTCGGTATCGGTTCCCTAAAATGTAGCATTTTTGTTTTTTTTAAACACAAAATGTTTTTTAACACATTACTTTGCTGTAGTCATTAGCTATGTCATGGCTGGTTATAAACTTTCAGAATTTACAAATTTAAAGGATAAAGCTGGCCTGATTAAGTTTTTTCTTATTGTCAACAAATCCCATGAAAAATCTTCTCTCAGTACTTTTTATACTCTAGCTTTGCCTTTAAAGCCTTAGCATATGCATTTCTACTTAATACATAATTCTTTAAAGAGATTTAAAGTTTAATTTTTTCAAAAGTCTCAGTAGTGTCCTGCAACAGCTGAGCAATGAAGGTCTTAGCAAACATCACTTGTATAGAAGAAAATTGTCCATTTTTTTTAGGGACTTTTTACTGTCCCTGATTAACACACATTTGGTGCTGGAGTGGGAACTAACAGCGGTAGCACATGGGACGATTCAAAATAAACGTCAGTGCCCACGTTCATCGCAGTGAAGGAACATTTTACCAAGTGCAAGAGTGTGGCTTATTTGTTTGTTTGTTTTTTTTATAAATTCTTATTAGAACTGGACAATATTGGAGTTCAGTGGGGCAGAGGAATGAGATATATTCCTGTCGATGGGATCAGTTCATTGTCAGGTTTGTTTCTTTCATCAACATGCATGGCAGGAAATATATGGGATATGGTGAGCCTTATGCTTCAAATCCCTCCACACAACAACAACAAAGCTGTCAGCTCCTGCGGGTCTGTTGCTCTCCACCTACCGTCTGCTCTCCAATGAGCGTGGCAGTCATGGACAGAGACATGACCAGGATCGTAGCCGAACCGGCTCCCAGCAGCACCGCCGCTCCGTAGACGCTCCGTGCTCCCATGGTCTCATCCACAAACACCCAGGTGGCAAAGCTGAGCACCAGCAGCAGGCCAAGAAAATAGGTCATCTGACAACAAACAAATATAGTTCTATTGATTTATAACTTTTATCTAAAATCCCTGATTTTACAATCTTGTAACAGATATAAATTTATAACATAAGTATCAATAAATAATTATTAATATCTGCCGGAGAGCGGAAAGTTAAAAATAAAATCCATAAACCAATATACACAAAATAATGTTCAATTTGTAAATTTGCTATTTCCAACATCCACCTTTAAAACTTAAGACAGCAAACTTATTTAGTTTCTTTTTGATTTATTTATTTTCTTCACCGATACTGGGCACACAGGTCGATTGGCTGACCCATTAATCTCCCACTCAGGATGGTCAGTCTCCTGGACACAGTCACTGCTTTAAATCATGTGACTTCCATAAACTAGAGAAACAATTATCTGAATGATTCATGGGACTTCCTGTTAAGCCAGCACCAGACACTAAACCAAGCGAAAGCCATGAAAACTGAGAGACTCACACTGATGCCTATCCACTTGCTCACTGGTTTCATGAGAAGTGACCACACAAAGCTGCTTATATAGATGACCAAGGGTATGATGGCAATGAAGTTCTGGGGAAAGAAGCAGGAAATTAGTATCTAAACTAAGGCATCTCACAAATAGAGGCAATATAATGGCTGACAAAAGGATATCTCTACAGTGGTGTGAGCACTAACAGTGTGGCTTTACCTTTGGTAACATCAGTGAGTAGGTGAGGTAAAACGAGATGCAGGTCTGAGACATGTTGACTATCAGTCTGGTGCACATGTACAGGAAAGCCACCTGGTTCAAAAGCAGAAACAGGAAATGTGATCATTCAAGCAGTTAGATTTGCAAGATTTAGCTCTTTAAGTACAAGACAGATATATCATCATATATCATTATGGACTGTTGTTTGATGTATGGCGCTGAAGACGATGTCAGTTGGTCAGTCAGTTCAGTCCAGACTGCAATATAACAACTACTGGATGAAGTACAGCCCCAAAGAGCCACCAGCATGGCTGTAAACCATTAGTCTGGTTTCTAGACCCAAAACTGAGGACCTCCCCGCCCATTTTTATTTAGAAAAAAAAGTCAGACTTTTCAAATTCAATAACTTTGTCTGTAAACAAAGCCCATTGCATAAAAAAGGGCTTACCTGAATAAAACACATTAAAAATGACATAAACCATCTCCATGAAGCAACAAGTCCTCCAGTCTAAATGACCATAAACTGCAGGTTGTTTGTCCCTAACCTCTGATTTGACCCTGTTTAAAAATAACTAACTAACCATTTTATTATGCAATGGTGCTATAGTATAGGTTTTGTTTTGTTCAGAGAAGGATTCTGGTGTGGGTTAAAATGAGTTATTCTTAAAATTTAGAGGATGTCCATCGTCACGGTTACAATAATAAAGATCACTGATTAAAAGAAACAATGTTGAATGTTAAAGTCCAATGATTTGTTGACTCATCCATCCGTCAAGACTATTGTTGTGCAATATACATAATGCAATTAAAGCACAGATTGATTTGCATGGAATTATAAAACAATGGATGCCTGGGAAATGCAGGAAAAATACATTCAAACCTGTAAGGCAGATTTTTACAACACACAAAACCTTTGACTCAATAAATTTGAACACCAATCAACAGCAGCCTGTATCTAAAGTTTCATTGCCACAACAGAATTCCCCTGTGAGAATGAGTAAGCAAAACAGATGGGAAACTTTTTGAGTTACCCTGCAAAAGATTTGGGAGTTACCTGATAGAAGGAGGGCTCCTTTAACCACTGCTTCCACTGAAATACCCGACTGGATAAAGTTTCCTGTGACGGGGAAGGTGTGATCAGCTGATTCTCTTTCTCTGAGGCTGGTGCCTCCTCTTTTGTGCCAACATGGAATATCAGGGAGAATAATGCCCCAGTTCCCAGCATAATGAGAGCAAGCATCTATGGATGAGAGACAGAGAGAGACATGTTAAACATTGTGATTTACACAGAGGGTTCTCATCTCTCCGGCACCTCTTCTCTTACCCTGAACAGAGGGATGTCCTCCCGGCCCAAGCTCCCTGTGATGGACGGGTCCACATCGTGCTGAGCCTTGAAGTGAAACAGCAGCCAGGCCACAGTGTAGACTGTGATGTTGGCCACCACAGTGAATGCATACCTGCAAAGGGAGTAATACCTCCGGTTTTATAGGGTAATAGATAAAGAGAAATAATATATTTAAAGCAAACATCAGAACAGACTATGGACTGTTTAATTCTTTCTTCTGCATCCACTGATGCAAAGCTTACAGATTTGAGCTGCTCTGAAAAATACAATGAAGTGACACAGAAGACATTTACTTCCCCTTTCTTTTGAATACTAGTTCCCCTGTTGTGTTTTGACTTGGAATTTTGGTTCTATTTCTGCCTTCCTTTTTCGCTTTCACTGTCACAATAATCACCTCTGACATCTGATGTTGCAAATCGCTGAGCACAAGCAGTTTCTGCACTGTCACAATGCCTCTGTTAGGACCTAGTACTAGAAGAAGTCCTGATAACGTTTTTAAAATGTTACGGAAGTCTAGGCTGCAAAAAAAAAGGGAAAAAAGAAGGGAAAAAGGGAAAAAAGACAGACAGATGGATGATAAGGGCAGAAGACAATGGAGGAAATGATGATATTATGTATGTTTTCATGTTAAAAGTAAAATATTAAAATATTACATTATATTGGTTTTAGAAATGTTTTTGGAAAGTGGTTCATTCATTGCTCAAAAGGCCTGAATGGAAATATGTGACTCCTTAACAGTCAAATTCTGCATCAGAGATTCCCCATAAAGTAGAAGAATAAAAGGGACGCACAGCAAACAAGTGACTTGGTGCCAGTGTTGAAGACAGAAAGAAATCCACTATAAAATAGATTTTTTTTTTAAAATCAAATTGTGAACCTCAGTTTATTATTTTTATTAAACAAATCTCTACTCAGAACAATTAGCACAGAGAGAAAGTATGAAGGGATCATGTCATCTACAGACAAATCATCACACTTTGAATACCTCATCCTTTTATTTTATCTATTTTATATGTAAGGGGCCAAGTGCAATATTAAATATAAATGTTACCATATTGATGGGTTGTACAAGAGATAGTTTGAATCAGCAATCCCCAGGTAGGTCAAAGGGAAAACATACAGACGGTGACACAACACCACTAAAATAACTGAACAAACAAGACAAAACACATTATAAAAAGTTACACAGCAGATGTCTGTTAACAGAGCAATGTAAAACTGCTGTGGCAATGACAATACTATAACACCAAACCAACAAGAAAATAACTGGCAGATTAATCGGCAATAATAATAATTACTGGTCGCAGCACTTGATGTGATATTACCGGGACATAGTGACTCACCTGTACGCAGTGAGCTCCACCTTGGCGTCCTGGCTGGACACCAGCTCCGGGATAAGGGAGAGGTGTGAGATCTGAGTGGCCGCCCAGCCGAACTGGAAGATGATGATGAAGGGAGAGAAGTAAACGACCTGGGCCCACTGGGGTGTGTTGTCGGCACAGGCCAGGCAGGGGCTGAAGATGAAGGGGAAAGACACCAGGATACACACGGTTCCTGGGAAACAGACGAGGAAATGTTTGGGGAAAACTCACTGAAATCTTTCCGGGATATTGCTGGAAGTGGGTTGTGGTAAAAACTATGGTCGTGAGACCTTGCATTAGTAACAAGTCACATCACTGTCATAACATCGCCAGTGTATTTAACAGTGGTGGAAAGTAACTGAGTAAATCAACTCAACTACTGTATATTACCACTTTCGAGTGACTGGTATTTTACAACAGTATTTACAATTTATACTTTACACTTATACTGCACTGCAGTTCATAGGGAAATACTCGACTTTTTACTTCACTACATTTATTTAACAACTATAATTACTCTGATTTTATGAATAAAACTTATAATCAACCTATAAAACATCAGGCATTATTAGAAGGCATTGCATACCCACACGCTTTATCTTGCTGTAATAGATAATAACTTTTGAAAAAAAAAAAATCAACGTTATCAACTTTTATCAACTTTTTTAACTTGATATACGTCTACTCAAGTAAAATTTTGAGTGCAGGCATTAAATGCTAAAGCATGTATTACTAGTGTTACTTCCGTAAAAGATCTGAATACTTTATATATAGCACTTTATATAAAAAACTTTTCTGAGTATAAATAAAATTATCATCATTTTTATTATTATTAGGGGTTGCCAATAATTACAACTTGTGGTGGTCTATTTTTGGACTTGGCATCACATGTGAAGCCACTAAAACATTGCTGCAGGGAGATTTACCTTAATGTTTCTATTATATTCCTTTAACACCAGTCCTGTAGAGTAACCCAGCACTTCTACTCTACAATTCTGAATTATTTTAATTGAGTATTTCCAATTTTATGCAACGTTATATTGCCAGACGAAGTAAAAATACTTTTACCTCTAGCTATATTGTACATCATCACAAATCAAATATGTTACTATGTTAGAGACCATGTTAGAGATTAAACTTCTCAATAGTACATAGATGTTAAAATCAAAATGCTTTCTGCACGTTAATGCACAATTTATAATAATCCAGAGATAGGTTATACATATAACACTTTAAAAGAGGTCATCTTCTTTTTAGGTACTTTTACTTTGGATACTTTGCTTATATTTCGATGGAAATACTATACTGCACTTTTACTTGGATCAAATTTGCGTGACTCTCCAAACTCATGGGGAACACACTCTGACACTTACCCAGGAGATGCCAGGTTTTCCTCTTGCCGTACCCCAGCACACCTGGCGTCCTGTCGGATTCGTATCCGACCAGAGGCGTGCAGACCCCGTCCGCTATCTGACCGATCAGCAGCATCACACCCGCGTAGGTGCTCCGGAGGCCCAGCACCGAGTGGAGGTAGACCAGCAGGTACGTGAACCACATGGAGGCGCACAGGTCGTTCAGAAAATGCCCCGCTGCGTAACATAGGCGCCGGCAGAGCGACAGAGACCGATCAGGAGACACAAACTGCTCCATGACTGATTTGACTCCTGTGATAAAACGTCTTTTATTCACAATTATGGATCTGGGGGTGGTGATATTTACAAGTACATGAAGCAAATAGTTACACTAATAGGCGTTGGGCGAAAACTCAGTGCAACCCTGGTCTGAGCATCGTTCTAAAAAAATAAAACCAAAACAAAAAAAAACTCCCAAATTAGAAATCATATTCTAACCGCAGTGATTGATTACACTAAGCTGGGTCACCTGGCAGGTCAGCTGAACCGGTTTAGCTTTCAGTGCAACCATTCAATGCGGTAACAAAAGCCTCTCTAAGCCGCCAGCGCCCTTTCGGATTCGGAGACGCTTCCATGCGTAAAAGCGCGCTGGAGCAGTCTCACCGGAGACGCGTTCCCTCTTTAGGTTAATATACAGCTCTGCAATGTACGAGCCTCCGATGTGGTCTGCGTTCGCTGAATAACAGAGCCGTGGATATGAGTGGCTTTCAAACTCGTGAGTTAACAACATCTGTTACTAAATGTGGCTGGTTCCTCTTTCTGTTCCTCACGTGGCGAGTGATTCAAGCAGGGAAGCTGCTTTGGTCCCTCCGAGGCACGATACAAACAAATATTTGGCCCTTCCGCGTAATTTATAATCGGTGGAGTTCGTTGACTTTTGAGGAGGTAAAACGTGAATTTCATTTAAAAAAAATTGTTGCATTCGTGCCAAATGTCTCTGATTTTAAAGTTTCATCTATTTTCTCCGGTTTTTATTGTTGTTTGGATGAATTCAGAAATTTCGTCACCTCAACTGGAGTCTGATGCCCCCCCCCCCCATTCCATGATGCTACAGGGGATTTAGACATTTTCAATTATTATTTTAGTGGAAAACAACCTAAACTTCCTTTTACTGGTTCATGACCCACATGTTCACATGGCCATCATTCACATCACATACTGGTGACATACCGCTCTGTCAGTCTTGTGTAAGAGGTAAATCTAAAGTTAGACTAAAAGACGCAATTATTCTCAGCAGTAGAGGGGATGTGGTGAGTTTCTAAAGGAGCACTCCGCCGATTTTACGCTCAAGTTTAGTTCTCTCATTACCAGGATTATCAAGCAAGTGAAAACAGGTGTATTATATCCTGTTTTAGCCCTAGAAGGAGCCTTAGTGAAGTTTGAAAAATGATCCTGAGATGAGCAGGATTACATCAAACTTTTTAAAAGGACCCTCCTTCACAAACGTGGGAGAGGGAGAGACGGTGTGCGTGGGAGAGAGGGTATTCAATTGCAATATAATAAATGTGGGGGTCCAATTGCTGTTTGGGGTTTGGCCCATACGGGGGCTAAAGTTGAATGTACACTGCACCCAGCAACATTCCATTTAATGTCCACTGGAAACATTTCAGAGGGAGAGTATCTGTTCTTGTTCTAGTTTCAAAAGCAAAAATAGAAAAATACTCAATTAGATGCAGTAATAATTATCAAGAACAACTTTCTTTCTGGTTTCTCTCAAAAAAAAATTATATTGGGAATTCAGCTGCATGACAACAGAGTGACAATGATCAGAGAGGGCAGGAGGAGACTAACTGATGCAGTTTCCTCTTTCCCTCTCTTGCTACCAGGGCCAGATTATGGTCTAGTGGCCCCAGACCCCCAGGGGCACCATAAGCCCAGGTTTACTATAGTGAATGTATCCCTTGGACCTTCATAGTTCAATTAAATCACATATTTGTTTGAAATTTGCAGATTTGCGGTACAATATCAACTCTTGATCTCCATCCTCCAGCTTGTGGTCTTGGTCCTCGTAGAGGAGCTGTGAGACAAAATCTGCTTTAAGGAACTTTCTTTGTTTATCTTCATACTGCAGCCATGTGTTGTGAAGGTCTTTATCAAAATGCTTTTCCTGTGTGTTTCCTGACACACAGAAATCCTCAGGCAAGGTTGTTTTATTCCATTATATGATTAGTCTGGAAAACCTAAGAAAATAGTTAAAAAATGAAGCTTAAGTTATCTTGTTCAGAATGCTTTGGGTCTGACCAACAGTCAAAAACCCAAAGATATTGAGTTGAAAAAAAAAATATTCACGAATATTCACGAGATGCTTATACCACTGATTTTTTTCTTTTTGCTCAGAAAGTTATTTAAACAATTAATAAATATCAAAATCAAAACTGTTGCCAACTCAATCAACTAATCATTTCCACTTTAGAGTATATAGAAAACAATGAAACTGCCAAATACTGTATAATGGAGGGCAGTAAAGATGGAACAACAAATCACCCCCCCCCCCCACCCAGGGCCCTTAGATGTATGTAGTTTTGATGTATGAAATCAGTCAGAAAACAAAAAATTCATCATTAAACATTAATTTTAAGTCAAATGCCAATAAATAAAAGGCATTTATAAACATCTGCAGGTGAATTTTACACTTGAGAGACAGCAAAAATAGCCTGAATAGACCTCACATGTGCTGTAAGCACAGGACCAAGTGGAGACATTGGCTTGTAAGGCTGCGGATCATCTCTGGTAGCTGAAACAGAGCTGTAATGCAAACCAGCCAGGTGCTATGGACATTGGCCTGTAAAAGTCAGGCTCCTGCCTCTGAGCTCTAAGGATATAAAATATTAAAAATCACGGGAGTGCTCCTTTAAATAACTCAAGGACATAAAAGTTGTCATCTCTGATGACCTACAAGCTTATGGGGAGATTTAAAACTGGCTGCACACAATCCAGAACAAAGAGCAGCAATCTGTCAGATAAAAAAGGACACACATAAAATCAATGATCAGAGAGATAAAGTACATGAAACTACAATTATTAGCAGCAGCAAATAACTCAAAAAAGGAATATAGTTTTTTTTTCTCATGTGCAAGTGTTGAATTTTGGAAGGAATTTTTTTTGTTCGCTTTTCAGGCTCAGAAGTAGCTCATTCATTGTTTTCAGACATGATGTACCTTCTAAACAAGTAAACTTCAATGAGCTGCACGTCTGTCTGTGACCTCCTGACAAAATGAAACAACAGTTCAAACAGATTTGGGCCATTGTCTGTCAGATCTCTGGGCGCCACGCATGCACGCATTCACGCACGCACACAGTCCTCATCTCCCTCCAAACCAAACACCACCACCTTACAGATGTGCAGATTGTCCAGCGGGCGGGGGGGTCAGAGCAAATGCTGTACAGTATACTGCTTTGGATTGATGATAAGGGATGTGTACTGTCATATCACGCTCACTTAAAAAAACCTCCAGATTTTCAGGCACACGCACAAAAACAGACACAAACACACACACAGTAATCCAGTGAGCATTTGGGACAGATTAGATAAAATGTCATTGCGGGACACTCACTTGAGCTTTAAACATTTTACTTAGAAAGGCACAAACTATGATTTCCTGGTAAATTATTTTGATGTAAGAAACAAAAATCGAAAGACATATCTTTTTCTTTTCATGTAAATCGACAACATTTTTCGGCCATAACTCAGATATAAGCGTTGTGAAGGACTCTTCCTAGATCAGTCTTTATTAAGTTGTTTTCTTAATTGTTAATTTCAAACCTAAAGTTTTCCACTGTAATTTTTTTTTCCAAAAGTGCAATAATAATAATAAGAGAGCTTCATATCTGTATCTCTCGATCTTCCACAGTACCTGAGGCCAGTGACTGTGCTACAAAGTCCATGTTGACAGACAAAAAGAAAGCCAGAGTGAGGAAAATAACCGAACTCCAGAACACTACAACATAAAAATAAGTTCAATGCAGGGATTTGGGTTTGAAAACTGAGGATTCAATTACAAAAGAAAAAAAAAAAAAAAGAAAAATTAAAATTCATCCAAATTCTGTTTTATAGAAATGCTTCCTGTGTCTCTCAGATTTTACATCAGCATAGCTCCTCCTTACCTTGATCCCAGAACACACACCAAAGGAAGAAAAAAGAATGAAGAAAAAAAAAATAAAGAAAAAAAAAAAAACCCAAAACAATTTCCTAAGGAGCAGATTTCTTTCTCTCGAACCACTTGAACGGCTCCCCCTGATCAACAGCTGACTGTTGGAACAATACATGTTCTTTATGGAATCTAGAATACAACATCTGTTTCAAACAGTATCTTTTTTTTCATATTCACGCCACGGTATTCGAATTTCATTGTTACAGCTTTTTTACTTTTTCTCAAGCCCCCCGTTGTAATGCAGGTATGTTTATTTTTCTTGGATAAAGGAATCAGAGTCTGTCGTTGAGTCAGTACGACTGCAACATTCCTTTAACTCGCCGGTAGCCGGGGAGCACTGAGAACGAGAAAGAGAGAGCGCGAGGGGGGGTGAGGTACAGAGTGACGGGGAGTCAGGTGAGAAGGGTAAAGAAGTGATGGGGAAGCTGGAAAGAGATAAGGGGCAGGGGGTCTGTGTAGTTGCTTCCATTTAAAACTTGACAGTGACCACAATGTTTTAAAGTTCTCTCCATTCTCTTCTTTCACTTGTGCCTCTGGAGGGCTTTCCTCTTTCTCCTTTTGAAGAAACAACAGCACCTGCAGGAAAACAAAAGAATACTTCATTAATAAAAGACGTTAAAGCAGCAATCCCAAAGACTTTTATTTAAATGACTCTTTCAAATAGTCCCTTTAACATCCAGTTGGTTTGAAGATACAACATGCAAATTAGTGATCTCTGAGGTGGTGTTAGGTGCATATATATTTTTTTAAACTTTAGAAACAGCCAGGCAAGCTATTTTCCCAAATTACAGTCTTCATGCTAAGCTAGGATACCTGCCTGCTGGCTGTAGCTTCATATTAAGTGAACAAGTGAATATTTTACAGATTGTTTAACTATTCCTTTAACACTCTGTTAGTTAGTGTTGGGTTCCAATAGCTGCATAAATTTTCGATCCAGTTCCAGGCTGTTAAAATACCTGGATTTGCTATGCTTTGACGCTAATGACTTGCTGGTCAAAAAGTTTACCTCTCCTTGCAACAGTCTTCTCATAATAAAGGATGCACTGACCACTGCTCTCATTGGTTGAAAAGACAAAGTGATTACAGATTGCTCAGTTTAAGTTACTTTCAAACATGAAAAGTAAATTCAATTCAGCTAGTGTCAAATTCAAAATTGAATTTGGATAAAACAAAATGTCAATGAGTCTGAATCCTAAAGCTAGTTGCACTGGTAAAGACAGCCAGATGTTTTCTGAGCATCTGTACAGTTGATTCATACTTGGTTTCATCAGCCACTTCAACCTCAGTGGGAGCAGTGATGGGAGCATTGGAGTGTCCGGCCGTGGGATCATCAGTGTTCAGCTCGCCATTCGTTGAGCTCATCACCTGCAAAAATACGAAAAGAATACCAGACTGCTCATACACACACACACACTTTAAGCCACTGATTGCAGGGTTGAGATGAACGTTCGCATATAAATATGTAACCTTGATTATCTTTATCAGCCCTCTCAGAAAAGGCGGCAGTTTAACATGTAACCTGGAAGGCCTCAACCAAAGCAACTTCACAGAAGCTTAAAAGGACAGGTCCTCAATTTTCATGACTGTCTGGTTTCCAAAAGGACATTGAAACAGGTTCTGGTAGTTGTAATTATTCCTTCTGTTTGTACTGGCCGTTGAAATATCCTTTTTATAACATGCTTCCAGTGAAAACGATGGGAAACAAAGTAACAGTTCTCAATCTCCGCAAAAATACATTCTGAAGTTTGGCTAATGTAAAGTTTCAGAAGTCTGAAACATCAACATAGAAACAGCAAGTGAGTATGTGTCTTCTTACACACGAAATTCCCTCTCTGTGTTACTATCCCTTCACTGAAACTCAGCACAGAAACACTACCTTTGGAAACACAAAGAGGGATTCTCACACAAAAAAGGACTTTAAATTTGGAAGATACCATATTTAATAATCATCTGACATCTAGAGGTTCATCTTCACTTCAGATGGAATAGAAATACATCTAAATAGCTCAAGGACTGTGAATTGTGCCCCCCCCCATTGTGAAAACAGTATAATGGAAATCATAACAGCAAACAAAATCTGTTTCAATGGGTATATGGATACTGTTATAGGAGACTTAATAAAATGTGAACCTATCCTTTAAAAGCTGCAGTTTTCCTACCCAACACTAGGTGGCATATTTTTCCCACTTTTACCACAGTGGCCACTGATTTCTGGTGCTACAGAAATGGCTTTTTGCAATAATTTATTTAAGGAAAACAGAAAGAAAATTTTAAATTTAACGAGGAGAAGCAAGTTTCAATTGCTCTCCTGTATTTCATGGGTTTCATGACAGTTGCTGCTGGATGTAATCTTTGCATTGCCCCTCCTGCGAGCAGCCATAGGCAGATGAGGCTAGTAAGAGCATACAGAAGAGGCAGAGCACTGACACACTGGGATTCAAACAGTCTGATGCAGACACACAGAGTGTCAAGACAGAGCACCTGACAAGGCAGGCAGTGTAAAGTTAGTGAGAGAGAGGGGGGGTCAGACACACACAAAACTATGTGGCTTCATGCATTAGCCATCTGAGCAGCAGCAGTCGCAGCAGCAGCAGCAGCAGCAGCAGTACCTGGACAGAGCCCCCCAGCCGCTCAGCTGTGAGGTGCGACCCCAGAGTCTCCTTATTGGTCACGGGAGTGGGCTGAGACTCACTTCCTTTGGGCTCAGGCGACTTGACGCAAAGAGCAAAAAGGGTGGTGATGCAGTTGTGAGAAGGAGGAGGGGGGTGTGGGAGTGATAGTGAGGCAATGTGGTGGGAAGTGGTAGAGGTGTGGAGGAAGGGGGGACAAGGAGGAGAGGGAGTGAATATAAAAAAAAAGAAACAAAAACAAAAATTATAGAAGACATCTCCCAAGCAGAAGCAGGCTTGTTAAGACAAACTATGTTAATAGAGAGGGAAGCAAAAATTTATGTGAAGCACAGATCAACACACTAATAAAGTCATGCAGGAGAAAAAGAAAACAGCCTTGATCACCTCAGCTAGCACTGCATATTAATTATGATACAGACAACTATCTATGATACCAGATGTCTGCATTAAATAGAGGCTTTGTCTACAGTACTTCCCCCCTGAAATATATATGTACACCTTTTCCTGTAACCCCAATAAATAAAAACTGCCACTGCAGATGTTTTTTTGGTTGATATGGCTGAGTGTACAGGTTACAGTATATCAGTCTATAAGCAGTAAGCATGGTACAGTGGGTGGGTCTTTGTTAGACTCAGAAGGTGGGAAGTTGCTACCAAGCCAATCACAATAAATCAGGAGAGGTAAAAAGAGGCTAGAGTCCATGGTAATAAATCAATCATAAAATCTAATGCACTCCCTGTATTGCTTTACGGGAAACAATGACTCATCAAGAACAACAGCGTGACTTGTACCATGATTTCTGTCTATCAGAATGATTTCACAGTGTTTTTGTATGTAATAAAACTTTATTATTATGTAATAATAAAAATATTATTCTCTTAAAACTAATACCACAAGGCTCGGATAGCATGCCAATAAAAAAGGAATTTAAAGAAAAATAATTAGCTCTACACTTTGTCACATACTAAGCATATGGTATGTCATTACTAGTATGAATAATGCGATTTGCATTTTCAACTCATGCATGCAATGACTGGAGCTTAGAGTGGCAAGGTGTTAAGAATAAATTGAAGCCAAAAACAGTGCTTTGCTCCACAGCTGGAGCAGCAGATCTGCCTCATGACTGTAAATGGCAGTTCATGTAAAAGTAAGGCATCAATGTTTTTAAAAAGTCTAATCATCCGACAAAGACTTGGAGGAAAGATGACGTCACTGCCAAGCAGTCACACCCTCGACAGGAACACAAATGAAGGTAAAGTGGAACTGAATGGCATCCATTTTCTCCAGGAAGTTGCTTACAGTGGGAAAAAACAAGAGTAACCTGGCTGAGGAACTTGAATGACAGGGTCGGTCGGTCGGCTCATCGGTCAGTTGGTAGGTAGACTGGTGAATGGGCGTGGTGTTTGTTGTGTTTTAATGCTGATGACCTCACCTGGTTTTTGGTCTGCTGTTGTGCTTTGTCTCTGCTGCTGGGCTGCAGTGGTGTGTCACTGGGGATGGGGCCTATCGGTGTGGGCTGAAAGACAAGGAAAACAGCTGTGGTGTCAAACCAAAGGCAATTTAAAAGAAATAAAATGTAGATAAAAACTACAGTGTTAAATTCCAAGAAAATATTTATCACCTACACCATGTGCAATTTTAGATAACAGGGTTTACAAAAACAAAGCATTTATGATCTACTGACAAATGATTACAGTGAGAGCAATAAAGCAACTGTAGCCACAAGGTTTGATGGCCCAATCAAAGGGTCTCAGGAGGAAAGGAGGGGGAGGATGAGTGAACTCAGTGAGAGGCACTCACAAGTGATTTGCCGACCCAGTCGTACTCATAGTCAAAGACATAGCCGTTCCTATCGAACAGATCAGTGAAGAGCTTCCTCAAGTAGTCGTAATCAGGCTTCTCAAAGAAGTCCAGCCTCCTAACATAGCGCAGGTAGGTGGCCATCTCTTCTGTAACAAAAGAGGATATATTGTCAAATGAGAACTCAAATAAGGAAAAAAATCAGTAGTACAGTGAAAAAAGGACACCAGCTGCTTTACTGACCAGGGAAGCTTTCACAAAGCACTTCAATTGGTGTCGCTCGTTTGGTGTCCCCAATTTTCTGGTACCTCTCCTTCAAAGTGTCAGCCTAAAAGGGAAAGAAGTTAGAAGAAGAAGTTGAAGATTTATGCATTTGCCACTTAAATTCTGAATAAATACATAGCTGTAGGCTGTGTAAATGAATAGGTGTAATATTTAAATGTGTATTGGATGCTAAGTGTCATGTGTGTTGATGAGATTTTGTTTTGTCCTG
Organism: Istiophorus platypterus; assembly: GCA_016859345.1. Lineage (NCBI taxonomy): Eukaryota > Metazoa > Chordata > Actinopteri > Istiophoriformes > Istiophoridae > Istiophorus > Istiophorus platypterus. Next base: position 20,349,909 of record CM029123.1, read on the forward strand.
AGCCCAGCATTCCCCCTATTTATACATCCCTCACATTCATCAACCAAGAGCTTCCTCCTACATAGCAAATGTTTGGAATGTCTTCTAGTCTATTCTATGTACACCTTCAATATCGATGACTCTGGAAAAGGCTCAGCAACGCTGCTGCCTGCTATATCCTCTGCTTTAGGCACCTTTGATCATGCCTGTGTTTCTTAGGGCTTGAAGTTCTTTCTCAGTAAACTGTTAAAATGCAAAGAAAATGTGGGAGTGGATTTTTTTTTTTTTTTTTTTAATTCTGACTGTTAATGTAGCAACACAGTTGCAAAGAAAAGGGAGGGCCTGCTTCTTAAGGAGCCGAGTCTTTGTTTTTAAGCAGCCATATGTATAAATCCTATTGTCAACACCCATTGTGGATTCAAGTATTCAAATAGAAACACAACTAGTGCGTGGCCATCATGTGAAAAATTGGTGACATATTACTTTAAAAATAAAATTTAAAAAAAGAAGATGATTGCGGTCATTGTATTGTGGTCACTGAGAACCTTTGATCATGACTGGGTGACAGGTGATCGGTTGTACCATCCACTGCCATCAGCCTTTCTAAAACAAGCAGAGGGAACATAGGAAATATATTTCATGATCTTTTAGAGATCAAAAATTTGATATTAAATTGATGTGTTGACATATGACAGTTTGTTGGCAAATGGCTATGCAATAAGTGGGATAACAACAACACTACACACTGGTGTCTAGTGGTTAACCGAAGATAATCACTACATAAGGAAAATGCAATGACCACAGAAATCAATAAAGAACTCCAAGGTCCCCCAATAAAGACAATAATGGACTTGGGAAAAAAACAATGCTTTGATATCTCTACCCTGTCATTTGTACATGAACTTAATTAATGTGCATTTTCACCACATACATCAGGTTTTTTGATGAAACAGCAGCAAATTATGCATAGAGTAATAAATATTTTCTTCATGACAGTGAGAGTGAGATTGATGGTGTTTCTTAGTCTTTTATGTTCAACAAATAAAAACAGACACATCAATGGGGAGACCCTGCAATGTCACCAGAGTGAGGTTGGTGTTGTAAAGACCAGGCTCTCTGTCCCTAAGGTCATGTGGATAATAGATACAAAAGGGATATTGTACTGAGGGGTGCAGCAAAGAAGGTACACCTCTATGCTAAGCAATAAGAGGATCACAACTTTCTGATATAAAATTAGTGTGCCAACCTATGGATAATGTCAAACGATACACTACAGTACCTTTAGGCCCTGCCATGGGAGGCTACCTCGGAGGAAGTACATGAACATGTGACCCAGCGCCTCCAAATCATCCCTTCTGCTTTGCTCTGGAATTAACAGAACAAAACAGAAAAATAGGTTCGCTGTGAGAAACAAATTCATTTTATAATCAACAGGCAGCAGGGCAGAAGGATTAGAGCACAGACCCACAATTATCCAGGAGTTAAAATCAACCGTGTACAGTGTAGAACCAAGAGACTGCAGGTTTTCATTCCAAACTAACACTCCACTCACTAATTAGAACTCCTTCAAGTAAAAGGGAAGAACTAATCAGTGAAATTAAGTCCTGAGGTGATTGGCTGGATTTACACTGTGAAGAATTTTGATGGCTGACCCTGCCATAAAAAAACAGCTAAGGGAATAAAAAGGATATGCTCCAAAATACCCTGGAAATGAAGCTATACATCAAAGAAATCTTAATTTATGAAAAATGGATGAAAATTTACAGCAAGCCCAAACTGACACTGCTGATCCCAATAAACACCTTATGTAAAGTAACTTCCAAAATTTAAACAAATAACTGTCAAATCAACTTAACGGTATTTGTTTACAATGCTGTGTACATTGTGGTGATGTATTTGTACACAGAACAGAAAACCTCCATAAAACTGAATGTAAATGTGAAGGTTTGCCTATGCAAATTTAAAGGGCTCCCTGGGACTTTCTTACCTTTTCCCAGGTGTGTGTTGATGCTCATGTAGCGGGCTGTTCCAGTCAGACTCTTGTGCTCCCTGTAGGGGATGTGTTTTTTGGTCTCAGGGTCTATGTACTCTTTGGCCAGACCAAAGTCAATGATGTGGATGGTGTGCTGCCTCTTGCTTCCTGGCCGCCCAACCAGGAAGTTCTCTGGCTTCACATCTCTGTATATCAGACTCTTGGTATGGACATACTCCATTCGTGTTATCTAGATGAGCAATAAACAGATGAAGATTATCTTAAGGGAAATTTAATCACTCAGTTATCCTGGCAGTTTTCAAACAAGAGACAAAGTACTCCTTGTACAAGGTGGATAAAAAGAGTACTTGGCAAGATTTTACCTGTGGTCAGCCAGACACTTTTAATAACATGACAGCTTAATCACATAATTACTTCCAAATGAAGTTAAAAATATATTTGATGATTTCTAAGTTCAAACATTTACCCAAAACTACAGTAAAGGAAGAAAAAAAAATCCTGGGAAATATATTCACTATTATTAGTTATCAATGTTTGTGCATTTATTAGTAATTAACCCCCAATCATCCCAAACCCATAGACCTGATATTTTCTCCTTGCTTTGCATTTAGTACCTGAGTATCTTTTCCACAATAAAAATGTATTCAAAGTTGTGCTATATTTTCTGGAAAGCTTAAAATGTCAAATGTTATCTTATTTAAATGTTGGGCTGCTGTCACCCTTGTCCAAGCCTTACCAGCTGTATGGCTATCATGAGGACGGTCTTGAGGGAGAAGGTGCGGTCACAGAGGTCAAACAGGTCCTCTAGACTGGGTCCAAGTAGCTCCAGCACCATGGCATTGTATTTCCCGCAAGGACCAAAGTAGTAGACTTGAGGGATTCCCTCTGTTGGGACAAAAACACAAAAAACATAATTAATATTGTCTTACAAAATTGATAAATATCTTTAATGCACACTTTTATTCCAATTGCCTTACGATGAGCTGAGTTTTTAATGTTGACATGCGTAGCAAATAGCTACCCTTTGAGTTCCTCTTGGGTTCTACTGATGAGCAAACAAGGGTACAGAGGTTTATAAAAAAGTAAATGCACTTATATAACTAATATATTTTCTGTTTAAAAACAATTTGAATCAAATGTACAACATTTAAGTGTTTTACTATAATCATGACACAATCCCATGAATAAGCTACTGAAGTCACTGATACTTTGTGATGTAAAAATGTGGTCAGTGCATTGTTTCTCAGCTCCTTGCTGTACAAGCTTCTTTTTTCTTCTGTGTCATCTCTATATCATATGAACCAAACATGCTTACTATTTTGTAATTTATTGAAAACTTCTAAATATTGCCACATAGAACAATAATAGTGTAATACACCACAAGACATGTGAAGAGCGCCTCATTCGCTGAACTGAATCATTGCCCTGGTGTGTTGTTAGGAAAATACAGTGTGGGAGAAGACTCTTCATTCACACTGCAGCAGTTATAACAAATTACATTTCAGTTTGCTTCCCACAACAGGTTTGTCAGAAACAGGCGTGGTTGCTGTATCTTTTGGAGGGATAGGTGTCTAAAACAACACGAGTAAAAGGTGAACAGCACAACACTGAAAACTGTAAAGAGCCTTTGCTATTATAAACCACCACACCCACTTCTTAGACGTGTGTATGATTCCTAAAGAATGTGGATGGATCAACTCAGCAGTATGCATATCTCTATGTATATATCAGTGTTTTGACAGTGGAAAAATTGGGGCATGGAAAAACACTACAGTATGTCCTCCCAATGTAACAATAAGGCAAATACTAATAGTAGCAGTGAAGTATTTCTAATTTTGCAAATAAATAAATAAAATCTGAAAGCTTGTATCTGAGCTTATATATGAAAATCAGCAGGACCAATTACAATTTCTTAAAAGTTTGTCTCTTAAAAGATTCAGTTCATTTCAATTCAACTGATTCAATTCTTGATGATTCAGTTACATCAATCTTGTGTCAAGAGATTCTCAAAATTCATCCTGGAACTTAAATTTCATCTACATTCAACAAGTAAGCAAAACTTATGTCTTTGAATATGTAGTGCACAATATAGCCTAAATTGTAAACAAACTTCCTGGTTATAAAACTGTGGACCAATTATTTATTTTCCTAGGCCAATGAAAAGGACTATAACATGATACAGCTGCTTTTTTTTGGGACTACATGTGTAAAACAGTTAAAAATAAGAATAATGCAACCTGCACCACTTTTTGTCATCATTGAGTATTAAAAAAAATAATAATAAAATAATGAACAGTTATGCATGGACTGCCAGTAGCAGATGCTACAACTAAGTACAGCACATCCACATTAATGATCACTTTGAGTACAGACAGGACAGAAAGGGAAAGTCTGCTAATTAGTTCATCTGCACTGTCTGTATTGATAAGACACCAGCCTGGTATCCACGACCAGCTGCTAGACAGCGTTGGTTACCTGCCAGGGACAGACTGAATAAAGTAGAACCCACACACTGTCCATTTGACTTCCACAGCTTCATCTCTCACAGCAAGAGATAGTATCTCATCAACCAACGCAAGTAGATTGCTCAGATTATTGTTCAGAGTCCTTTTTCGGTCTATCCATAGATGCTATCTCTAGATCTGCTACAAGATAGCAAGTTAGCTGAGCATCCTGAGTCACAAGTTCTCATAGATGGAAATTATTCACATCACAGTTTATAAGACTGACATGCAGTGTTTCAAAACCCACAGGATTAGATTTTATTTGTGGTGGTAGTCGACTTATATACAATATTATTACTAAATAATGCTGTACCTTACTGTAGGATCTTTCACTGCAAATACTTTAATTTCCAAAGTGACAAATGAATAACTGAACAATATATACAGCTCTATCTTTGTCTGAGCAGCTCTATCGAATCTCAACTATTGCTCCGCCCTAGTTGGATGGACGAGGGCAGGGGCCACCATGCTGTCGTGACCTTTCCTACGTCTCTCTGTTCTTTAGCTACAGCTTTCCCTTCCTGACCGTCCGTTGTTGCTTAGGCTGCCACAGAGGCACTGATTGAAGCTTGGAAGCATTTGAAACAAATTCACTGGACAGCTAATCACACTGGTCGGCCTGTAGCTTTCCCATTGCATTTTCTTAAGTTTCAGTGTACTCTGTGTTGCTAATACTTCTGGTCCAAATTGTCTAAATGCCTCCTTAGGAAATATTGAGAATATGAGAATATTTTTCAATATGCATCTGTATGCATTCAATATACTAAATAACACGAAAACCAAGTTGTCTCACAGTGACCTAAAATAACGGTTTCCTAAAGTCTTTCTCAAAAAAAAAAAAAAAACAAACAAAAAAAAGAACTGCTGAGGCTTGAGGAACCAGTATCATATTTCATAAACAGTCTTGAATAACGTGCATCATCACACTGGAAAAAAATATAAGCAATGCTACATAGACACAGAACCCAGACTCTTATCTGGCATTTTTGCCCAGACACCCTGTTGAAATATCAGAGGTATTGGATATGTTTGCCTGAGCGAGCATTCATTTCAGAACCACTACCAGAAGATTTGTAGCCTATAACTTCTGACACAAAACAAAAAAGGACAACCTTCTGGCCCAGTCCCCAGGTTAACAAAGTTATGGGTCAGGTTGTCCGTGATGAGTTGGTGCTCTCACCAGGCAGCAATCCTTGGACCTTTGAACCATTCTGTGCTGCCAAAGGCATGGTATCTACAAGCCAGAAATATCACTGAAACCCTGCTAACCATAAAATACCACATCAGTGCTGCTATGACTACTTTGATAGCAGCACTGATGTGGTGTTGGCTGAGAGAAAAAGACAGGGACACAGACAGAAGGAGAGTCTGAGAGATTAAAATGCAGATTAAAAAAGGAAGAGAGATTGAGAGAATGGGAAAGCACATTTGTATGTAAGAAAAATAAATAAATGTGAGATACTGATAAAGGATGTTTTGAGAATAGGCATAGCTTTCTATGCACAAGTATTCTGTTTGGATTGTGTGTGTGTGTGTGTCACCTACTAACCAGTTGAAGGCGAGTTTGCAGTCAGAATTACCTGATCGGCCCTCAACAGCAGTCCAAGAAAACACACTGCATATGCATTCAAACAACACACATCTGACTACATTTTAATATCAAGAATTTCTCTGGTAATGATGCCCATTACAGATGAGGCAGGGACAAGAGATCACTGAGAGGCTGACTCATCAAAGCTTGGCCCAAATCTAGAGGGCAATCAAAGCATAGTCATCACAAGAGGAGAGAACAGTGGGTATTATAATCTACTGCTGGTGGATGTGACTAAAGATTGGTGCTTACAGCAGCTGTAGGCAACAACATAGCAATGGCTGGTGGAAAATAACGAAGAGAGAATATTTGGGGTTAACTTCTGTCAAAAGTTTGGTATATTCAATACTGTATATATAAAACGATATACATACCTTGCCAACAATAGCTGTGAATTATAGGATTTAGGAGAATTTATCAAACTGTCACTAACTCAACCATAACAACAAAACAAAAGGTAAAATTATTCTCTAATGCAACACATTTTCTCTCCAACAGGAAACAGTGAGCGCTACAAAAGCAACAGAATGATGAAGCACAATTGCAAATCATTATTTTGATCAGGCAACAGTTCTTTCCAAAAGCTGAGGGCCAGACAAACCATTTCAGCAGATGGATTCTCTCACTGAAACACAAGAAAACTCAATCACCTCTGTTAGGATAAATGTCTCTATTATCAGCTATTATATAAAAGCGTGTCAAAAAATAAATCTTATAGCTTGGTTCGTCATTGTGGGATATGGTCTGCCCTTCACTGCAAGCCAACGTAAGTGATGCTCTGAACCCTGCTGTCTTGACAATTTGAGACAATCCAACCTATTGTATCTGCAGGCGGGCCCTCTCAGGCGACACAGTATAAGAGGGGAGGCTGCATCATGGCTGCTGAAGACAATGTTGCCCTACAAAGAAATGTCAGAGTTAAGGGCCAAAGAGGCGAGGGCTGGAGAAGAGAGGAGACGGCTAGAGAGGAGAGGAGAGGAGAGGAGAGGAGAGGAGAGGAGAGGAGAACGAATGCATATTAAAGATTTAGATTATGGAGTGGAGTTTACGGAGTGGAGAAGGAGAGGAAAGAGAAGTGACTTCCATTAGACCCAGTGCTCTGGAGATGTTCTCACAAGGCTGAAATGTGATCATTGCTCAGGCTTGCACAGACTGAGCCTGGAGCTACAAATGCAACATAGCTCATAAGCACAACAATCCCACAAGACCCCACAGGGTTGTATGCTCATCATGAAAAAATAAAAAAGCAATACTTTTGTTCTCATGAAGTTCATTGCTAATTCTACCGTAAATTTGCAGCTTTTAACCTCTGTAGCTCCACTTTGAAAGAATTCACTCAAGCAGTTATTTGTCTGATTTTAGAAAACTAGGGCAGTTGTTCTATTTTCTCTGACTCTACACAGTACTCCATTCATGCATATGTGTAAACCAGTAAGAAGCAGGCTAAATTAAGTTAGTAAGTCTCATCTGTTTGTCTTTAAGATTAGTCATGAGAAAGTTATTGTCATTCTCCATCAAGCAGCGCAATGGTTTATGTAATGTTCCACAGTTGGCCTAATTTGCTGTATTACATTGCGTCCTTTGCCTTGCGACCACTGGACATACATTTACAATGAGATGTAGATGATGAATTATTTCTTATCCAGCCCTACAAACATACAATCAAAATTTAGTCATGCCAGAACTGAAAACATATTGCTACTAGAAAATAATAATATTTCTTGGCAAATTAAATTAGTTTTAAAATGATTTTTGCCAGTGTGACATGTTACAATTTATGCTACTTTATAATCATGACAAAATATTTAATTAATCATTAAAGTAAATGTAATTTTAATACATTTACATCACATAAATTACTTACTTTTGTGTTTTTTGTTACTATGGTGCATCTGTCTTTGGTGTGGCCTTTGATGGCACCTAAATTTTAGAGCTGTGAAAATCATGTTATCAAGCTGTCCTACGATAATCCTACAACATTAGTAACACATTAAAATTTATCCACATGACATGGATAAGAGTCCAAGATTTGCATGAAATAAAAAGATCAACATAGATCCCAGGACACCGGCACATCATATCATAACATTAAAAGCCTTGATGGTACACATGAATAATCAGAGTCAATGCTGATACCCATCACTGAATAATATTCAAGAGGAAACGTACTTATATATGACAGTAATTAAACAAAATATTTATTCATAATGTATCTATGATTGCGTACGATAAGCTTGCCCATGAAGTTCCATTCAATAACAGCTGGTCCATAAATAGTGGAGAATGTATCTGAAGCCATTCCCCTGATCAAGAAGCCAAAGAGTGGTAGTATAAGACTTGCTAGACAATACTACTTGCTATACTTTGCTATTATTAGCACATAACAATACTTCTATACCTACCATTTTTGCATTTTATAATTTCGTATTCCCAACAGCTGGGATGTGTTCAGGACATGAAAGAATTAACAGTTTGCAGATAAGCTCCTCCTGGGCGTTAAGCGCTGAGTAGTCCATGCTGTGACATATTTGAGGCTCCTGGGTTATGCAGGACTAACAGGGTCACATGTCCCCATTTGGCCAAGTTGACAACATAAGTAGATTTAATCTATCGCCTTGATTCCTCCCACGCTAGACAGTCAAGTGAGCTTTCCTGTCATATCATCATGTATCAGCCAGTCATCAGTTGGAGACAAGGCCTCTGCAGTCAGTTGCGTCTTTAATACACTATAGTTTATAGTTTATTAAACCTCTGAAAGTTTTCTCAGCCACAGGATCATGTCTAAAATCTTTACATCAGAATGATTAGACCTTAGCTAAATTCAATGTAAATTATTATTCTTTTGAAGATTTAAAGTGCATTATTTGGATTTAAAATTCTGAATCCTATTTAAAGAATTGTAAGCAGTGAAATGCTAAAACATAGTGGGAGGGAGCTGTGTCATTAATTGTGTCCTTATTGTGGATTTAAATCTGACAAAACTAAACGGGTGTGTTTAGAGACCTAAAAACACCTGTGTGTATGTTTCTATTTTTGGAAGATAAAAATACAATACTATAGTAGGCAATTGTTAATGTGAACCCCAGGAAGAGTAGTTTTTGTTTTGCCAAAGCCAAAGTAGATCCCAAGAAATTAAATATAGTGAGTGTGTTACAGGATGTGCACAAATATGTATTACTCCTATGAATTCAAAATAGAGTATCATAGAGATATTGTATAATGTGTGTACCTGTATTACTCACAGTATGTTTAATAGCTGTGTAGCTATAATCATCTTAAGAATAGTGTAATAAAGTATTTATCTTTCTGTTTGTAATCAGAAATACTATAGTAGCATCACAGTAACTTGCTCTAATATCCGACCTGTGTATACTGCCTGTTTCTAGTTCTGTGTAAGTACCAAACATAATTTTACATACTGTACAACCCCCAGACCTCATTAACTCAGTAAAAATCTGAAAGCCTGGAGCAGGATGAAGGTATGGAGTGGATATACATAACACGCTCGAGGATACAACCAAAGTCAGAGAGACACAAGCCTGGACAGGAGCAATCCTCTGCTTTAGTAGAGGAAAATGGCAAAGGAGACGACAATTTCAGCTGTGTTATGTATAAGTGGACATGCATTGTGTGAGATCAGCTCACATATCAGACAGACCAGATTAAAGTAAGTATAGCCAAACAGAAAAATAAGCCACACCCTGTAAGCAATGAATGTTGGAGAGTTTCCCTGCACTCTCTGCAGGCAGCACACAGTCAATGAGGGAGGCAGAGGATACTGTGGCTAGGGAAGCTATCCAAGCAGACACACTATAATGGCCCAACTGCTTGTAGAGGGCCATCTATAAATAGTCAAGGACTGCCCTAATGCCCCACCTCTCTATCAACAGTGGAGGGCTTTTGCTCTGGCACAAGGAGCCGAAAAGCTAGCACGTGTCTCTAAATTAGACCATGACAGACAGACTTATCAGAGGGGGGGATCGCTGCGACAAGATGACCAGGGCACTTCTAGTAGTCTTAGAATAACAAAAAAAAAAAAAAAAATGTACAGGCACACCTAAGTAAATATTCACCATATAAGTTATCAAATCTACGTTGTTATACAGTGATCATCATATAGATCGATCAACTTAAGCCTACTTTAGAATAAATAATGTAATTAAGTGTAAGTCGGTAGTTGGTGTGAGTGAAGAGGACGCAGAAGACAGGGTTAGATGGAGGACACTGATTTGCTGTGGCGACCCCTAAAGGGAAAAGCCGAAAGAAAAAGAAGAAGAAGAATTAAGTGTAAGTCGGGACTTGATAACTGGATTTACTCAACAATAAAGTACTAGGTCTGGGATCAGTGACAGACAATAACTGATTGGGACATGTAGGTGTGAGTGGTAGCACCAAAAAAATTAGTGGTAGCAGAAGACACAATGGCCATTTTGTATATGGCTTTTGCTCCTTTCAGTTTGAGTACGTAGCATGAATGTTGTAAGCTGGCCAAATCAACACAAATGCATCTACAAACACTTGCACAATCATGACAGGTGAGCCTTTCCAAACAGTCAACCAGGATATGCTGTGAAACAAATCAAGTCCCAGTTCCTCCCAACCATCTGACTCTGCCACCTCTCTCATCCTCTGTAACTATCTGACCAGCCAGAACAGATCAAAGAGCTGCTGCCCTGGAGCCACAGCTATGCATCATAGCACATTAACATGTACTCTGCAGTGCTAGGGGAGAGTAAAGACTCGTGGTACTGTGGAGGTGGTTTTAGGAAGATGGAGCAGGCTTGCAGAGCATCCACCGGGTCGCAAAGATGTTGAAAAGATAAACAAATTTAGATGGAATGGAAGCCCTACAGTTGTTTTCAGCATCTTCAAGCTTATGCAAAGACATTTGAAAATGCATCCTTTGCTCTCTATTTTTGCTTTCCATCTGCATTGTGCTGGCAATTTTCACATGCAAAAACTGTTTTTTTCTGAATTGATTTCTGAAAAACAGATATTTCACATGCAGTGGAGAGAGGAAAACTACGCTTTTCCAAAATACAATCTAATCTGTCTTAACTGTATGACTACAGAGGAAGGTGAACGATTATAATTGTACTAATATAACATGGAAAACCCCATTGAACAATAGCAGCAGGACAACTAAATTGCAGACCTGGAAAATAAACATTAAATTAAGCATTCACTCATTTTTAGAGATGGAATAGTAGGATAACAATCTTATCACGTTTATCCAACCTAGGGTGGACATGATCACATGCGTCTCTTTCTGAATACAAAGTATGAATTTTCCTTCCAACCCAAACCCTCAAACAGTGACACACAGGGCTGCAATCTACTGTGAAATAGACCTATTAACTTTCAACTCATCATTATGTTAGTGTTTATTCATGACTTGCATCTCTTACCTGAATTTCCCAACTGTTTGTAAAATCTATACTCCAAATGGAGCTGTGGCGCCCTGGACTTTATAGGTTCCTGAAAGAGAAGAACGAAATAGGGAAAAGGAGAGTGTTAAATATTACATAGCACACAAATCAGCTAACACACAATGTCAGCATTCTTTAAAGGGGTTTCTGCAGGATTCATTAATTCATGTTTAAGACATAATAATGTAATGCCATAGTCACACTGGCCAAAGAATGAAAAATTTCCCTGTTGGCTTTCATTGAATTTTTTTATAGTTTTCATGCAAGTATTATGTCATTTTACTTACCATGTGCATGAATTTATTGATAATTACACATTACTGTCAGCACTATTAACAATGATGAAACTAGATAAAAATGCGACACGTGAACAGATGAATGGATGGATTTATTAATCAGTTTAAAAAAATAATTTATCTAGGGTCGAATAACGAATTTTGCGTAAGGTCTACAACAATAGTACTGGGAATTTTCCAGACAGTCTTTGATAGAATCACATACAAAAACAAAACAATAACATTAGTACCAACTGCGGGCTAGAAAGATTATTCAAGAACTTTGAAAGTAATTTTCCTTTAAACACCTTCTGAGGCCTTCATTTGTGTAAACTGAAACAGTGTCTCTTAAGTCCTTTAAAGATCTTCAGATAGCCTGCTTCATCTAAAATGACATGTTGTTTGGCTTTGTTAACCCTGCCAGGAAAATTATTCTCAATGAAGAAAACAAGAGTTGTGTAATTTCAAAAAAAGCTCATTTGGAAGAATCACCATGACACCACAAGTGTTCAAATGACTGTGTTAAGCATCTTAGCCTAAGGGAAGAAAGTAGTTTGTGATTGACAACCTTGCATACACATTGGCACGATTACCTGAGCCTGCAATTAACTTAAATACCTACAGTACAATGTTTTCCTTATTTTAATTCCTAATAGAACTTTAATTAAGTCTCAGGTCAGACTTGTGGGATGTGAGAGGATAAAGAGCAGTTCCAGCTGGTGAACAGCGGGCTTTAGTGATGACATGGCTGATAATCAACCCAACAGGACATATTGTTCATTATATCGCTAGCTTCAGCTTTACAACCTAAAATGTAATCTGATTAGCTCCACTCTCATGATGACAAGGGCATTATAGACAAACGTGAGGAGGAGAGAACAAACACACACCCAACTTAATTCCTTTCCTTAATCTTCAATAGCTGTGCCATAGCCTGCACTAATGCTCTTCTCCACAATGGCAGTATGGAGTCTCCTTTTTACATACTGCCAACCAATACTGGCTTTACATGACTCCAAAGATGTACATTATCCTGTTTGTCAAACTAATAAATTAAGCTCTGATATGCCTGGAATTATGAGGATTTACCCCTGCTGTAAGTCAGTCAAATATAATTGTTGGTGATAATTACATTTAATTCAAACAGTGACACACAGGGCTGCAATAACTAGTCAAATAATCAAAAAATATTTTGATAATGGAATAATGATTTACATCTTGTTTCAAATAAAAAATATCAAACATTACTTTGTTCTGGTTTCTCAAATGTGAGGATGCAATTTTTTTTTTCATCCATGATAATAATTCGAATGTTGGTCCAATAAAACCAGATATTTGAAGCATGATTTTAAGATGTGGGAAATTAAAGACTTTTTTACTATTTGCTGACCTTTCTTAGACGAACTGATGAACTGAACAATGAAGAAAATAATCAGCAGATTAATCTGTAACCAGCCCTGCTTATGAAAGATACATGGAGAGTGAAGCTAGGCTTCTGTGTATTAAAACCTGCTACTCTAATACAAAAATATGAAAATGCCTACAACCTTTATTTAGCCTCAAAACTTCTCAAGAGGTGTTTCTAGTGAAATTTAATCTTAAAAGTTGTTTGCCATGTGCTTTTAATTCCAAAGCACTTCTATTTTAAATTACATAAACAGAAAGCTGTAAGGCTGTTAAGCTCCCACATTCACTCCATTAGGCCTTTATCAAATCAGGATAATTTTCCCTGGAGTTTCTCTTGTTCCTTCTGGTGCCGTGCTAGTATGCAGGATTGCACACTAAAAGTATGAGCCATGTTCAACACAGTGAGCAACTTTGAATTCTTTTATGATGCCCGTCTGTTCCAGTAGGATCTGTTGTTTTTTTCAGTATTCCATCAGAAGATGGTTTAGCAGAGGTGGTAAAAAGTAGCCAGCCTTCCTTTACTACATGACCGTGTGCCATAGTCCTAATTGTGGAAATAATAAAAAGGTCAATCATCCTTCGTCGTGAATTCTCAATTTTCTCTTTGCCTCTGTTCTACAAGGCAATAACAACTGAGTGAATCATTAAAATTACTGATCCAATAAAGAAAGAATTCAGAATGTCTTTGTTTTTCAACTGGACAGTGGTGTTTAGTTTTATATAGCCAGCTGCTGTATTCACTCTGGATTCTGGCCACTACATATTTCTATACTCAGTTTATTTGCTGTGATGTGTTAATCTACTGTTAATCTACTACCTCAACACTAGAACACAACACACAATAGAATTTTTTTTAATCTGAATGCAAGATTAAACTTTCAGAGAAGTAATTAGGGCAAATGTTAACAGTAACCGCAAGCTTCATTGACATTACCAAAGGATTTATCAATTAAGTTTATCTTTAAGTAGTTTTGGACAGTTTAAGTACTTTTTCTCAAGTAGTCAATCTGAAAAAGATAAAAGGTCATAAGACATAGTAAAATAAAGTTATATCTTATGAAAAATACCAAGCTTCTGGCAAACACTGGAGGAACTATGTAGTTTAAAAGTTTGTTTTTTGGTTTGCAGGCAAAAATAAGAAAAAGAAGCCTTAAAAGCAATTATGTAATTGGATAAGGATTTGCATAGGCTTCTAATAATTTGAGCAAAAACCTCAAACATGAAATAAAGATGAATGATGAAACTACATACATGCTTTTCTACAATCAATTAGAGAACAGATGCATGCTCCTGTTCCCACATGATGCCACGATGTGGAAAATATAGAGAACGTGCGTGACTTTGAAGCTTCCTCACAAAAACTATTACAAAAACTCACACACAGTCCAAACATGTTTTTGGAAAAACCATTCAGTATCATGCTCTCACATGATGCCAACAGGAAGACTGCCAGAGAAGTGAGAAACTACTGTGCATGCGAGGGGGTAGGAACTGAAGAGAGGAGGCAATAAAGAAGAGAAGAAGCCAGTGGGAGGAAGACACGTGACTGGTCTGAGAGGCGGAGCGGGGACTGCTATAGCGTCATCTACCTCCCACATGAACACGGACAACGAGCACGTCTCACACAAGGCCATGCCAGGGAGGAGAGGGAAAGAAAATATAAAAATATATAAATAATGAGTCAAAGCAGATGGCACCAACCCGCAGGACCCTTTAAAACAGCTTACAATAGGAAACAGAGGCTTATGGCAGCTTTGCGTACTTAAGAGTCATCTCTATGCCCAGCAGATGGGCTAAGCTATGGCTCTGTAAATGACCAGGGCCAAATGTCTGCAAATGTCTGATGTAACATCTTTGCATATGACACGGATTTTTCTCAGCTCCTGAACATAGATATTTCTTGATCTGCTCTCTGGGCTGGCATGCTCAGATTGAGAGCCCTCCCCTGACATGGCAGGGCCGGCCCCACAGAAGCAGTATGGTACAAGGGAATAGTATCCAGGGTTTATTTCTCCTAAAACTATACTCACAAATCAGCTACACCCTTCACCTTACTCTGTTGCTTTCTCCACAAAGACAGCACTGCAACAATTTCCGGAAAAAATGGAAGCAAAACAGCTTTTTCTAGTCTTATTACCTGGCCTTGACATCACAGGTTACTTTTCTCCACAAATCACAGACTCAATGTGTGATTCAGCTGTTTACTGCATCTAGGGGTTGGAATTGATTAGATCTTAAATCAATTGTAGTGCCATTATCAGTTCTATTTAATGGTACGATTCTTTATCGATTCCCTTAACAATTCCTAATCAATTCTCTGTGTGGAAAAAGAGTAGGCCTACACAGGTTTTTCAGTGCCAACACAAATGTTTTATTATCTCTGAGTCGGAAAACGGGCTCTAGCATGAGATCTAGCTGTAGCACCGGTCTGTCTATTGTCATATAAAATGGATGAAATTAGATATGTTTGTTATTATAACATGAGATATTTAACTCTTTGTAACGGACATGCTGCACTGCTGAGAAGTAATGGTACTGGTGCTTAGTGTGTCAAATACATGTAATTCCTGGAATTTAGGCCAATGTTGCACAGAAAGAGCTTTCAGCTTATGCTGGTGTTTCCGCTCTTACCTTAAATTAGACATAAAACTAGCAATACAGTGTTTCCCACAGGTTGACTGAATTAACTTGAAGGGTTGGGTGGCACGGTGTATGACCGTTATGTAATTAGGGACTCATGCAGTTTAGGAGAGGACTGTGTAACCCAGGTTATTTTCTGTTTTCACAATTTACAGATGTCCCCTAAATGCCTCACATGCAGGCTAGTGGTAGACGCTATGGTAGCTGTAAACAGAGAAGCCTCTAGTCAAGCTTGGAGGCATACAATTCCAATGGTTTAGACAATTTGGAGCTGGTTCTCAATTGGAAAGGTTTCTTGATTCCCATCCCTAAATACACTGAGAAGAAAGACTAAGGCCTGTCCTGTCTCATGATTTTGTGATTCCTGTCTTTCCTGTGCTGAAAGTCTCTTGTGCATCTTGCAGCCCTTTGCCTGGACATCCTCACCTTCTGTACTCCTTCCTGGCCGTGGTAGTATTAGGATTTATTATTTGAATATATCAAATGTGCAGTATGGAGGAAAAATATCTTTTTAAAATTAAATATTCTTATGATAATCTTTAAAAAATATTTACAAGTAACTCACTCCAGTGACAATGCAGAATCACGTATTTTCTTACCTAAATATGCTGTCTCAAATTTCTCAAACTTGCAGCCGATCTTGGACAGAGAACCAAACATCTTGATTAACAGAAAGGACATTATAATATCATGAAAAATAAGAAGCAGAAGGCTTTGGTATCAGATTACATGGTTAACTGTTGATATGATAATAGAATAAATATGAAATAAAATAAATATGAAAGCTATCCTCCTAAAAGGAGTTATTAAACACTGCATTAAACACTGTAATTTGCCATTTTATTTAGAATTGCTATGAAAAGAACGTTAAAGTAATCTTCTTATGCGGTTTTCTAGCACATCTGCTCATGTGCATAATGATGCATGTTCATAACTGACCTCAAAACAGTGGAAGCTAGGTCAAGGGCAGCTTGACAAGCATACTTGTCTGTAGCTAACTATAGCTATTTATCTATCAAAGATCTCAAGATTATCCACAATTCACAAGTGCAAAAGTTAACCCCCCCCCCGACAAGCCACATCCTTTGTCAATGGGACATGGCCACACCCAAAAAAATGACAGAAACAATAGATGCAACAGCTGGTATTCAACCTAGCTTAGACGGAGACAATAGCCTACTGCAGGACAAGTGCCCAGTCAATAACAAGACAAATGCAAACAGGAAATATCGGACACGTTATGGGACAGAATGTGTTCGGAGCTGTGGGGAGAGATATTGCTTCCACTTCGTATCATGCTAGTTGACATCTAATTTTAGCTTTAACTGGTCAAGCACTGGTTGCCTTGCTAGTTCTGACGGCACACCACCGGTGCTGGCCTGTGTCCAGGACAGCTGACCCACGGGCTAGAAGGGCCCTTTCCTGTCTGACCTGCTGCTACTATAACCTCTCCACCTCAGCTGTTCCACACTGCAGCCATCTGTGTTTCTGCAGATGTACATTCAGTGTATCTGAAACTGAACTGTCCTTGTATGGTAGATCTCTGCACAAGACCAGCAACAACACATGTTTTGAAGCTAGAAAAATTTTGATTCCAGCTTTGTTGGGACTGATTTTCAAGACCACACTATTATGCTGCTGTATTCTGGTGGAGAGATATAGGCTCTCGAGCTTATTTAGACGCAAATGAACCTCTGTCAGGTACTACCATGAAACTAGCTACTAGTACTGGAAGAAAACAATTGATAAAATTATTTATCCTAATTGGCATATACTATTATAGTAATAAGGCCTGGGCATATAATTCCATTGAAACATACACTTTAACTCTGTTTTCAAGCACAATTTATAGCTGTTTGACACTAGAATGACTGAACATACATATATACATGTCACTAGGGCTGTAACTAAAATTATTTTCAGTACTAATGAATCTGCTAAAAAAAATTAAAAACTTCACAGAGTCTATCATCAGATATTCTGTTTACAGTTAGATTGGAAAACTAATACTCTCATTTAAGAGCCTCAAATGTTTGTCATTTTTTCTTGCTATTTTTTTCTACTGAAGGATCGAAGCAATTGATTATTGAATTAGTTGCAGATTGCTTTTTCTTTCAATCAGCTAATTGAATAATAGACTAATTATTGGAGCGCTACAAGTAACTGTGCTAAAAAGGCAATTTGTTGGATGCCATTGTATGTGTACAAAATTCTGTTAAACTGAATTGTGTACCACACATCTTTTTAGTATCATATTCTTATCAATTGCCAAAAAGCAACAGTCTGTGTCTCTAATTAGTATTCTTTGTGCTTGTATAGTCAGATATTGTTAGTTATAATTTAGAGATAGCATTTTTGGCAGTTATTTTAAGACCGACCATGTTATCTTGTGTGCCTGAAAACTTGATCTGTGTCTTTGAAAGCAATTTTTGTTTGTTTTTTGTTTTTGCAATGAAGTTTGTTACTTAAACTTCTCCGATGTTTTGTCGTGCCGGTCATTTTTAACTGCCACTCAAACAAATATTAAACTTAACTTTATTAAGCAAATGCTTTCAGATTTCCGGTTTCTTTCGTCTTTAGTCCATATTTACATTTGTTGTGCCTATAAATGGGAAACATCCCTATCAGAAATGTTGAGCGAGCTTTTTCAAAGCACAAAGGCCAATCAGATATGACAGTTTCTATAGCCACCATTATTGGCTGGCTTCTCAATCAAATTACAAGACTACTGCAGGGACAATGGACAAGAGGAGCACAGAAACAGAGATAACTGACTAATACTAGCTGCTGCTGCTCACAGCTAAAAAGCTCACAGATTTTTTGATAATAATGCTGCCAGCAAATGCTGATCTGGTAAGATCAAATCCTTTTGCTTGGGATGGGTGTGAGATGAAATATCACATGCCATTTCAAGGATCCCACTTGAAAAAAAGAAAAAAAAAAAACACTTGAAGCTTGTACAAATATGTGATTATGTCATCGTGGATTAGATGGTGGTTTCTGTATTTTAACCTGTGGTAGCGTCTGTAGACTTGTGGGGATGGAGCAAGCCATCAGTACTACATGAAGTACTCTTCCTGGGATTAACCAACTCTGCATATGATGTCATCTAGGCTAAATCTGATCTCCACTCCAACACAGCTGAGAAAGATCAGAAGTGACCTCAGTGACTGGAAGGAGTAATGGCCACCAAATGAAGAGGGGAAAAAGAAAACTATAAATGATAGATGTAATCAGAACAACATAAAAGGGTAGCAAATAACTGGCATGGAAAAAGAGAAAACCACAGTCGCAGCCTAAATACTGTGTGTTGTATTTCTAATATCTGTTCAAAACTAAAAACAAACAGAGATTTCAACACATCATCATATCATGTGATTTATCTGACTGCTGTATTATTTTCTCTCTTGCACATACATATATACACACATACATACATTCACACATATGTACATATATATTATATATACATATATATAATATATACACACACACACACACACACATATACACACACACGTAAACATGTACATATATACACACACACACACACACACACACACACACACACACACACGGTTTTTACTCTTTTTTTGGAAGTTGGCTATTTTCAACTATATCTATATAGGAAAATAAACAAACCAAGTTTTGAAAATGGATTTAGGTCAAACAGTGATTCATCAAGCTCTGAGGCTTATTACCATTAAATGACAAATGTCAGCAACTACAGCTCATATCAGATGTCAGTTATTAGCATTAAATTTACTTACTTTTACCTACTTTACTTTGATAACAGGCCTCTGTTGCCTCAGGGTTTGAACTCGACCAATAAGCAGTTGTGGGGGAAGATGCTCAATAAATTTATAAATTTAATGTTTCTGAATTAGGATCATCAGTATATGGATAAGGGAGCATGTGAGTAATAAGGTGTCAGATTTAGTAGGCTGACTGATATTTTCAAAGTGTCAGATAAATATTTAATCAACATTTAGGTAAATATCAGAACAGTCTCAGACATCCTCCACTGAAGTACTCAGACCAGGATCAGGGCCAAAGAAAACTTGATTTGGAAATACTAAATCTAAATATGTGATCTTAGACCCTAGGTACTTGAAAAGGGCATTTTATACTTTTTTTCTAATATTTCATGACACAGAAGAATTAATAGATTGATCAAAAAAAAAAAAAAAAAGAATTGGCAGTTTAACTGATATAAAAAATAATTGTTTATTATCCCCTAAAGTAAACAATTCATAACTGATAACTTTAATATTGCCCTAATATTGCCCTTGATAAATGAGCAATATGCCAATATTCAAAAATTCTTGATTTCACATACAGTTTTGAGGTCTTACTAGACACATGATGCCATGTTGTGATTAAAGCAAGCACAGCATGGATAGCTGAAATGATATAAGGCAACACATGAAAAAAATCTGTTATCAAAAAAAAAACAGTGTTACATTCATTGTGTGTATATGTATACCTATGTGTGCCATGTCAAGGGGAACAGACCCAGTATTATGCATAGGGACCAGAATAGACCCCGACCTTTGCCTGACTCCCAGTAAACCATTTCACAAAATGCAACTGGCAATGTGACTCATCTCATTTTAGACAGAACAACACAAATGTCAACATAGTCCATCTCTACTTCACAGCCTTCATAGGGGAACTAATGACACTAACTGAAAGAGTGAAACAAATGGAGAAGATTGAAAGGTGTGCAGTGTGAATTTCTCCATTTAAACATTCTTTATGATCAGAGGTGGCTACGGTTGAAAGGTCGTGTTAAGGAGTGAGTTGTGTCAGAGAGCAACAGCTGGCCTGTGTCCAGCACTTCTCCAGTTTCAGCTCAGATTTAACATACGCAGCTGGAGCCATCAGCTGCCTCCCAAAACCCAGTGTGATAATCAGTCACTGCTTGAATTAGCTAAAATAAGAGATCTATTGTAAGTTCTATAGCAATTTTTATACATGACTGGAATAGGATATTTATGACCTTTGACCTGGGCTCACTCCATGTGCAAATTCAGAATTATTGTCATGGGATAAATTGTCATCGGGTTTAAATTTTTTCTATCCGTGTAAGGCTGTGAGAGAGGTGTGATATTACTAAATAAATGGAGAAACAGCATTAGAGGTGTATCATGTTATCTCATTGTCAACACTCAAGATGGCTTCCACAGCAGTTAGAATGCAATGAATGGTATCATTATCAGGCTTTGAATGGTCCTAAGAGAGCTGAAATGTACTTCTAAAAATTACAGTGAATAAAAAAGGCAAATCTTCAAATTTCAAAGGGAAATAGGTTTTAACTGTGGAAACTTAAATGCCTTTGTCAATATATATCAGCGTTCAATTTTCCCCCAAAATTTATTTCCATGACATCTCTCTATAGAAGCCTTCTTAGACGCACCCGTAAAATAATCAGGTTTCAAAATTTCAAGTGTGTATTCAGAGGAGGGGCAAAAATGGCAAAACGATGTTGCCAGTGATCAACAGAGTCATGGGAAGTTCCACTGAGATGAACCCAAGAGGCAAGTCTCCTTTGTAATTTACCAGGAAGCAAGACATGGCTCAAGAATAGTGTTCTGTATTGTATTGTTTACATTTGAGCCTGCACCCAGTTTAATTTGTTCTGTAGTAGGACAGCAAGCTATTTCCATTTTTGAACAATTTATATTAGATATGAAATTTAACACTGATGTTAAATGATCATTTTCAGCATCAACAGTATCATATCCAAATAGGATGAACAATGTATGATGACAAAAAGCTCTTGAAGCAAGCAGGAATGAAAGATGGCTTGAGAACTGGCCTTGCAGGTCATTGCAAGAGGTTACCTTCTGTTCACAGACAGTCACTAACTGCATTTTCAACCAAATTTTAATTAGTCTGCTCCCCTTTCAATTATTCTGCTCACTTAAAATTCGGGTACATGTGCAGTAAAGGCTAGAAATCCTAGGATTCATCTGATGTGGCTTTTGCACCCACACAATAAAGCTGATTTTCAGTATAGTCATAGGTCTTTTTCACAGCAGAAATTCTGACTGTGTTATAGTAGCAGGCTATTTCACAAAAGCAGAACTAAGTATATCTGGATGACGGAGAAACCGAGCTTGACATAGTTTGCTTGGCTCACCCTGGCTTTTTATGTTTCATGACGCCGAGTGCAGCCAAGTCAAGTCCGGTTTAAGTAATTTCAAAACATGCAGGCTCACAGCATTCTTCAAAAGGCGTTGCATGTCATTCACAGATTTACTGATGCTGAAATGGTGAAGACGCGCGCCATACGTCACACCATGTATATCATTTTAATTTGTTGCTAATGTCCTCGTTTGTTCTGTTTGAACAGAAATTCATTGCAAACATCATAATGTCTGCAAATAACAAGTAACTCCTTAACAGTAAATTAAGATAGATTCAGAAAAGATCTGTGGTTTAGTAAAGTTATATTTCTACGCTACTTACACATTCAATGGCTCCACTATTGTCTGCCATGCCTTTTCTTGTTATTTTATAATAATGGCCATATTTCCTTTCTTGCAAATAATATGCTTCCCTTCCTCATAAGCCTCTATTAAAAGATGCTGCTATTGTCAATATGGCAGTTTAAAGCAAATCAAAACTGCTCCAGGGCCCTTTAGAGGTAAATGGAAATAGGTAGATGGATAACAACCCCTATTAATATCATAAAGTACACATACAGTAAAATGTCATACAGTAAAAGGCCTATTGTTTGATTTCAAAGTTAATATGCTAGAGTAAAAACAACAAAATAAAACATGTGACCGCGCTATTTTTTCTGTTCTGCATTGCATATCCTGTGAAATCCCAGCAATGCAGCAACATATTTCAATTTCTTATATGGTATGAAGCTGCTTTATTTCTAACCTCAAACCTTGCCATTTTGTCTTGCAAAGCAAACTCTTGAAATAGACCTGAGGTCAATTGAGCTTCAGCTCTTTTTAAATTACCATCATCTGATTCTGGTTTGGTTCTTCGGGCTCCATTTTACCACTTCAATTATGATGTTATACAAAAGCTAAAAAAGAACAGTGCAGTGTAAATTCATGGCAGTCACCATAATTAAAAAAAATGAGAAAATGTGAGAAACTAATTAACTATTGCTACAGCCTTAAACATCACATTTAATTTATATAATACAAGAGAAATACAGTTTCATTGTAACTCCTTAAAAAAAACAAACAAACAAACAAACAAACATGACTAGTGCTTTGCCATGAAGCAGGATGCACAGTTAGAAGGTACGATTACATGGAACTCACTGCTCTACAGGCACACACCCTACACCACATTCAAACCTATTTATTGAACATTCACAATTCATGCACATATATTTCTCCCTAAAAAACTGACACCATTAGTTGCTGCTCTGATGTCCAACTTTTTAGAGTTTCCTGTGCATGTTGTAGGACGGCTACTAATCAAGCTCAAAGCAACAATGTGTCTGTGAACGCACGGTGTTGCTGCTGGTTACCGATTCTTTTGAGCATTAGCTAGTTGACTGAGTGTAGGGTTTTACATGCTGTTGACATCCATGGATTTATTCATTCAGCCTGCCCAGAATGCTCTCCTGAGAGCCCGAGCAGGGTAAGGGAGACCTTAAATTGTCAAAATGTCACTTTAATTCCAGCCAAACATGCTCATAGAGCTTTTGTGGTTTCACAGTACTTCGACAACTGCCTCATGGTGAGCTGGTGTAAGCTGCTGAGTTAGACTGTTACAGTGAGAGGGAAATAAGAGAGCTGAACACAACACCTCAAATTTCCTTCTAAGTGTCATGACAGACCAGCACTGTGAGTGGCTACACTCATGAGTTCCCTTCCTCCTATGCCTCTGCATCAGTGACTGGAGCAGAGAAAACAAAAAGTCTACCAGACGCAATTCACACTTCACCATACATACAGAACACTTACATACCATACAGAATATAGGTATTCTCTAGAAGTAAGAAACTTCATATGAAATACTTGAAGGCCATTTTATAATTTTTCCACTTGGGAGCAAAACACCACAATAAGCCAAGACTGCAAACATGTTTTAAATGTTGCATTAAAAAATTGTTAGGATTAACATGTTAGTAAACATGCCTATACAGCAGACACGGAGAAATTTTATTCCTCATTTGGAGTGGGGTTTCAACTTGAAAAACAGACTCCAAGCCCAATATTCACTCTTCCTCTAGCTCTGTAAATGCACATCAATGTTCTACTATGTTCTCTACCTAGTTGTTAACTTTGATAGTGAGCTGCTTGATGTTGAGCAGATTATGTACAATTCATTTATCATACATTTTTTTGCAGGTGCAGCTGCCTAGTGTGGCTAGATACTGCACTAATTAGAGCAGTGGCAGTGAACAAAACAGTAAATTCACGTGCTGTAAAACGAAAACAATGAGCTGAAAGACACCAAAACAATCCTAAGAGCTGAATGAAACTGCAGTCGAATGATAATTCTTTAAAAGCTCATCACACCTGGTGACATCTCTTATATTACATACTTGTCATTTCAGCCAGAGCAATTGAGGTGAAAGGCTTAACATAAGAAGCCTGGACTACCATTGTATTTTTGGGTGGCAAAGGGCGATCTCATTTACCAGTCTGAAATCTAACCTTGAACAAACACTGTCAACATACATAAAGGTACACTACTGCAATGAATGTACATGGCTGGCACACAATGCTCAGTAAGTCTCCGTGTCTACTGTGTTAGTCTCCTGAGATGTTTACCCCCAATACTGGCCCCCTCTCCATGAGCTAAAGGGAGTCACCGTGTTGTACAATAAGTCTCAACACTATAATTCATAACTCACTCATTTTTCTTATCCCATATTGGGAAAATATCACAGCCACTTATCATTGTCAAGGACAGTCATCAGAGCAAAGAGGAACTTTCAACTGGTTTATTATTTGTTAATAATAAGATACCAGCTTTGGTGGTGGTATGTCTCACATGCACCTGTATCTGTTAATGAATGACCAATAATGAAATACAAGCCGTAAAGTTTGCAACTCTAACTGCTAACAGAGTGGACTGGTGGAAATGTCAGTGAAGATGGATTCAACTGGATTTCTGAGTCCATAAAATTTATAAGATGGGTGCGTGTATGTATGTATGTGTCTTGCAAATAAGGCAAAAACAGTGATGGGGTTAAGAGGGGGCAAATGACCTTGATAAGACAAAACCCTGAAGACAGTACCAGAAAATAAGAGAGAAAGAGCACAACACAAGATATTGTGTTAGAATAGGAATAGCATGAAATGGTAAATGGTAAACATTTCATGGAAAAGGAGGATTAAATGGTCATTTTCTCAGTGAACAGTTATGTCACCATAGCAGGGAGTCTTGACAGAGATTGTGGTGCTGTTTTAGCCTTTAAATGAGGTTGACGGGTAGTAGTTTCTACAGTTTGCTTCAACAGCAAGCAGCCATTAAACGCTGCTGTTTCTTTAAGACGCTGGAATCTCCCCTTGGGAGTAAAGCCTGCAGTGTACTTACAGCAGCAGCTATATGGTGCTGCCTCCATCACACAAGCGTTTGTCAGTGTGAGAAAGCACCCAGCTGAACCAAAGACTGAACCACTGTGTGTCGACAAGGCCTGCTAACAAAGACGACCTTTCAGGACTCAGCAGTTTCCCCCTTCACTCTTGCTTTTTGCAGCAACATTCACAGCAGTTCCAGATCCACTGACAGAGGACCTACTGCACCGGCCTCCCATACAGCTCTATCTCTGCTATCACGTGGTGGAGGAGGGTGACACTGGTATTCACCTTTGTCCCAGGTGCAAGCAGGCACCACCCAAAAGCCTAACTCATTAAGTCAGTGCACAAGACACAGCACATAATGCACCAGCTCAACACGTAGTAACAACAATGTGCCATAATTTGGAGCCACACATCTAAAATTCATTACATTACAGCAAATTAATAATAATAACTAGTTTTGACCAACCATATAAAAAAATTATACTTTGTTATCTAAACAAAGTCGAGTTTTACTATACCACTGAGAGTTTCACTGAGACCTACAGTTGGTCAGTTAAGAATTTATAGTGGTCTTCTTGAATTTAATTAGTAGAGAGGTATTGGAGGAAGCTGCAACTATTTTCTCAATTAATCATTTCTTCTCTGTAAAATGTCAAGAAACTGCATAATTTTCTTTTTTTTTTTTTTTTTTTTTTAAAAAGAGCAATTTACTCAATCCAATAGTTAATACCTCTAAATGCTTGTTTTGACCAACCAACAGTCCAAAAAACAAAATACATTCCTTTTACAATCATAAGACAAAAAAAAGCATCTAACCTGGAACCAAAAAATGTGGGAATTTTTCCTCAAAAAACAAACAAATAAATGAATGTATAAAAATTAAAAATTAACATAAAAAATATTGTTTTAATCAATTATTAAGACAATTGCAGATTTTTTTTATGATTGATTAATCAACTAATCTTTGCAGCTGAAAAGTCTACATTGGATTCTCAAATGGAGCTGAAATAATTAGTTGTTCAATCAAGAAGTTGCAATAATTTGCAATAATTTGAGATCTCTGAGCAATCTGAGCACAGTATAATGAAAAATTCCCAAACATTATTTGAGTCCATCTTGTCAAATTTAAGCATTTGCTGCTTTCTCTTTTTTAGATATAATAAAGTAAATTTCTTCAGGTTTTGGACTAAATCTGTAAGGCAAAAACAAACAATATGAACAGTCATCTTGGATTCTGGGAAATTGTGATGGGCATTTCTTACTAATTTTCAAGTTTTAAGTTGGGTTTGAAACTGAAAAAAACCTGATGTACTTGATCATCTGTTGCAGCACTAATATACTACTTTATTTCACACAGAAAATTATGTCTGTATACTCTGGCATCTTTTATTCTTATTCAGTTAGATGGGAACCCCTTTCAAACTGTACAACATATGTAATAATATCAGTGTCATTTTCTGGCATTTCACAATACTACTGTACTACTGTATAGGTTTTATGCTATACATCTACAAGTGAGCAGTTACCAATGAAATGACTGACAGACAACAGAGGAGGCATTACTCATGTCAAACATGTGTGATGGGCATTTTAGCAGGTGGGCATAGATAACAGGGCTGTGAATTGTTTTAGGCTACACGTTGGTGATCAGTAACAGCCTTTGACAAAACAGAATCCCTACTGGACAGGCAGTGAAATTCACTGTGTTATCCCAGAGAGCTGTGAGACCAGGGCCGGACGGAAATATGTGGACAGACAAATGTGCCAGAATCTAGGTTATCCCAAGAACTGGCAAGGGAGAAGCTCTCTCCATGTCAGACCCAAAACACTTGTATACAGTTCAAAAACTACTTAAACTAAAACTTAAGAGTCTAATTTGTTTCATGTTTAAAATGTAGGCTATATAGAGATCATTCTTGTGAGCATTTAAGGAAACAATTCAAGTCATCATTGTGGCTCCAGAAAATATAATTAACAAGAAAACATGAACCTCAACTTGAAATTAGTCCTCAAAAGGAAATCCTAAATAAACCTGATCCCTTACAATGAGGCCCCACTATTAAGCAAGGCCTCGTTGAGCTTGTTTACACCATTAGCACACTTCCTCCTCTCACATTTATACAGTCAAATAAATGCTGAGTCCAGAGGGCCACGAGATCCATGGAGCAGTGTTATGGCCCTAATGCCAGATCCAGATATAGCTGGACACCAGGGGATAAAAATACCCAAACAGATGGGAGGGTTCACAGGCAAAGGGGTAGCGGCAGCAAGCACAACTTAAGATTTCAGAGGAGAGGAGAACTGCAATTATAGCTGTTTGCTAACCTCTGTCGTCTATGTGGTTAGCAAGACCTTCAGTGGATGCCCATTGGAAGATAATGACCTCCCTGGGAGATACAAATGTAAGGATAATCATACACAGATCAGTGTAGCTGTGGTGGAGATGACGCCTAGCTCCCCATCGGTTTCAGTAAGATTGCTTAACTACAGTCTGGGTTAGACCTAGCTTACATTGAGGCACTGTCAGAAAAAAAAATGCATCTGCCAGTGATCAAAGCACTACA
This sequence comes from Istiophorus platypterus, assembly GCA_016859345.1. NCBI lineage: Eukaryota > Metazoa > Chordata > Actinopteri > Istiophoriformes > Istiophoridae > Istiophorus > Istiophorus platypterus. The sequence continues at coordinate 20,377,803 of CM029123.1, forward strand.
AGTGGCAACACATTTATATCTGAGAAAAAGATGTGGAGAGAAAGCTTCATATGCAGAGGAAATGGATGAGCAGTCACTGGCTGCCATAGAATTTAACAATCAGTAAACAAACAGGCCTTGAAACTTCATGTGGTTTGTCACAGTCTAAATGCTACTAAACCAATGGCTCTGGGGGGGGGGCATTCATGCTGAAACAAAGCAAAAAGATGGTAAATTATTGAGTGCTCATAAGGTCTGGTGTGATCCTATTATCTTATTAGAGGAAGAGCTTCCAAATGATTTGAAACTATCTCCACTGACAGAGGAAAATGTGGAATGGGAAAGGAGGAAGATTGAAAATTCAGCTTTTACAAAAATATTGTTTTTCTTAAAACCTTTAAGGCATCAATTTCACCCTACATCTCGGCAAGTAAGCCTTACCACACTTTTTTAGACCCAATTCAAGGACCTAAAAATGTTCCTGCTGCAAAAAGACTCTTAACTTTTAGTTTGCCTTGACTTTTAAACTGTCAAAAGAAATGCCTGTTTTTCTAAAAAAAAAAAAAAAAAAAAAAAAGTCATGATACAGTTTTAGACACTAACCAGTATAATCTAAGATTACTCTTTTCTGATAAACACAAAAAAAGAGCATGGTTTACTGATTAACAGTTCGAAGCTGTGGAAGAGGGAGTGGGTGGGAGACAGTTCTTATTCACTTCCTGAGTCTGTCACGCTTAGGTCAAAATGTCTACTGCACCGGGAGAGTCTTTTTCAATGTTAAAATAAACTTTTAACATAACTTTAACTGATAAATAGGGAAAATAAACATCATATCAGTATTCTTCTTCACATAGGATGTACCAGAACAGTGGTAAGGTGCATACATGGTATTTTGATATCATAAACCAACCTTGAGGATGCACTTACCAATTTGATGGCCACATATTCATTAGTATAGAGATTTTTTCCCAGCCGCAGTTCTCCAAAGTTCCCGCAGCCAATTTTTTTACCCACACGGAAGTTGGGGCCAACCATAAGAACTCCAGAATTGGTCCCTGAACTCCGGCCCCCATGTCCAGTCCTGCTGCTTGTTGTCTTAGACATCTTTTTCCCTTCCTCTGTCTCTCCCTTGCCCCCTCTCTTGTCAAAATCCATAAGCTTGTGATACCCTGGCCTCTCCACGGTTATTCTCCAGCCATGCAAACCATAAAAACTCCAATAACGACGACAAATGGCGCTTTAAGGAGGGGGAGGGAGATGAATTTCACAGGACAGAGGAAAGGTGTTGCTGCGAAGATATGCTGTGGTTCACAAGACAGTTAAATGAGCTTAAACTACAGCTGAAGTGCCCCAAGAGTCAGTCAGTCAGATTTTTTTTGCTGAGTGCTTCCCTTTTTTCTCTGTGTTCCTTGTTTAACAGAGGAGCTCCTTTCTTGTGTGTTTCTCCAGCTCCAGTCTCAGAGTAGCATGTCCCTGCCCGAGGAATAGGCAGGTTGTGCGAGGATGTGCCCACAGACACACATACAAGACTAGTCATAAAAAAGCACTCCGAAACCCTGCTACTGCATCCACAAGGCCCCTTTGGAACATCTCCTGGAGTGCCTCATTCCTTCTGGTCAGCCTTCAGTGACACAAGGGACAGACTCCATGTTGCAGGGCCACAACAGACGATGCAACCCAGAGTTGAGAGATAACAGCGATGAGACCGACAGGTAACAGAGGACTTTGATGTGCTGGATCTCTGCAAAATTAAAAACAGACAGAAATCAAACCCTATGCTTAAATGCTGAGTTTCATTTATGGCATGTAGAGTGTGAATTATCTGTGATTTAATATTATAATATCTTCTGTCTGTTTGAAAATTTAAAAAATTTGACATTATTACATGCATTATGTTTACGAATTGTAAATGAGATACCTCTCCAATGGCTACCCCATTCTACACATGCAGTGAAATGCACTGTCAAATACTATATATGTATCATCTATGAAGGGATAAGTACAAGCAAAGATATAGAAAAACTAGGCTAATAAATCATTATCTGTTCCCATAACACTTCATGGGCATTAAGAGATTAATATTTAAAAAACAAAAAAAACAAAACTTAAACCTTATACTTGAAGATCAAATTATGTCTACTGTGGCAGTTCCTTACTACAGTTGAAATGAGATCTTGCTCCAGGCCGGTGCAAGGCAAATTCAATAGAGAAATCAATATGAACGGAAATATTCCACAGTGGACCTCGGACATGAGAGAAGAGACCCCTTTTACAATTAGAGCTATTTTTTTGAAAAAGCCCAAAAAACAGTTTGTTCAACAGCTTAAGAGGGTCTGTAGATATACAGATTTACAAAAGAATTATATCATTAAAAAGGACCTGCACAGGCCAGGATCAGAAGCAAACACATATATTTCTTCAATGATGTTAAGATGTTTCATGGTGCAAAAAATGGTCTGGTAAAAAAGTGACAAGATAGACTACTATACTATTACAGAAGCAATGCCAGGCACAACCAATATCAATCACAACCAAAATTTCAGTTTTCACTGGCAGTGTAATTTGACCACCTCTGTGCAGCTTTTTATAAACATCACAAGCGGACGTCTCCATGCAGAGCAGCTCTCCTAACTCCCCAATGTCCATGATCTAAGATCTTGGTGGTGGTAAGGGCTGCAGGTAATGCAGGCACTAGCAATAGCAGCCACTGTCTCCTATGGAAAGGCACTTACACAGATCAATGGCCGCTATAATGCCTCACCACATCATAACACTTGCATCTTTGAGAAGTATATTATTGGAGGGGTTTTTATACAGTCTATTCTACAGCTAGCTCAGCTGTATCCAACAGTCTAACAAACTACTATGGCCATCACAGGAGTTAAAATACAGCATTGTCAGACATAGCTATGGTGCTGATAATTGAGTATTATTTTATCTCAAATATTTATTAAAATCATTCACACATATATTGCCTTTGTGATTTAAATCTTAAATCAATTATGTCTACACAAGTTTATTCTGCAAATGATGGAAGAGGGGATACATCCTTTAGGAGGCAAGGCTATATTAAAATATGACGCATTTTAATGTGCATGTGAGTAAAAAAACAACTAGAATGGCACATGCTAGAGCATATACATCAGCCAAGGCCAAATATTAACAATAATGTCAAAAAATGCCCTGTCTGACATTGTTATACATAAAAAAATCCTGTAAGCGGGCTTGCAACCATATTCACACTGCATTACATTAGGTTCCCATACCCGATTCCTCTTTACCAACGTTGGTGCAAATCGGTTCAGTACTTTTTGTGTCATCCTGCTGACAAATAAACCAACCAACCAATCAACCAACCAACAAACAAACACGAGTGAAATCACAACCTCCTTTGCAGAAATAATGACACCATCCACAAAAATCCATTGAAAATCTTATGTACGTCTTTGCTCTGACGACATCAGTCAGCACACCTGAGAAAAAGAGCACATTTACACACCAGGTATGCGGGTCAATTATTACTGGGCGATGTCTTCCTTGTAACATGATGATACCACAGGGCATGAGAAGACCCAAGCTTACCTGCTCAAACAATACTAGTTCATACATTAAAATAAAGTCATGATTATTTTGAAAGCCTAGGTGTGTACCTAGAAACCAACAAAGATCTAACTAACTCATTTTCTCAGGTAACTTTCTGGCAATGTTGACCATATTTCTTAACTGTCATTTCAGGAAGTTGTGTACTATTTTTCTATATCACCTGTTAGGTATAGTTACCACGCTGTTAAAAACATACTAAGTAGGTAGTTTTATATTCCAAGTACTGAAGTGCTAATTAAAAATACAGAGACAAAACAATCCCTATCGATAATATCTTGTATTAACTAAATTTTGAGACAGACAGTGGCTCCAGCGGCAGCTTGCCACAATCTATGCAAGCTAGCACTAACGACGCAAGACGACTTTCCAACGTTCAAATATGAATCTAACCACCAAAAGAGAAAAGATAAAGCTTACAGTTGACATTAAGCCCAGATTGGGTTTCAACATGTTCCTCGTCCGTGATGTAAATTACCTGCCTTTTAGAGCTTATTTTAATGATAGCTAACAGCTAACTTGCTACCGAGTAGTACATGCCAGCTGTCATTTTGCGTTAGTTTCGGTTGCTCCAAACATACCTGCTCTCTCTCTACGTTAGCAACAACTTTGTTTTATGATACCGGATGAGGGACGTAAAAAAAAAGAAATATTAAATCTTACAAGCAAATCCTGTCGACAAGTGTGTTCAAAAAAAAAAAAAAAAAAACTAGCCATAACGTAACACTAGCTTGTTCGGCGGACAAGGCCAAATGCTCTCAGGCTATCCTGGCGTTAAGTTAGCGAGCTCAAGTCAGCATGATATCGTTCAATCGTGGCAATTTCCCCCCCTTTTAAACAGTTTTCTCGTGTTTCATACACGCAGCATTGACGACGGGCGCACCTAAAGCAGATGTTTATCTCCATGTCGTGCCGAAGTCGACGTTATCTCGCAGCTAACCCGGCTAGCACCTACCAAAATAACCGTCCCTCTCGGCCCGACGCCTCATTAAAGACCTATGTAACGTTAACCAGCGCCTGTTAACGACACGACCCGACTAACGGCTACCGGACTAACGTTAACACGATTCGGGCGAGTCGTTAACGGGACAGAGCATAAAATATTCATTGATTGAAATCCCCTGCGCTCGCTTGTTAGTTAGTTAGTAAACGCTTAATAACAACGTCCCCCTGCGACGATGTCACAGACGCTTTCCGCCGGAGTAGCGTTGTAAGAAAAACAAAAAAAAAATAAGGGATTGTTTCGTTTCACCTGGAAGTTTCTCTCCCGAGTCGAGATCCCGGCTATATTCGTTAGCCCGACCGCTGCCGGGCGACTCCTTAATCCTAAACAACCGACGGCTAGCGAGCGGCAGCCGCGGCGGTGGGGGGGGGGGATCTCTTACCGCTTAGCTCGCTGGCTAGCCGCTTAGCTAAGCTAGCACACGGAACATTAGCGAGGACGTTGATATCGCTGCGAGTCCGGAGAAGAGAGGGGGGAGAGAAAAAGGGGGGAAAAAGAAACCCAAACAACCCAGCAGCTGTCAACCCGATATCTGTCTCCGAATATCTGTTACCTTGAGACGTCGGCTATCGAGACGCGGTCGAAGTCATGGCTCTGCGTTCCCGGGTATCTCTCTCATTTCGCCTCTCTTGTCGCCAAGTTGCTACGATTTTCGCTTGTTGTCTCTTTAAGCCTCCCGACGCCAGGACGTAGCGTCGCTGCGCTACGCAGGAAAACCGACGCAGCCGGTTTTAGTGCATAAGGCGCGACGGCGGCCGCGCGTAGCCCGCCGGGTGCCGATTGCACAAATTCGCACCTTTTGTTTGTTTTTGTTTTCGTTTTTGTTTTTGGTTTTTGTTTTTTTGTTTTTTTGTTTTTTTTTTTTGTTTTTTTTGTTTATTTAGCACGAGTGAAGTTAAGATGGCGGGGAGGCATTAAAACGACTGCAACCCAGGGAATGCGTGCAACGCAATTCTGTACTTTAGTTTGACAGTTTACCGCAAAATAGGGAAATTCTCGCCCTCAGTGTGTGTGTAATTTTTTTTTTTTTTTATGCCACAGGTGGAGCTTCAGTCAATTTTGTTGAGTAAGTACAGTTACTTTTATCTTCATCATATTTTTGACATATCAGATTATTCAAATACTGCGTGCTGCCACGGGGTATCGGAGCTAAAGCCTTGATTTCGGGAATTTAAAACCAGATTTATTCTACAGTTATTGAAGCTTTTTTTTCGTCTTTCCCCTTCAGTTCAACAACCTGAAAGCTTCACCTGTATCAGAGTAAAAATTTCAGTCACATGATTTGACAATTAACCAGCTGGTCGATTTACTTTGGCATTGAATTTGATTTTTGAAATTTCATAATTGCTTTACTGTTTAAGTCACATTTTAAGCAAAAATGACAAAGTGAGTCGTTCCAGTGAATCTTTAATACAGGAGTATTTGCATGATGAACATGAGATTGCCTGGACCCATTAGTCCTCATACAAACCCTCTGATATTTGTCTCCTGTATACTTAAATCTCATTCCTGTCCCACCTGCTGCCTAGAAGATTTGACAATTTGGGGAAAAGCCCAGACCTCTTCAGTTTCTCACATCAGTTGTTTGTTTGTTTGTTTTTTCTTTTAGTTTAAGAAATTTGAAAACTTTTATAAGCAGACAAAACCATTTCTTGCTGTTAAGCCTCACAAAAAACAAAAAACAGAGAATTCAGAAAGAAATCATTTTATTTCACATTTCTATGTTGCAGTGCTTTATTACAATAAAGGAGCTTTTCTCAAATGCTTTTACAATCATTATTACCAGGTAGCTACTTGGCATTGTAGCCAGCTAGATGATACTGGTGACAACAATATCTTTAAATGTTGCATTGACACAGTCTGGGATCAGAACACAATAGAATAAACAACGGCCTCCCTCATGCAGACTCATATCACTGGCAAACTAAAACCAACCTGTAGATGTTATTTAATACAGACCCAAATTAGACTTTGTCTACTAAAAAAAAAAAAAAACAACAACTCTGAAAGTATGTGACTGTACAGCTTTACATCCCTTTACACAGACAAGCATTCAATAAAACATGCTAAATAAAAATCTATGTTCTGTGCACTGTCTGTTGTCAGGTTTACAGGAAGAAGTTAGTAAGTGCTTCTTTCTTGTACCACAAGAAGGGGGAAACTTCTCGCTGAGCACATCAGGGTGAATAAGTCCACATCAGCTACAGCCCCAGGTGAGGGTGACCCACGGCTTTACTGGAACCAGCAGTCTGAAGGGAGAGGCTGCAGTTTTTAGTAACAGATGATGGAGGAACAACCCCTAGTGCGGAGCTGTGCTGCTGTATGATGGGCCAGAACACTGGGGGGAGGGCGAGCTCCGTGGACAGCACTCCCACAACAGGCTGGTGGGGTGGGTGGCTGTAGCACTCCCCCGTCATGAAAGGGAAAAGCGGAGGCGAGTGTAGTCGAATGGGGCAGCGCGAGATATCAGAGTCTGAGGGGGCTAGAGGGGGGCAAACCTCCCTACTTTTATCCACATGAGGTGGGAGAGGAGGAGGACGAGGAGGAGGGATGTTGCTGTTAGTGCATGATGTGATGACGCCCTGTTTGTCTTCAGTCCTGACTTCCTCCTGTCCCGCCTTCCTGCGATGTAGCGTCTCCTCCAGACTGTTGTCTCTGGTGAGTGGGGAGCACTTCTGACCTTTACGGAACTTTGCCCTCCTGTTCTTGAACCACACCTGGTGGAGGGGGGGGGGCAAACAGCTAGGCTCAGTTTATTTATTTGAGGCAGTTTCAAGTGCTTTATAAACATATAAACTGGAAATCAACTTTAAAAAAGAGAAACAGAAATAACATACGGGTATTTTTGGTCCTATGATTCCTATTACGCACTTTCTTCACCTCATTTAATTTACATGACTGAGAATTACCATTAAAAGGTATCAAAAGATAAATGCAGCATAGTTTTATTTATTCATTCCAGCTAAATGTTCACCATTAATGAGCAGTTACATTCATGCAGTGTGGGTTTTCAGGTTCTCTCACCTGAATTCGAGCCTCAGGCAGGTTGATGCAAACAGCCAGCCTCTCTCTCATGCCCACATCTGGGTACTGTGTCTGTTGGAAGGCTTTCTCCAGAGCCTGCAGCTGAGACACCGTGAATGCTGTGCGGCTGCGGCGCTGCTTCTGCTGGTTCCCGTAGCGAGCCTCCAGAATCAGCTCTGCAGGGGACAAAGCAAAACAAAACAAAACAGAAAAAGAAATCAGTAAAATATGCTCAGAGTCAGCAGAGGGTTTTACCTAAAGTTGACAAGGAGCATCCTAAGTCATTTTTTTAAATTTTCATTTATATTTCTGTTTTGTTTTTCTCCATTTCAGGGATGCAGTGGAGCACAGAGGACCACAAGTGTCATGGAAATCCTGAACAGAAAGGCTGAAATGAAGAGCTAAGTGAAAAGCTAAAATGAAAGGGGAAAAGCAGTGGGAAAATGAAAATGCAAAGGTGAAAGAGAGTTGCTTGTTTAAAACACATATTCTGAATTAAGTTCAGTTAATTATTTTTCTTTTTAAACTACAGTTTCAAATCAATGTCAAAATTCCATTATTTATTTAGGAATTCGTTAATGTATTTGTATCCGACTTTTTGATTGTTTCATGTTGTTTTTTAACGAATCCACTTTGAATTTGATATATTTATTGCTGGATTCATTTCACATTTGTAATTTTTTGAAATTCGCTCCTTTTATCAGCCAATCAAATATCAACTGATTTCATACTCTGTGATTTAGTCTGTCTATTAATGGATTGATAAATTCATTTGTAAAATGATTTGTTGATTTCTGTTTTTATTTTCCAATTAGAGATCAATAACTGATATGCTTTAGAACAATTTCCATGACACTTGTGGTCCTCGTTAGAAGAGGTTTGCCCCAACAAGACTCATTTTTTATTGATTTTAGACTCAGGTTTTTTATATGATGATAGAAGTGTTTCCTCCTCTTTTCAGGTTAACTTAAGTCTTTGTATATGAACATTAGTCTGTTCTATTAGTGGAAGCTGCATCGAATGGAACTGATGCTTCATATTTACCATAATGTGGCCGGGTTTTAAGCCAGTCACATTAATTTTCAAATAATTGCACATAACATACTGAATGTCACACACAAGCTAGAGCGTTAGATCCTAGATACGTGTGACTTGCGGGTCTGTACGGGACCCTGTTGCCCGACCTGCCAGCCTCTCAGCCACAGTGAGGGTGTGCACCGTGGGGCCCGCTGCGGAGTAAACGTGGTACTGCTCCGCCATCTGGTGGTGCAGGTCGAAGAGCATGGAGTTGACGCCGTGGAGAGGGTACACGCCACCGCTGGAGGCCCCGCAGAAATTCAGGGAGTTCATATCGGATCTAAGGAAACAGAAGGATTTACACACTAAAGGTTGTATGTGTGTTTGTTGTTTTCTTTTTGTTGTTTCTTTTTCTTTATATTGGCCTCATTAGAATATACTGAAGGAGGACATTCAGACTTCTCCCACTGCCAAACCTGTCGCACAGGCTCTAAATGAGTGTGCACTTGTTAACAGGCAATTTTGATGGGGACAAGGCAGCAATTATTGAAGAATGAATAAATGAAGATGCCACAAATATCACCAATCAGCGGTAACAACATTAGGTCTGAATATTCCCCACGCTTTCTTTCTTTTTGTCCCTTTTTCCTTTCTTGGCTAAATTATTAGCCACTGTCCAGAGTGTTAACTCTCTTTTTTAAGCTAATGAATAAGTCTATATAAGTCTATGTTAATTGTTTAAGGTTATGTTGAGGGAATCAGTTTTAAATTTAAACCCACTTGAGCGTTCAGGCCTCCTGCCTCTTCTTACATCCATAAAAGCAGAATTTTCAACTCCTGTATTACAGCTCAAAATTTAGATTTCACTGATACACAGCAGACAAATAACACAGCAGGTATAGCCCCTCACTCGGCGGAAAAAAAGCCCAAGTTTTGTAGGGTCCTCGGAGGTTTACCTGAGGATCCGGACCCCGAGCAGAAAGCGCGCAAAATATCCAGGTGCGCTTTTTACGCACAGACGTCGACCCGGTGAGTCGTATTCCACTAGTTCACCAGTCCCAGTTTGGGGCCCTTGTATCCTCGCACACCAGTGGCCTTTTGTCGCGGCACGGATCTCATTCTCCGAAAACCCTTTCTCACCCACGACTATTTAAGAAGCATTTACCCAGGCTCCCCTCAGCCATTAGCCAATAGAAAGAAAGGTATTAGCCCGGATTAGGTGGGATGAGGGAAGAGAGGGGGGTTGCAAGGGGCTCAAGTTTTTGAAACTATTGAACTTGAGAGATTTATGCCAAGGATCCCCCCTATAAGCGAGCGTTTCGTTCCCTCCCGTTAAAACAATTAAAACAATGTGGTCGGCTAATCTCCGAGGCAGGACAGATTAAAATAACAGCCTTTGATTGTCCTCTCCCTCTCAGTCCTCTTTCTCCCATACCGCTGGCTTTGACAGGGGGGTTTCTCTGAGGGTTTGTTTTGCTAACGGGCACCATATTTTCCCCATAAACTGTCACCATGTGAAGTTAATCTGAACCCTGCTCAGTGAGAACACTTTTTTCTTAAAATGCAGCTGAGCTAAATTAGAAATCTCTCCGAGAAGAGGGAAACATCAAACCCTCACTAAAAATGAAATCCTCTCATGGCAGTTTGTCATTTTGCTGGCTGCTAATTATACATTCGTACATTAGTGATCATGATCAGATAATATACACCTGAGAGGGGTCACTCTCCATAGAGAGTTCTTCCATTTTATTTCAGGTTAAGTTCAGAATGCATAATTTTGCTCTGCTTCATCAGAGCAGAAGAGGCTGAAATTTGAATTTGTCCCTAGTGACATGGGAAAAGCTTCAAGAGTGCTGGTTCTTACATGCCCCATAATGCAACTCAATAACATCTTTCATTACAACTTTTTTGCCTCCTATATACTTATAGGAAAAAGGAAGCTTTCTCCAGAGACAGGGGGGTCATTATATAACTGTTTTCACAGGCTAAATTATACTTCTTGTGATGAGGAAACTGAACTTTGCTTGTAAAAACGGTGGAGTACTCTTTTAATTGAAGTAACTGAACACTTCGACCACTGCAGTATTGTGAAACCATATGACTTCAACCCATGAATAGTTTAAGGGCTTTCAGTATACTTCCCCAAAGGCTGGACCAGCCTCGTCCACACTGGTGGGGAATGTTGTCGGAGGAAAAAATCATACCACTTACTCTATTAACAAAACCGTACTTCTCAGTCAGAAAGACGTTGTTTTCATGTTTCTTAGATGCTCAATTTGGAGATGAGGAAAATTCCACACAAAAAACAATAAGATTAAAAAATTCAAAAAAATTCATGGGAAAAAGGGGGAGAAACCTCAGGGAGAGCAACAAAGCATAGATTCCTCTTCCAGGACAGATGTGCTGTTGATTAAATAGTTTACATGATTAAAACAACAAACAAGGACACTGAAGAAGTAGAAATGACCTGTCTGTATCTTCAGGGATTCACACAGTGGATATATTATTAGTTTCAATTTACTTTAAATCTGCTTGTTAAGTTCACTTAAAATGTAATCATATTTACTTATTTACTGTACTATTTATAATGTGAAGTTAGCCCAGTGAAAGAGAGTTACAATGAACATTCAATGCATTTACAAAAAACTAAAATCAAACCATGTCGGCTTTCATGCTCATCTAGTTTTACTGAAATTCTGGGACCAAATTAAAGCTTTAACTACTCTAGTGGTGAAAATGAACTTTTCTTAGCAGAAAAATTAATAAATAAATAAAAACATTTGAACATGGAGAAAAATCCCATTAAACCCCACCGTCTGTCACAGTTTTTAATGTTTCTAATGTAAATGTATCTTCTTTCTGAGAGTAAAGCTCTCTAAAGTAATGCTTTGCCATGGCAGCTTGCTGTGTATCCCCTGTTATGGTTAAGTACTGCAGAACCTTTTCCCTGTGTTCAATTTCAAGTCACATCCTTATCCAACAAACATGCAGGACAAGATGCTACAGGTACATTCCTGCACCGCAATCAGCTGCATATAAAGTCATTTTTTAATCCTTTTTTTTTTTAAAACTAATATTCACAGATAAACATGTGAGATGTCTCCACAGCTGTGTACTTTGAGGGTGTAGACCAGTCACCATGGTTCACTTCTTCCTCTCACACTCGCACACAATCAACAGCTCAGACTTCCAAAATATGTGAAAATGTTTGTGCTCTTTTTTTTCCCCTCTGGCTTTTTTTCTCCTCCTTTCGCTGTTCTTGGCTGTCAAGCTATATTAGTGTCCGATAGAAATAAGTCATTTAGAAGAGCCTCTGTCGGCCAGCCCCTCAGCCCCACTAAAAGCTCCAGGATTAGGTCCCAGAGGCCTTTGTCTCCGCAGCTCGCAGGATTAGGGGAGATTTACTGCGAGGAGAGAAAAAAAGTAGTTATTTCATGGCACTTTCATGATGAAACCTGGCCAAAGCTGTGTTGGCTGGGGGGATTAGAGGCACACAAAGAGTGTGGTTGTGTGTGACCCTCCCCATCCCAGAGCCGCCACCACTGACTCACTCACCACCACCCCCCAACCTCCCCCCACCACCGCCACCACCACCCCACCCCGCCCTCTGGATCACTTCCCCTCCTTCGGGCCGGCAGGGCTCGTCCAGGTTCACCTCCTACCCGTCAAGACGACCGGGGTTCATTCAAAATGAGCCACGGCCTCTTCAATTAGCTCTCCATTTCTCATGCACCCAAAAAGCTGCTGACTGAATCTGACAACTTCAGATTCCCCACAACAACTCTAAACAACACTAACCTCATATTCCATGGGTCCTTAGGTAAATCAGAAGTTTCATGAATTAAGAAACAGGCCCATGGTGCAGTGGGTCTAATCACCACAATATGGGTATGTTGCATTAAAAGACTGAGGTGCATGGGTAAATGAGAAGCTACCGGGTTTCTAGTCCCTCCTGTAGTGTTTAAAACCGTTCAGATAGACTTATCCTGCTCTTAGAGGATCCACTTACACATGCACGGATTACAGTGAATAAAAGACAAAAGGCTAAGCCACATCACTGACAACAGTCTCACCGCCAAACAGGTGAAAACTGAAAAGGTTTAATAACCGTTGTCACATAGCAGGGGATTTTAAACGGACCTCTCCGCTCTGCCGAAAGTAAGAAAACCACAGGGTGAATAGTCACTGTCAAAACGTCCGGTCTTCATCCGGCGTGATGTCAAATGCCGTAAAGGTTATTAAAGTTCGGCTGTTAAAAGCCATATAGAGCCCACCACATTTCATGTGTTGTCGCATTTGGTGCAAAACATTAGATACCATAATAAGAATAACTTTTGGGTCGTGAAAAACCCTCTCAAGTCTCTTAATGACTTATTTCTAACATCAAATTTGATTATCAAAACCTCTATTAATAACTTACCAAGATCTAGAAGTGAGTAATTTGAATATTTTTATGGATTACCAATATTTCTTGCTGTATTGAAAAGGATAACCAGCTGCTTATTGGAAGTTTCACAACTTATATATTTATACTGATTTATCAATTATGAATAAAGCCAGTAGTTACAACTTATAAACACTTTGTAAAGTTTGATTTATTGGAAATTTGTATCAAAACTGGTAAAATAAATGTTTTGTAGCATCAATGAGGTTTAAAATACAGTAAATCCAATAACCTGATAATAAATGAACAAAATAAACATTACTGATTGATCATTAAAATTTCAGCAAATGGTGAAAACTGTATGTCACAGATTCACGACTCTCAGGGTGACCTCTTCAAATTGCTTTCTTAGTGCCCACAAAGGTCCCAAATGTAAAAGGAAACAGTTTGCTATCAGAGAAAAACAAGAGCACCAGCTAATACTCACATTTTAGAATCTAATACAAATGAGGGTCCGGCCCCTTTTTGCTTAAAAATGATAAAAAGGACTAATTAAGTGTTTGTTCACTGATTAAACTGAGATCTGAACCTGCAGAAAATTACTTGACCAGTGAAAATCTTAGAGCTAATTTTTGGGATTTAGTGTGAAGAAATCGCTGGCTGGTGACAGAAATATAGTATTGACACAGTACATGAGAATAAGCTGCAGAACCAAAATAGATTTAGTTTATGATCACATGAAACAAAGAAAAGTGGCAAATTCCAAATACCAGAGAATGCCTGACATATTTGCTTGAAAATTTATAGAAGTAGTTGTACATTAATTTTTCCATCATTTGACTAATCGATTACTCAGCTCTAGACTTGATACACCTGTTGTTTCATTTGAAGTGTGTTCATTCACGGAATATTTAGAAAGACATTGATGGAAACTGGGAGATTATTTGAGATGAGTGAGGGCAGAGGGGGAGTAAATTTTCTTCTTTTTTGGTAGTTTTGTCATTAAGAAGTTTTTGTTAATGTCTCCTGTTTAACAGATGTTTTAGAAAGCAAAAGCCCTTTATGTCCAGGCTTTTTTTTTAATTACTTATCAATAGTGGAAATTTGTATTGACAAGGGCCTGTCAGGGGGGGACCTTGTTTTTTTTGTAGTGTTCTTAGGAAGAAGGAAGGCCCTCAACCAACCAGATCGATCGGCATGCAAAGCACAACTGAGGGGCCTTTTTTGGGGGCCGCGATGTTAGTCCGGGAGCATGTGGGCCGAAGAGGGGAGAGCAGGCGGAGGAGCTAAAGTCTTCTTCATTGGGGGAATCAATAGGGCCGGCTGGCCTTTGACCTGAGGGAGACAGGGAGAGCAGGCGGCAGGTCAGTCGGTCTTCTTAAGCCCCTCTGAGTGCCAGGATCACGCTGTGAGGCCTGACACTGGCTATGACACACTCAGGGCTTAGAGTGACATTGACCTGGCTGCAAACACACTAAGTACACACATGAAAATCTCAAACATACACACGCGGGGATGGCCTTGGTTCACAGTGTGGAATTCAAATGAGAATATCATTTCATGACAGCGCAAGGCAAAGTAACTTTTAAGTGAACAAACCAATCAATTAGTCTGACTTAATTGATCAAAAATGAAGAGCTGTTAGTCTTAGACTATGATAATTCCCCCTTTATATGACCTAGAGACTTATTGGCTTCTAATTAGCTTCTTATGATCTGCTGCGCGGCCCTTCGGGAGCATGGCAATAAGCGGCTACACCAGCAGATCAATACTCTGGACTGAGTAAAGATCAGGGTCTTAATTGGGTGAGAGCTTTATAGATTAAATACGGGGGGGGGGGGCAGCTGTGGGTATCCCTGGCGGTCAGGGGCACCCGGAGTGGGATTGACGACTCTGATGAAGTCAGACCCAAGGGAGAAAACGGACCGTGGGCCTTTCGAAGCACGGTGATAGGACAAACTGTGTAAACTTCAGAGCAGGTCTGAGTGTTATTCAAACTGAAGAGCTATGGAGTTACACAGGAAAGAGGCAGGGGAGCCACTGAATGCAGGAAAGTGAGGGCATGTAATATATAAATATGCACAAACACAGGCACTCAGTGTTATGGAGAGCTGACTTGGCATGAGGAAGAGCACCATGCTCCGAGTCTTTGAAAACCTGTACTTGTGCGCATATTTAGCATATTAAATGTTCTCACTTTCTGCATTCGATGGTACCCCTTATTTTATTTTTTTTTTTTACACTGTATTCACACTGATCGATTTTTGAAGATGTAGACAACATGATCATTCAAACTTCAATTAATCGATAGTGAAAATAATCATCAGTTGCAGCCCTAGATACCACGAGCAGCAGGTTCAGGATTAAGGCTGCAACTAATGATGGTTTTCACTATTAAAAAGAAATCTATCAATTAATTTCTCAATTTATCGTTTGGTCTTAAAGATGTCAGAAAATAGTGAAAATCAGAGTTTTTGGTCCAATGTGACGTCTTCAGAGGTCTTGTTTTGCAAATCCCAAACATGTTCAGTTTATAATTATAGAAGGGACCAGAACGGAAGCCGTAGGCGGTGAAGATTTAGCAATAATCAATCATCAAAATAGTTGCGGATGCATTTTTCTGTAGAACGAGTAATTGATTGTTGCAGGTCTATATAGGATGAGGGCAGTAAAGTGTTTATTTGCTCAAGCTCTCGCAGAGATAATGCAGCTCTCCTTAACCCAGCATGGGGTTAGTTTTGGAGCCCCGGCCCAGCGGCTTCCCCCTTCGTGACCCCCCCCCCACCAGTCAAAGGTGATCACGGGGGGAGAGAGAAAGAGAGGCACTGATCGAATTTGATAATGAAGACGACCTCTCTAAGCTGCTTTGCTCCACATGTTCAAAATCTCTGCAACACTCAATAAACACTAGGAAGCCCCCCTCCCTGTCACTGGAACATTGTGTAGGTATTGATCCCAGCTAACTGGTTCTTTTAATACCTGGGGTCTGTGGCCCGGCCTGGGGAAATGCATACTGACATGTGACGGGAGGAGCTTAATAGGCAAACACACCGAAGAAAGGATGGGCCTCTCAGTTTAGCATTTCTCTCCCATTTTTTTTCCAATTTACACATCTGCTGAAGAAAGAGAATTACGGCCGCTGCACCTGCTGTTAAAGGGAGATATAGACTGCAAGACGCCCAGCACTGTATCGAGAAAAACCTGTCACACTGTCAAAAACTATTTGTGTGGCAGAGTTGGAAAAAGTATTCAGATCTTACTTTTACTGAAGTAGCAATAAAACTGTGTAAAAATAGTATACGAGTTTACGAGTGAAAGTCATGAAACAAAAATCGTAG
Organism: Istiophorus platypterus; assembly: GCA_016859345.1. Taxonomy (NCBI): domain Eukaryota; kingdom Metazoa; phylum Chordata; class Actinopteri; order Istiophoriformes; family Istiophoridae; genus Istiophorus; species Istiophorus platypterus. The sequence goes on from CM029123.1 coordinate 20,394,148, forward strand.
TTAATATAAATATCATCAGAAAACGGTAGTATTTGTTGTGCAGTCCTTAGGAGTGTTATTTTGCTTTTATGATGTATTCATGTGTAATTGGCATTTTACTGTTGTAATTGGTCAAGTTGGAGCTAATTTTAACTATTTTGTTTCAGAACATCATACAGGAATTTAGTGGAATCGATTGATCTTTTCTAATTAACTTAGCATGCAAGTTCTATTGATTTCAAGTATATTTAAGTATAAAATTTCTAGTTTTTATCTACAGATTGATTGGAACTTATAAACCTGATGTCTTTTGCTTTGAAATGAACTAAGGTCATTAAATTAACTTTCAAATAGACACAAGCCATTCATTCATATACTTCCAGTATGCTCTGTTTGAGAGTCCAATTCCCTTGAGACCTTTTTTTAAATAATAATTTAACAGGTATATACACGATACATTGGAAAAAACTTTAGGCACTTCAGATGTTTAGATTCTTATCAGTTACGCAGCACCACCAGGGAGGTGTCTGATCGGTCTTAAATTCATTCTGCAGCGTGACAACGACCCCAAACATACAGCCAGAGTCATAAAGAACTGTCTTCAATGACAAGAGGAACAAGGAGTCCTGCAACAGATGGTCTGGCCCCTACAGAGTCCCAATCTCAACATCATGGACACAGTCTGGGATCACATGAGGAGACAGAAAAAAACAGAGACAACTCAAATCTACAGAAGTGTGGCAAGTTCTCCAAAATGCTCCAAACAACCTACCTGCCATGTACCCTGAAAAGCTGTATCAAGAATTGGTTCTGCTTTCAAGGTAAAGAGTGGTCATGCCAAATATTGATTTAAGGTTTTTCTCTTTACTGTGCTTCGTATGAAGATTATTGATAATTAAAAACAATTGTTGGCATTATTTTTGAAAGCATACTCACTTTACTTTTAGCACCTAAAATGTTTGCACAGGACTGAATATAGTGAAAACATGCTATGCTTTCTATGTTTAATACACCAGTAGAGTCTTGGATTAAAGTTCTATGGACTGATGACACAAAAAAATCAACCTCTATCAAGATTATGGAAAGAGGAAAGTGTGGAGGAAAAAGGAGCAGCTCATAACCAGTGCATGAGCCACCGCCCACGTGGTCAAACGTGGCGGTGGTTCTGTTATGGCGCTAGCATGCATGGCTGCAAATGGAACTGGAACACTGGCATTTGTTTATGATTTCACTGCCGATGAAGCAACAAGATGAATGCAGATGTCTAAAGGAGCATTCTGGGCTCAGATTCAGTCAAATGCATCAAAACTCATTGGACGACATTTCATCATTCAGCAGAACGTTCCTACACAAAAGGCCAGTTCCCTTGATATCCTATGTTTACTGAAGTTGTTAACTTTGTTGGTTTTACATTTTCCCTGCTCATTAGCTGACTTTGAACTAATTATTCAACCCAAGTTAAGATAATTAAAATTTTGTACAGCAGAAGGGGAACTCACTTTTAGGTTGAACAATCTTAAGATTATTCACAGTGTGTATAAAGTGTTGCAATCTGTTCTGAACGTAATATCTTAATGAGCAAAATAACCAGCAACTAAAGCTGTCAGATAAATGCAGTAAGGTAAAAAGTACAATATTTTCCTCCGAATTGTAGAGGAACAGATGAATGAATTGACGTTCAGGTAAAGTACAAAGACCCAAAAGTGTACTTAAGTAAACGTAATTAGTTACATTTCACCACTGTTTTGCACAGAGAGACTGTTGAGATATAAAGGCAGAGCAACATCTTCTTTTAACTAATACCTTTTAATAGAAAAAGATAAACAACCAAAAATACAAAAAAGAAACAGCATATGTACAGCACTCTGGTATTTTTTCAGTCATTTTCAACATAAAACAGCGCGGGTTAGCCGAGACGCACTAAATGATAATTGTCCATAATTAATAACCCAGGCCTGATTCAACAATACTGAACCTCTTTTTTGTCTTTATGGAGGAGTAACATATCATACCTACTATCACCATCATTCCTGTAGTTTTCATTTCATGCAGTGCACGACACAGAGACAGTGGTGGATATAGCCGGTATTTTGTCTGAACTATAAAATACAGTGATATCTTTCATCGTCTTTACCAAATAGGTAGTAGCGGAGACTTTACACGTCTGCCGAGGTTCTTTTTAAACGATCAAGTATTATAGGATTAGTCAGGTTCAAGAGCCAAACCAACAAAATTAACTTGATAAGAACCGCTGTATAAACAGAGCATCAGCGACGAGAAAAACGAGGTGCAACGTGATAAGTGCATTTACATAGCAATGCTCAACAGACTAAGACATCAATGCACTTAAGTGTAACTAAGAACAAGTAATGTGTTATTCATTAGAAGTCAATGCATTATAACACAGATGAGGTACTCAGACTTGGGCCCTATACAACAAGAGCATTTCTATAGTGCAATTTAGGCTGAGGATACAGCCTGGCATGAATATCATATTTATCATCATCGTTCAGCGGACAATGCCCTGGCATTTTAAGTAGTTCTTCTATAGAAAGGTTTTATCCATAAACTGTTTGAGGCCTTGAAAGACACCGCTCAAATAACAGGAATACTTTTTAAACTAACATTATTTTAGAACTGAAATACCAACAAGCAAATGAAAACACTGTTAATTTGGGCTCCTATTGCTTTGAAGGGGCTTACTGTTCTCTTGACAGATACAGTAGATAGTAACACCCGTGAGATCTTCTCAGGCTTCCCTGCTGAAAACTGTGCTGAACTATCCCTCCCCCCGGGACTCTGACCTCAACTCTCTTTGAGAGCAGGTGCAGGCCTCCTGAACTCCTGTCTCCCTGCAACCAATGTGAACACAGGAAGTCGTGCTGAGAAAAATTGGGAGTAAAGAGGTGATCAGAGGTCATCTTTTGACTTTCGCATCCTCCTTGATCTTCCAAATCATCAGCTCCATGCAGGCAGATGCATCTTCGCTCGAGTCGTGGCCCTCCACTGGAAACAGACAAAATGAATGACCAGGGAAATTAGTCTTTTTATACTTTTATTGTTTGATTAAATTCATAAAAAGGTTACAGCAGCATGACAATTACATTTTATCAATAAAAACAAATGGTAACCTTCTAATAATTTGTAACAGTGTACAAGATGAATTAATTAAAAAAGAGAATGTTCTGTTGATGTTGCTAGGGATGTTTAAAAGCTCTATGCTGTTGTGCTTGGATACATTTCTTATATATATATATAAAACAAAACAGAGATTTTGCTCCATGTTCACCATCTTAGTTTAGCTTGTTAGCATGTTAACTTTTAATTAATTTTAATTATCACTAAACACTTAGTATGGGTGAGGTTGATGGGAAAGGAAAAGTGGTGCTGGTGCAACAATCCAACAGGCTGGCATCTTTTTATCCCTGGAGAATATAGCCTCATTATGGCACTGTTGAGATTGAATGATGTGGGCCGTAAACTGTTGTATTCATAAGGCCTTAACATTTCAGGAACACATCCCGAGCAGCGCTGAAGAAAGAAGGCTCTCTAAAGGCATTTCAGCGAAATGTACCAAAAATGGGCTCGCTACTCGAGACCTCAATTAACACAGTGCAGTGAGTGACATCTGCTGGAGACATGGGCATAGTACAGTCAAATATATAAGCCCTCGCCTTCTGCTGCATATGATCTATTACGATCACAGAAACACATTTATGAGTTGTAACTGATAGAAGCTCAGTCAAATTTCATCGGACTCGCTTTCACTGAATAATTCCTTGGACTTATTTTACTGGGAGTCACTGTAGTGGATTTACTACATTTCTTTTTATTGATCTATTGAAACTCTCCTGTTTGGTTATGATCACACAACTCAGCATTTTATATTTCCATGAAATACTACAACTTTCTGATCATTTTTTCACTGCCATTTTCTACCTACATCTCCAGATGTGCCGTTAGTCATCCAGGTGAGGGTGTAGGTCTTGTTAAATTTCCTCTTTCCTCTGAGGTTTCTTTTTTCTTTATTTGTGTTAAGGATATACGGGGAGTCTGGTGGGAGAAACGCTGGCGTTGTGGGCCCATAAATTCTATTAAATAAAATATCGGGCTCTAAAAATGAAATCAAGTTCAGTTTGCGATCATTTAGATTAAAATTATTTACGTTAATGTGGCAGGTCTGGTTCCAAGGGCTACGCTTCAATAAAATTTGCTCAACGCATTAAGTTTAAGTGATGCAGCCTGATCAATCAGTCGGACTTTAGTTGTTTGTTGTAACTTGACATGAGTCTACTACAAGTGGAGATTATGTGGTTAAGCTGTAAATATGCTCAGGAACCAGAGGAGGTCAGTTTGTGTAACTAGGCCCGTTTTAATGTGACAAGGGATTATGTAGTGTAATGGGGTTAATATGTTTAAGTTTTTTTTCTTTCTTATTAAATGAAAATCAAAACAATATTTTCTGGGGACTCAGATGGGGCAACTGTGGCTCAGGATGTATAACGTAGGTTGTCCACTAATCACAGGGTTGGCAGCTTGGTCCCCCTGCTCCTCCTGTCCACATGTCAAAGTGCCTTGGGCAAGACATTGTGCCCCAAATGGCTCCTGATAATCAGGCCACTACTTTGCGTGGTTGCTCACCCCTCATCAGTTTCTAACTCTGTGTGTAAACTGCAATTTGTAAAGTGCTTTGGCTCTATGTAAAATTCAGACATGAAAACTGGTTTCTCAATTTGCTTTCTCAATTTACTTATTATTTACATACACAAAGAGTTAAAATGCCCCTGAGCTTAACTATCACTAGTCAGGACAACATCAATCTGTTTAGCACCTGAATTTTAAAAAAACTGTGCGCATTACTGACATAATATTATGCAATAACATGTTAGATGTCTACAGTAATATAATTTCTGGAAAAATTGGTACGTCAACACAGATAATAATAATGGATGATAATACACAATCAAAACAAATCTCATTATAGAGCCTGTAAAAAGCAACAATACAACTGCTGGTAGTGCTGTGAGATTTTCTTACCATTGTCTTGGATGATGCGTTTTAAGTGGTCAGCCATCAGGTTCTTCAAGGCACGTTTGTAGGGCAAGCCGAGGCGATGGGGGAACACGATGGCTGTGTCTACGACCGAACTGTGGATTAGCTAGAAATAAGAAACCGAGAGAGAAGGGGACAGAGCCTGAATAACATACAGCGTTTTTCTTTTATTTCAGCCCATACTCAGTCCCACTGGTGGAAAAAAGGTCAATGGCCAAACTGATTCTCCCTCTAAAGCAAGAATCGGTTACAGGGGCCTCCTTATCATAACGGAGTAAACAGTTTCACAGTGTTTCTCCACATTTCTCTGGTTAACTTTGTAAAACCATTTTGGACTCTACAAGAAAATTACTCTAACACCTTTGGTGTGCATCAACTTTTTTGAAAGTACAACCTGGAATTTTTAGTTATTAAAATTTGTCCACGAAGAGTTACTGCATAGTTTATTTATCAAAGCTGTGATATGCAAATATTTTAGCTGATTTAACGAAGAATGAGGTAAAGCCTAGATATTTTCCTTTAACTTTTCCACTTTTTCAGTTTCACAAAAAAGCCAGTCTATTGGACAAGGATTCCATCCACGCTTTGCAATTTAACTTTTTTTAAGTCAGAGTGAGGTATGGTAAATATCAAAACTGTTATCTTCACCATGATGGTCAGCTGACTCCATAGAGCACAGTCATGTTTACCAGTTAGATAGGTTTGTTATTTTTGTTGCTGTGATACTGTATTTTGAATAATAACTTCCACCGGGAAATGTTCCCTGGGCTCATGTTACAATATGTTAATATGTTAAAACCTCCTCTGTGACACAGTTACACTCACTGATATTTTACCATAAAAATCATTGCCTAATTCATGTAATATGAAATACATATTATACTTTAAAAAAATTAAACAATTTGAGATTTATTGAGCAAAAGCAAAGGCTTAATTTAAACTGCTTGGTTGTTATTGAGACTTCTTACAGGCAGCACCAAAAGTTTCCAGAAAACGAATGAAGAGCCACGGTACCTTCAGGGCGAGGAGGTCACTCTCCAGACTGTGCCCGATGAGAATAGATTCAGCACTGAACATACTGAGCAGCACAGCCTGAACGTCTCTCAGGGTGATGGTGGCACTCTCCAAGTCCTCCTCTGTCACACCTGAAAATCTGTGAATTATGCAGGAGATATAAACTGCCGTTATAATACTGTGACAGTTTCAAAGGCTATGGCTCTTCACCTACGATAATTTAGAGCAGGGAAGAACTAACGGTTATTTTTGAGCCCAACCACACGGCATAAAACTCACCGTGTGTTGTAGTCGACCACTTTGCTCTCAGGTTTTACAAACGTGTCGTAGATAACTCTCATCTCTGAGTCAATGACCGTCACCCTGGTCAGTTCCAGGCCCTGTTTCGTGTAACACTGTTTCCAAGGAGGGGAAAAAGAAACAAAAATACAAAACAGAAGGAAAACGTCACAGAGCCAGCGAACTCGAAACATACAGCATGTCATGTCATTGAAAATGACAAACTTAATTTCACCGGCTAGAATTATAATTTGCAGTAATGAAAGACTGAGTGACTCTCTACGCCCGAAAAGAATAAAACTAGCCTAGATAAATCAACTAAAAGAAAAAGAGTTCAAAGCCATTTATGCATTTACATTCCAGTTTTTTGGACAGTAAACATTTTGGAAGATTCTGTCTCACTCACCATCTCGCAGTCCAAAGCAAACACCCCTCCATTGCTGTCTGGTGGTAGAGGTTTACTGAACGTTGATACATAGCCGTCTAATGATTCTTTACGCCCATCCTGAACATGTTGCTGTGGGAAAAAGAAATGTTTGAATTCAGGGGAGGAAATCTGACATCAAATGGAAACAAGCACTACCCTGGAAGTGTTTTATTTACATTTTCAACTGGAAAGCACAGGGAAAAAAAAGAAACAGACTGAGCCCTAGTGATTACATGGCAAGTTGTCTTCAGTACATAGACTTAACTCTATGCCATAATCCCATCTCAGTGGAAAACATCACAGAAGGAGATAAAAAGTGTAGAAAATAAAAAATAGAGTATGATACTAGTTGCTACGTTTAGACACATCAGCTCAAGACTTTATGAAATTTTAAAAATCCAAAATGTAACATCACTAAAAGATAAGAATGCTTTTGTCTGCATTTTGTCTTTCTAATCTGTGTGATGTTCTGATGATACCTTCGCAACTTGGCAACCTGGAGAGCCCACAGCAGCAGCGCAGCAGCTGTAGTTGGTCTCCCAGCCTCCAGCAACTGATGGAGGAGGGGCACAGAGAAGAGCAAGTCAGGAACAGAAAAATTAAAAAAAAACAGAGGAGGCCAATCATAGAAGGGGGGTAAGGCTTGGGGGGTATATATTATGGAAAATCTCTAATATTTAAATCTAATATGGTTGATACTGAAGTCTATCAACCGTTTACACTGAATAAATGAATAAACAAATTTACCTTTATGTCTGCGTAAACGTCCCCAGTGAAAATTACATTCCTCTCTCCGGACACAGTTGCCATTGACATTGATCTTATATTCTGCTCCACATCGACAGCATATCTTGGTGAATGCTGGGAGAACATTAGAGAGCCTGTCAGCTGAAAGTCAAACAACTGCTGGTCCATATACTGTATATCCATGTTATTATAACCTAAAACAGGTAATTATCAAAAAGAGAGAGATGCGTGGGGACACATGCATACTTACGGTCTGCAATGGCCTTTTTCTCTGGAAGGTTGTATATAACTGCCTTGCCAGTGGCCTCCAGGTTTGTTCTTGGGTATCCGTGCTCCTGCAGCTGCTCTTCTGTCATCAGGTATGCCTTCAGCTTCCTGTACAGTGTGGCTCCTACAGAGAGAAAGAGCAACAGGTAAAAGAAATGTTGTCTTTATGCATATAATGTCATAAAATCTATACTGAGAATCTTAAGAGAGAGAACTGGATGGCAACAGCTATATGAGGCTCATGCTAATGACAATAAGGAAGCACAAAGCAGAGATGTGGATTTCCTGTTAATCAGACAAATGAACAGCCAACAGTCTTGAATCACGTCTCCTCTGACTTCATGTCACAGAGGGAGTTTGCAGTAAACAGGCCTGGAAACATTGAAAACGTGATGCTTCATGTATTGTGACTAGGATCCTGTTGTTAGCTCAGTTCAGAATAACTCACCAGTGAGTTTCTCCTCCTGCTGTTTACCCATCCTGTTGACAGTGAAGCTGGTTGTGGCAGCCAGGCGACCCCCCAGTACTTCCTCATGGGACTGGGCCCTCCTTTTAGCAACTAACCCCGGGTCCTCTGTTAAAAAAACAAACAAAAAAAAAACAAAACAAAAAAAAAAACAACACACACACACACACACACACATTTTACCACTGAAATTTATACCAATAACAACATTACATCTTTTTTCAAATGCTTGAAAAATGCTTTAAACTTATTTCCATGCTCACATATGCACATGTGAGGACATAAACTGATATGTTAATGTGCAGTTTATCATAATTAGCTCAACATACTGTATTTAATGAATCTGGCGTATTGATGCAATTTCTTATTTTTGCGTGTAGATTTTTGTTCACGTGTGTAAATAAAAACAAAATCTAAAAATCTACTGACAGTATATATGCACACTGTATGTTGTACTGCACTGCACAGGGACTGAGGTGACATACTGGTGACCGGGGATGGACAGGAGCTGCTCTTGCTGCGCAGCTTCTTCAGAGTATTCACAGCTACGTTGAGGTAGATGTTCTTACTGCTACTGCGCTCATACACCAGCGTCTCCTCGTCAAGGGCCTGAAACAAGAATTATACTTCTGTCACTGTCTGAACTTCAGCTTGTTCTACTGGAAAACAACCGAGAGTCCCTTGGAAATAAAAAAGGGGTGTATTTAAAGCCAGAATGTTTTATGAGGAACTATCATCTCTCAAACAATATCCAAACTATTCAGTTCAAAGCACAGTTGAGGGTGAGGTGGCTGAAAAGAGTGTGTTAATTATACCATCTGGAAGGCAATGTCCTCTGATGGGCAGAATTTGACACATTCATCTATGAAAGTGTTGAGGTAGCGCTGGCGGATGTTGGTGGGAACTTTGGCCCCAAACTCAGTGGGGATGACAGGGCGCTTCATCGAAGTACTCTGAAAAAATTCAGAACACAGATAGAACATTGTCAGTGAATCACACATTACAGATTAAACAAATATTCATCTCAAGAGAGGTCGTCCACCTCTGCAAGTAAATAATCAAGCTTATTTAAGGATGTGCAGACACAACAAAAACAAACTGCAGCCTGAAAATTTGAAAATATGTATGAGACAAACATGGCCATGAGAAAACTGCACTGACAAACTGGAAATCAATAGGCTATAGAAACCTCTGGATACCTTCATGGTGGGTGTGTGTGCCATCCTCTTTCCCATGACAGTGGACGTGGTCTTGGACAAAATACCAGCTGTGGTTTGAGCCTTGACACTCTGATGAGTCTGGCTGGGGGATAACACTCGACTGACAGCTGGTTTAGCATCTGCAGAACCTAGTTAGACAAGCACACTCACATAAATGTGACTTCAAAATCTGATCGTCAAAAAGGTTCAATTTCAAAAAATATAGACAAAGCTGCATGTGGTAGCAATATAATATGTTGGAGACATTCATACTTGTTTTTGAGGATGCTATCTGTGGGTTGGGACGGTGTGCTATTCTCTTCCTCTCTCCAGAGAAGCTAGGGGTGGAGCTCTGTGAGGCAGCTTTGACTGAAGCAGAAAGCTGTGCAGCTTGCTGCTGTGCCATCTGCATACGCTGGTAGCAGACCTCCTGGGCTGTGGGTCTCTTATACGGCCGCACCACAGTCTTAGAAGGTGCTTCAGTCTAAAAAAGGAACAAGTTTTATTAAAAAGTCACCACTGTGCTGTTAACACAGAGAGTGTGATCATTTCATGGCAAGGAACAGGTGAAGTCACTGTTCATAAAAATCAAGTTAATAAATGCAAGAAAGTATTAATGGGATCAACAAAACTCTGCATGTCAAGTGCCCTCTTGTCGGTGTTGTAATTATACATAGAGCATAAGCCACTTCCCTGTGGGACCTCTGGTAATGAAAATCAGAACACAATTGTATGTATTTCCTGTTTTTTAATAGCTGGCACCTACACAGCTTATGCAGTACTGTGCAAAGGCTTTAGGCACTTTAGATGTTTAGATTCTTATCCATCACACAAAACCATCAGGGTGGATTTTGATCGGTCCCAAATTCATTCTGCAGCAGAGCAACAAGCCCAAACACACAGCCAGAGAACCATCTTCAGCAACAAGAAAAAGGAGTCCTGCAATAGATGGACTGGCCCCCACAGAGCCCTGATCATCATCATCATCATCATCATCATCATCATCATCATCATCATCATTCGTATGAAGTTAGCTGACAAATAAAAACTATTTGTGGCATTATTTTGGCAGCATCACCACTTTACTTTTAATGCCTACCACTTTTTGGCAGTACTGTGTATCGTCACATCTGTGTTTCCTTTACTGATTATGATGTTGCTGAATTTCTACACCTATGCATTTTTTTTTAATTCCATTTTTGGTGAAAAATTCCTGATTATCATTTTAAACATAACTTCAATTTTTTTACATGATTATAGCTAACTTTTATGTGTACAAAAAACAATAGACTGAGCCTTTAATGAACCTTCTGATGATGTAATCCAGAAAGGTACCCTGAGAAAGTGATGGCCCACTGATCAGACTACCAATACCTCAGCTGACTGACTGGTTCACTTGAAAATACAGACAGCTGGTTGTTTACTGTCAAATCAGATCAACTGGAAAACCCCACTGTCACACCAGCTTTGCCTCAGCTTACAGTATTTTCACATCATGCTTCCTTGTTTGTTGTAAAACCACCCGCATAAGCAATTCACTGCCTTTAGCAAAGATTTTTTTATTCCGTTCCTCTTTTCATTTATTTGCCCTTTTCAGACACAGGTAGAGATATAGTTTGTTCCCCCCTACCTTGTGACAGCATTGTGTGCTGGAGAAAGAGAACAAAGTTAAGGTGACAAACTTACATTTCCTTTGGCAACAAAATGGGAGACTCTCTTCTTTTGACCGGGGAAGAGAGTGGTTAAAGTGCTCTCTGTGCTTTTCTCCTCCTCTGAATCCCTGGAGGGCTGAGAGGGCACAACACAGCACATTTATTCAAATTCCCTTGACTGGCACAAACAAAATATGAATCTAAGGAGAAAACAGTATGTGGTAAATGAAGATGACATCTACAGTGCAGCAGTAGGGCAAGAAAGAAACACCAATACCTGTTTGGTTTGCCTTCCCTTGTCTTCCCTCTTCACATCCTTGGATTCATTGAAGATCCGCAAACACTCCTCCATGGGATCTGAGTCAAAGTCCAGATCATCCTGGAAACTGGAGAAGTCGATTCCAACATCGTCAACCTCATCCTTACCTGTGCTGCTGCCCTCAACGCCACAGTCCCCCTCGTCGTCAGAGGAGGACGGAGTTCGCTCCGATGCTTTCCTCTTGTTTAGACGTCCCCTCTTTAAAGCATCGGCTGATTTTCTCACAAGAACTTCCTCCGCTTCTTCGTCATTATCATCCACCTCCATTGGTTCAGCTTCATCTGGACTCTCATCTCCAAATAGATCAGCGTGGCTCAGACTCATACTTTGCCGTTTGTCCTCACTTCTTTTCCCATTTGATGAGCTGATGTTTTGCTTCATTTTATTGCTGGTTGCAGAACTCCCTTTACTGTGACCGCTACTGCTCCCACTGCGAGAACTGCTCTTACTGATTTTCTTCGCATCCTTTTCTCTTTTACTGCTCTCAAGTTTGCCATTTTTATGTTGTCGGTCCTTATACTTGCTGTGTTCCTTTTCCTTGTCTAATAGTTTTGGTTTCTTGCTTTCGCTTGCACCATTTTCTCTATCCCTGTCTCGTCTGCTTGACTCTGTTTTAACTCTTTCCACAGCTTTGATCTTACCATCACTTCTCTTTTCATCTCTGGCCTCTCTCTGAACTCTATCACTTGTCTTATCCTTTATTGTGTTTTTTCTATCGTCTCTCTTCCCAAGACTCTTGTTCTCCTTTTTTGCAGAGTCCTGGTTTGAGTTCTTTATTGAACCTTTGTCCTTACTACTGCTGCTGCTACTCTTACAACTCGATGTTTTGTTTACTTCTTTTTCAAGTTTATGTATTTTCTCAGATTTGCTGCTTTTCTCATGACTGCTTCGACTTGCCACCTTTTTTCTCTCTAAACTGTCCTTTCGTTTAATTTCTTCCTGTATGTCTGAGTCCTGTGCCAAGTCCTCTTTATTCCTCTGTGTCAGTGCATTTAGTACACTTTCAGTTCTCTCTTTTCTCTCCTTCCCAAAAGCATCGCCAGCTGACCCAGTGTTGCCTTTTCTCTGCTGGAGATTGCTAAGAGAGGTGGGTCGGTACTCTGTTCCAGAGCTCTCCCCATCAGAGTCAGAGAAAGTGTACTTCTTTGTGTCAACACTCTGCTGCCGAGGTTTTTTTACAGCTACAACATACTCCTCATCTGACAAATCAGACATGGATAGTTTGTGTGTCTTGTTCCCGTCCGCTTTAACAGCATGTGCGGCCTCGTCCCTCTTGCTTTTCCCTGCGATTCCTGCAGAGTAGTTGGAGAGTGGGTCATACTCCATGTCTGTGGATGGTCTTGAATTGTCCAGAGTGTATTTACACTTAGAGGACAATGTGCTGTTTGAATACTTTGGGCTTGGGGGAGGAGAGGGGAGTTGGTGTGCATGTGTCCGAGCAAGGGGTTTTTTCAGTGACGTAGGGACATATTCCATGGAGTTACTGTTGCTCCCCTGGTTGTCTGAATCCAAGGTGTACTTGCTGCAACCAGGGGCGGGATTATAACCCCCTGATGTAATCTGATAACTCCCAGGATCATAGGCCATGTGTGTGGCTGCTGTTTTACTTTTAACAGTACCAGATGAAGACAAACTGGTATTCTCGCTAGGATCGTATGGTTCATCCCCAATCCGAGAGAGCTTCCTCTTCTCCCTTTCCACCTCACTGCGCACCTCCTCGATGGCTCTGTTGACCAGCTCCAGGGCACCGCTGATGTCTCCTGAGGCAGCCGGCTTTCCATTCTGCTGCTCCTGGGGCCTCACTACTTCTGGGTTGAAGGGATCATAACCTTGTTCTGCAGGGATACAAGGAAAACTGTGTAAATAAAAGAGAACTAAAACTCAATTTAAGATTAGAGCATTCAATTAAGAGATGCATCAATCGAATCAGCCCCTATAGTGAGCTCATTATGCCAATTAGGTGTCAGGTATTCTATGTGTAAGATTCACTGTTACTGTATAAGTTACTTTCACACAGTGACAGTGGACTGCACAGTTTGGGAAAAAGAGAGAAACAGTATTGAATATGTATGCAATATTGGCAGATACCCTGAATTTAGGTACCAGAAGTCAATATCCCTACTTTCCCCCTTCTCAAGGTCCTCCTCAGTAGGTGGAGTTTGCTCTGTTGTCATTACATGAATATGGACAATATCCAAAATACTCTCTGCTATCTCTATGACAACTTTGCAAACTCCATCAGCTGCTGTTAAATTTGATTAAAAGCGCCGGACAAAGCTAGTTAAGATTTTTTTTTTTTGTTAAACCACAGTGTGAACATTCAACAACTAAGTTTCATTGGAGGATTGCTTCTGCAAAGCAAAACAATTACTAGACTATAGGTCAATCACACTTAAATGTTCATCATCCTTCGTACTACTGCCTTTGCATAAGACACAAACATTTCACATTTTAGTTTTCTATTACAAATGCAAAAATGTATTACATTCTGCCAATAAGGTTATGTGCTGGCATGAGATACTTTGTTTTTCAATTACAACTTCGTCCTCTCCTCACTTTATTTGTGACTACTTTATACTTACCATTACCATCCGTTGTCAGTTTATCAGTTACACCTAGCTAAAACTAATGCAGTCCGACACAAAACTCTTGTAATAAGTCCTCCATGAATATTTCAATGTTTTGTTTTTAATGAAACTGTGTTGAAGGGTTGCTGATTCAACTGTATGATAGTTTTGAGTGAATTAGTGTAATCTAGGTGCAGCTGAGAAACGGAAAAACTGAGTGTATGCTGGTGCCTTCAGTATCCTTTTGTTAGCCTTACTTTTGAACGTGGCAGCTTCAAAGATGTGTATATCATTCTGGTTTTCTTCACTTGACACTATGAACTTTAGTTTCCCCCCCCCCGAGTGAGTAATTCAATACACTTTTATGTTGTACTTCCTCGCGTTGCACCAGTTTACAGAAACCTTCGTTTACAGATATCTGCACAACGCAAACATGGCTAAGGGCAACAACAAAACAAAATAAAACAGTTTACACCGCTGGCGTTTCGTTCGCCCGTTTCGACACCTTTCCAACACTTAGGTCGAGTCCAAACACGCCTTTACCCCCTTTTCCCCCGTGGGCTGAGATGTTAGTGTCATCGTACAGGCTCTGGGTTGAATAAAAGCGATGCTAAGCACCTCTCTGTGCGGAGTGGAGGTCTCTCTGCTTTTTAGTATCCGCCGGCGCTCCGTAGGACGGCCGTCTCTGCTGGCTGTGCCTGAAGTGACAGTACGGTCTGTTACACCCATTTCTGCTGCCTTTGCCCTCGCTGTGCTCCGTGTAAAACGGACAGTCAATCCCTCGGAAGAAGCCGGTGGATCTTAACATTATCTCCGGACGTTCCTCTCATGCCCGCTCGAACCGACCCGGTCGTTTTTCCTGCGTGGGTTTTAGCGTCGTACTGCAAAATCTTGTATGGGGCGACGGAACAATAACAACGTCCCTACGGTGCCATGTTGGATTTGGTCGGGAGGAGGAGGGGGAGGGGGTGTGTGTGAAATCTCGCGTGAAGTTCCACGTGTCTCGTCCCTGACGTCACCGGGGACAGGAAACGGTTAACGGCCCCTGAAGGAAACTTTAAGTTTTACGATGTCAACACGCACAGTTCGCCGCTAAAGTTGCTACGTTAGCTAAAGAAAAACCTTAAAAGTTCATCTCTTTAACAGTAAAAAAATGCGCTAAATGCGAGGTGGGTATTAATCATCAGTTGCCGGAGATTTCCGTTTCTCTCCTCTCAACTTTATTCACCCCTTCCTCCTCCTCCTTCCCTGGCTGTTGTTAGCTAACTAGTAAAATTAATAATCAGAAACACCTGTTTGTGCTTCTTATTGCGTTATTGGGATTTTTTGTTTTAAAGAAAAGGCACAAAGCTTTTCCTGTTTTTTTTTACGAAAATGAGTGAGACAAGTGTTTTAAGTGTTTTATTCAAACAGGACTCCAGAGGTGGACGGTCTCGGTCTTGGGGGGTCGAGTTGCCTGGAGAGAAGATCACAAAGGGTCATGTGCAGTTTGACACTTTAGCGGTTCGACATTTTGGGGGAAAAAATATCCCGATATGCCTTCTTGCCAAAAAAAAAAAAAAAAAAAGTATTAATACTTGTGTTTCCATTAACTTTGGAAACGAATAAATGCATTCCCCCACATGCCCTTATACTGCTTTAAATGCACCACAGAGCAATTAATATCTCTGTGGGGCAATTATTGCTTAATTGAGCAAAAATAAATAAAATCAATTAATCTGAATACATGCTAAATAGAAGGTTACATTTTCAGCCTATAGAGATTAACTCATTAGCTGTTATGGACTTTAACGTTTAACTTCAAGCAAGCTGATCTTTAATATAGTTAATGATGGTCAAGTTAATTAAATATTTCTCTTACAGGGGAAAACAAAAAAAAAAAAAACTTGTAAGGCTAGACCAGTTCCCACTAAATGTTGTAACTTCATTACAGAACAGTTACAATACACCTGCTAACACTATTCTTATCCAAAGTTGCTGAATCTGAGCATTTTTATTTAATTATTTAAATTCTGACTAACTAACACAATATTTCACACACTCAAGTAAAAAAAAAAAAAAATCACAGACTTGGTAACAGGTACTAAACCAAACTTGACAAATGCGCCCCCCCCCTCAAAAAAAAAAAAAAAAAAAAGCTCTATGATACCTACCTCTGGTGCAGCTCTCAAACTTCACACCAACAGCTGCTCAGGGGTTTTTGTGCACTCCACACAAACACCTGATCCAATCAGAGCTCATCCCTTGTATCATCATCCTCAGGTGTGCTGGGCAGATAATCACTGATATAGTAACTGGCGCTCCCTGAGCAGGTAAACTTTTGTTTTCAGTAAGATATTTGCTTTTATTTTCACACACGGGCTAAATTGAATTTCTTTTCCTTATTTTTTTCTGGACAGCAAAATCTAGATCTAATGGAAATTTTTCAGATGGCTAAATATAGTTTGCATACATTTGCATATGCATATTATCTATCCACAGCTTGGGTGCTAATTATTCAATTTCAAAAGTTTCTCACCTCATATCAGAGTTTAACAAGTATAAGGTAGCCTAGTTTAAAAATAAATGTCTTAAGAAAATTTGTCTTAAAGTATATAGAGTATCCAGAGGGTTAACTACACCTGCACATTAGCTGAATGTACACGGGATAACGGCAGGTCTTGCTATTCTTGACTTAAATAGCATTGATTTCATTAGCATTAAAATGCATTAAAGTATAAATTTTCAATCACAAATATCTTGCATTCTTCTTCTAGCCTGCTGTTGATAACTTTGGTTATGAAATGTTTCTGTAAGTATTTTTTTTTAAATCAAAAACTAGCTGGAAAATGCCCAGTACTTTTGCCATGTTAAATTCATATGTAGATCTTTAACTCAGTTAATACATTTTTTTTAATGATCAAGTCCATCCATCTATTTTCTGCTGCTTATCCAGGTCTATGTCATCTTTGTTGCTCAATCAGTAATATTAAGAATTATTGTTAAATACTCCTGGGAAGCACTGACTAAAATGTGATTAAATATCAATACATTCATGCACTTGGTAAATATTTCTAGGCCTTATCCCTACTGGTTTTCTTTGTAATTTTTGTATATTGTTTAATGTTTTGTGAAATGTGTATTAAATTATGCTCTTTGTGGTATTAAAATAGTCTTAAAAAGGCATAAATGTAACTTGGTGAGCCATGAAGATTACCTGTGTAAAGCTGGAAGTCTAAGGCTTAAATGTGGCAGATGTTTGTAGAGACTAATAAAAGAATACAAAGGAGGTCTAGTAATTAAATTACAGGGTTCATTGAATTCAGATATTCTGCAGTGAGTGTAGCTGGCCCCTTTCATAGCAGACGTTGTGGAATGTCAGCATTGGGAAAGCACAGGTGCGATTGATAAAATTAATGATAACTGACTTTAATTGAGCTGCTTCGGTTTCAGAGTCTTAGTGTTGTGCATGCTGGCTCAGTGTCACGCTGTCCTCGTTTACTGCAACACGCAAATAGAACAGAACCATCATCCAATAGTAAAACTTGTGCTTTTACTCCTACGAGAAGTTTATATTTTACCATGTTTATTGTAATTAACCTCAGTGTGTGGTAACTTGCATATTGTTAGTCTGTTTGTTTTCCTCAGACATGGCTGCTATTGTATTGATCAGGGTAAAAGAAGAGATGTAATGGAAAGCCAGGTAAGTGCATTGTGTCTTTATTTCACACTGTTCTTCTTGCTACATATGACTTCAAATACAGAGCGGGACCCAACCTCCTAAAAGCATTGTCAGGCTTAGATGAAGACTTGCAATGGGACTAAAATCATCCTAGCCTTAATATGCTTTTGTGAAAATCTGGTGAGGCATTACGAGTATAAAATAATTAATCCAGGAAGGTTTACACGAGGACATTAAATCTGTTCACAGACTGCAAACTCATACTGAACCTTTTTACCTCAGGTTTTATTCCAAATTAAGCCTCATTTTTTTTTCTATAAGAACCACAAACAAGCGAAGCACCTACTGAGAGAAAGAAGCAGCTGCTACACTGTTTGAAATCCTGTACTATAATAACTGCTGTAAAAATTCTGGATAAGTTTTAGATTTTGCTAAACCAAACTGAAAATGAAAGTGGTATTAGATTCCAATGCATGTTGTTTTTGTTTTTTCTTTTAAAATGTGAAAATTGTGTTATTTATTAATGTTGTCAGTGACTGGAAACATAAAATCAAAAGCAAAACGGGTCAAAAACAATCCCATAAACAACGTGCTTATATAGTCACTGGTCTGTGGAAAAACAGACAAATTGAAGGTTATCCGGACCAGCAAAATTGAGATTAATTTTGATTTCGATTATGTAAAGAAAGACTAAGAGAATTCCTGTTTTTCAAAACAACTGTCTGCATATTCAAAATGTAGAAACAGAATTCACTTGACCCTCTTTCAGATCTGAGAGCTGAATCTCATGACCTGAGATCCCATGATATACGGCTCACACAAGGTGGATTTTCATCCCCACTTTATGTAATGTTTTATGTCATCTGATTTTAAAAACAAACTATTTTTTTCCCCTCCATTAATTTACCGAGGACATAATCTCCTGCATCTGTGTTACATAGTTTTATTCTAACTAAATACCCAGAGGTTGCGTTTTCATTTTAATCCCCGCAGTGAATTCGCGTGTAGCTGCGAGAACTGTCCACCAGAGGGAGACGAAGGCCTGAGAAGTTCACCCGTCGGTCGGACGGAAACAACGCTGCTGTTGCGTCATTTCATCTCCTCCGTCCGACGATCTACGCGGTGCTGAAGTAGAAGTTACGCAAACTTTTTTTATTTTTTGAGAACATCATACTTCGTTTTATCTTTCGAAGTCCAGAAAGTTCAACTTCGGGGGAATGAACAGAGGAATCATAATGACACAAAAACATTAAAACGCGATAGATACATACGCCGATGGTCGAGCTGAGACATCCAGTCAGTTGACCGAGCGATAATCGTTTCACTACTTTAACCGAACGCAAATGTCAAAAATCCGCTTCTTTTCCTACGTTTGACATATTTCTAAATGGAAAATGTGAGTTTTTAAACATTGGGAAGTTGAAACAAAACTTCTGAAGTCATTACCTGAGGCTCTCAGAACTCGTGATGGGCATTTTCAAATGTTTTCTGGCATTTCATATATTAAACAATTATCAACTAAGCGAATAAATAATCGGCAGAGTAGCTGCTGATGAAAACAACCCTTTGTCGCAGATCTTATGATGGGCAAAGAGCAAGCGGATGTCCGAGGTCATTATTGTTGTTGTTATTTATTGCTCTTTGCTTATTCACTTAAGGACTAACATCGGACCAAACCCATTTTATTTTTAATTACCCGAGGTGATACCAGTGACCTTCCTGAGGACATTATTTCAGTCTTGATGGTAATTTTGACCACAGGCTGACGTGTCTTGACTAGTTTTAGCATTGAAATGAAATGCTGGCGTTTAGTTAATTCAGCAGAACTCGTTTCGTATCTCCGGTGAGATCATGAGGCGACTTGCAGGAGCTGCAGCTCTTGCAGCACGTTGCGTCAGGCTCGCCAGACCGGGGCCTGCCTTTCTGTGTAGAGCGCCCCCCACAGCCTCAGTACGACCACTGCAGGGCGAAACCGGTCAAATTTGTGTGTGTGTGTGTGTGTGTGTGTGTGTGTGTGTGTGTGTGTGTGTGTGTGTGTGTGTGTGTGTGTGTGTGTGTGTGTGTGTGTGTGTGTGTGTGTGTGTGTGAGACAACTGAGCCCATATTTACCAACAGCCAAGGACATATGTGACATAGTCAGCTCAGATATCAGGGAGTGTTACTGATAAAAAGATTTACAGCACCGAATCAGATGAAACAGCCTCAGCCTTGGCCAGGAGATAAGACGTCTGGTTAATATGAAACTAGTGATACGGGAGAGAGCACATATCTGGGCAAAGTAGTTACTTTCACTTCATCCTTTCTGGTTTTTCCAGCTAAATATCAAGACGTTACAGTAACCAGACAGACAAGTGTGTAGTTCAAAACATTTTATTGCTTTTTTTGTTTTTTTTTTAGAAAAACAATACAAAAATCTGTTGCAACTGTCATAAATGTTGCCTTGAGTGAACTGCAATCATTCACATGGTACAGTAAAGTGCTTATTTTAAATCAAAAAAAAAAAAATTGTACTTAAAGGATGTATTTATTTCAGATTTCTTCCCAGTGAACAATGGGTTTGGGCCATTTAGACAGTGTTAAAATCAGGTGTCAACTCAAAAAAAATAAAAATTGAGGACTATCATTTTAGACAATAACCCCACACTATGTCCAAGAAATAAACTGTTTACAAAACATTTGATCAGTGTTGCTGGATTGTAAATGCTTTTGCCTTTGGGCTACATTCAAATTGTGGGGAGGTTGTTGATGAACTGTCCATTTGAATGAATGACTGAATTTTAACACTTCCTTACTTCAAAATGACATACAATATAAAAGTTTTGAGACTTAAGGATATCATTTTGTCCCGTTATCCCCATAAAAGGCAGTGAAAAAAAGCTACTGCCATTTGACATAGTAGAAATGGTCATGACCAGGAAAACTCTTATATCTTAGTTTAGGATATTGCAGAGTATGGCCAAAGTCTGTGCGTTTCTGAGTATCCAACCCTATCAAAAAGTAGGGACTAACTTGTCGAATGCTGAAAAGGGAGAAAAAGGCAGAATACTGAACTGTATAGGTATTTTCAAAACCCCAAGATTGCCTTGATCATCAGCTTAATGCTTTGAGATTACTGATAGCAAAGTAGTTTCCCAAATGGAGAAAAACAGCTGCATACACAAATTCAAGTAAGTCTTATTATAAGACATAAAACCCCATAACGAAGCATCTGTAGAAAAGGTATTTTTAGAACTATTACAGTGTCCTATTATCAGCATAATGGGTCCTTTGACACCATTTCCAGAGTACCTTCGCTGCAGTGCTGGCAACAGGACATGGACAATCAGAAGTTCCCACTTCTCACTGCTAGGTGATGGATCACGTGTTCAATGTCATGACTTGAACCCTCTTTGGTGAAATGGCTACAGTGTTGTGAGACCACCTCATCACCAGTCCCAGTCCATTACCTGTCAGTTTCAGAATGAGTATAACTTAATCTTAACAAAGATTATTGCCAACTTACATAAAAAAAAAAAATAAAAAAAAAAAATAAAACTTGCCTTCACTGGGCATGACCGCTCCAGATCAACTAAAACGCTTTCCATTTTCTCACCTCACCCATACTCTGAACTTTAAAAATACAACATAAAAAAAAATTAAAAAAAAAAAAAAATTGTACTTAAAGGATGTATTTATTTCAGATTTCTTCCCAGTGAACAATGGGTTTGGGCCATTTAGACAGTGTTAAAATCAGGTGTCAACTCAAAAAAAATAAAAATTGAGGACTATCATTTTAGACAATAACCCCACACTATGTCCAAGAAATAAACTGTTTACAAAACATTTGATCAGTGTTGCTGGATTGTAAATGCTTTTGCCTTTGGGCTACATTCAAATTGTGGGGAGGTTGTTGATGAACTGTCCATTTGAATGAATGACTGAATTTTAACACTTCCTTACTTCAAAATGACATACAATATAAAAGTTTTGAGACTTAAGGATATCATTTTGTCCCGTTATCCCCATAAAAGGCAGTGAAAAAAAGCTACTGCCATTTGACATAGTAGAAATGGTCATGACCAGGAAAACTCTTATATCTTAGTTTAGGATATTGCAGAGTATGGCCAAAGTCTGTGCGTTTCTGAGTATCCAACCCTATCAAAAAGTAGGGACTAACTTGTCGAATGCTGAAAAGGGAGAAAAAGGCAGAATACTGAACTGTATAGGTATTTTCAAAACCCCAAGATTGCCTTGATCATCAGCTTAATGCTTTGAGATTACTGATAGCAAAGTAGTTTCCCAAATGGAGAAGAAACAGCTGCATACACAAATTCAAGTAAGTCTTATTATAAGACATAAAACCCCATAACGAAGCATCTGTAGAAAAGGTATTTTTAGAACTATTACAGTGTCCTATTATCAGCATAATGGGTCCTTTGACACCATTTCCAGAGTACCTTCGCTGCAGTGCTGGCAACAGGACATGGACAATCAGAAGTTCCCCACTTCTCACTGCTAGGTGATGGATCACGTGTTCAATGTCATGACTTGAACCCTCTTTGGTGAAATGGCTACAGTGTTGTGAGACCACCTCATCACCAGTCCCAGTCCATTACCTGTCAGTTTCAGAATGAGTATAACTTAATCTTAACAAAGATTATTGCCAACTTACATAAAAAAAAAAAATAATAAAAAAAAATAAAACTTGCCTTCACTGGGCATGACCGCTCCAGATCAACTAAAACGCTTTCCATTTTCTCACCTCACCCATACTCTGAACTTTAAAAATACAACATAAAAAAAAATTAAAAAAAAAAAAAAAACTTAAAGGAAAACATCCGGTGTTTCACCTGAACTGAACAGCACCTGCACGAACCATATAGAAAATAGAAGCTTATTAACAGCCATACAAAAACAAAAAAAAAACAAAAAAACAAAACAAAAAACAGTGTGGCACATTGACATGGAGTTTTAAAACATGAAAAATAAAGTAAACTTACTACAGCTACATGTCCTTGGAAGACTTTTTTGTTTTTTCATTTTGTGGAATGTTTTTCCTTTTTTTTTATTTTTTTGGGAAAAATCTCTTCTGCCTCTTATTTTGTAATGAGAATTTGTCATGTCATTATTTTTGAAATGGGTGTATCTCATCAGAAACAAGACAATGGTGAACCCTGGAAAAGAGATGATGATCTAAATAAATGTATTTGATCAACAAATGACACTCAGGTCACATTGGCCAAAATGTGCTTTTCAAACCCCCCGATAGGAGCTCTAACCTTTACTGCCCAAATACTTCAGGTTAAAGCCAATGCATAAGTTGATTTCTAGGGGAAAAACAATTACAAGAAGGGAGAAAAAAAAAATCTGGTAGTGGCAAAGGGACAGGTCATGAATCCTTTACAGTGAAAGTAACAATGACGCAGTTTCACTTGCCCAGCCATTTAACACACTGTATGATCAGTTTATACCAACATACCAGGTATACTTCAGAGCAAACTCAGAAGTCTTATTTTGGGGTGGCCATGCATCATTACCAAGAAAAAGTTTAATTCAATACTATTAGATTTTCCTGATGGTGTCAAACACTGAACGGTGTGGCCACTGATAATTTGGCATATATTCATATAACAAACTGTATGAAGTGGTGCAACAGCAAGTCATGGCTGACTACGTACAGACAAACATTCTTTGCTTTCAGAGCATTAAGTGCATGGCCACCAAGCTGGATGAGTGCGCGTTTCATCTCAGACATTTACAGAAGAGGCTCAGATGTGAGGAATTTATCTTAAATGAAAAGGAAAAAAAAAAAAAAAAAAAATCTTTGCAGAGTCCCCAGCCACATAATGGACCGCACCAGGCACGGACAGCATTGGCTTACAGCCCTTCCAGCCCCTTGTACTGAATCCCTTCAAGACAGGAACAGCCTTCATCTTGGCATATTGCATAAGCGTGTACGTATCTGCAGATGGGCCATTCATGCATATACATACAGGCAAAGAGAACATTCCAGATAACTTAATTCACAGTGGATCCAGTTGTAACGTGGGAGCAGCACAACAGGTTGTCCTTTGGTGTCTGAGCTTAGTTTCAAAGATAAGTGTTCCGATTTCTTCTGAACCGAGTTGTTTAACTTATAAAATACTTCTCTCTTGCTCTCCCAAATCATTAACTGGCCCTCCTCCCCAACCTGGACGTGCACATATTTGTGTTTGCTATATGCAGGCCCTGGGCTAATGTGCTTCAGAAGTGCTGCAGAGGGGCAGAAGGCATTTAGAGGAAGAGCTGCAAGCAGCATATTCCTTTACAGCGAGGCAATAAAGCCTGAATGGCAGAGGAACCAAGGCCAGCTAGAGTCAGAGAGAGGGGCCAGAACTGAGGAGGGAGAGTCTCGGGTCAGTCTTAGATCTGGACTTATATATTAACGGAAGGTTGGAGGTCAGGGCTGACCAAGTTCAGGCACAGTCTCCCACGATAACCAGAGGGGCCAAGAGCTGACGGAGCTCTGCAGCCGAGACGGGCCCTCCCTTGGGCTGGCTGCTTCGCTGCCTGCGCCTGGCCAGCTTGGAGTTGGAAGGAGGAGAGAGGCGCATAGAAGAGCCAGTAGCAGTAACAACAAATGGGGCTTCCTGCTGCTGCTGATCTTCCATGCCATCCTGTTCAGCCAGCTGCCGGTTCACAGCCATGGCCTTGTCAGCAAAGAATGTCAGATCCCTGGCATTGCTGGTTCTAATGTACAAGAACAGACAGTGAGAAACAGTCAAAATGTGAATCAACTACCTATAAACTTTAAATTGCAGAAGTTTTATATTAATATCTGAAGGGACTGAATGTTCTGTGGCTATAAGTTTTGGCTCACCTTTGATGCAAGATGGATGTTGGCAAAGTGTCAGATGCACCCTGAACAAGAAGGAAAGACATGTTTTTTTTGGCAAGAAAAAAAACTCTTCAGGCCACAACATAAGAAAAAAAATTGTATTTCAAGACATGCACAAGTGGATGGTTGTTTTAGACTTACCCCCTGCACCCAGGGGTGCTGCAGCACCTGGCTAGCACTCAGGCGGTTTTTGGCATCCCGAACCAAAAGTTTGGATATTAGGTCTTTGGCACTTGAGGAGATGTGAGCCCAGTCTTTCTCTGGAAACTCGTATTTTCCTTCCTGGATACTCTCAAATAAAGTGTTCTGGAAACAGACATAAAATAATGTAAAAAATAATGTAAAAATCAGTTATCTTGACTCAGATGGAGAAGACTGGCACTATTCAAGTTTCAATAATATTCTGTACAAGATATAGGAAAGCTGAAGGACCTAGTATTTCAAATTCTTACCTGGCAGGTGTGGCAGGGTTCCCCCAATTCCCAGCCACAGTCACCACCACAGCGACCTACGAAAGGTGGGTAGCCACTCAACATGATGTAGAGGATAACTCCGAGGCTCCACAGGTCACAGCGCTTGTCGTAAATTGTAGCCTCCTCACTGAAAGCCTCAACTACCTCAGGTGCCATGTACTCTGCTGAGCCACACTGTAAAAATATAAATGGGGGAAAAAAAAAAAAAAAGTTTGTCAGCCCCTGGGAAGACAAGAAGCAGAAAAACAAACCACAGCAGAAAAAGGGTAAAGAGAAAAACAGGCTCCTCTTGGCTGCTGTCCTTCATTCAGCTGATACCTCGTGGTTGAAACTCCTAAAGCTTGGAGCCTACTCTTGGGCTGTGCAGTGGGTGGGAGGTGGGGGGGGGCAGCCTATGTGACAGTCACATGTTTAACTGCAGTAAGGGCTTCATTTAAAATGAACTTTATGCCTTTTCTTAGTATGTTGGGGACCCAAAGTAGGAACATTGTGCACAGTTACATATCGAAAGGTAGAGAAAGGGATGGCCGAGCTTTAATGAGGCAGGTTACTGCGGGTAGGCAGCAGCAAGCCACTGCTTTGACCATCTATCTGTACACAAGGCCGCTGAACAGGCAGACATCAAGGATAGGCCCAGCTCTGACACTGCCGTATTATGTTGCCAAGAAAGAAATTAGGCCAAACACTGTGCAGGAAAGAGAGGATTGGCTGTACTGCAGACGCAGAGACTGGGCTGAGCACTCGCCAGTTGCATAACTTGGAAACACAAACATCAAATTCCATTTTAATACTTTAGGAACAGACAAAGAGGAGCAAGTCCCTAGTTCAGCAGCACACATATTTACGGATAAGACTATTTACTGCCTCATTCTATTAACTTAAAACAAGAATTTTGATACTCATACAACTTACAATGTGTGTCTTGTCAAAGAGTTTCGATTCTTTGAGATTTATAGTGTGTTATTATATAAACTACTGGTATTCTGAGAGCCTGCTCTGAGAATACCTGTTAATATACCCTTTGCCTGATATGCCTTTTATTTTCAAAACCATAGCACAGTCACAGCCTGGCATATTGTTTTATATTTGTCCCAGTTATAACCTGCATCCTATCCATCCACTCTGTCATATATCCTTCCATCTGTGGAGGTGAATGTTTACAATGAGCAGGAATCTATTGTGTCCCAGTGCCATATCCCAGCTGTCTCCTAACTCCTCCTCCACCCTGCTGCACCCGTATGTAATGAAATTTGCTGCGCAGGAATCTCATCTCAGACAAAGCTGCTTCTGTCGGGGAGAAAACCCCAACCCCCACATTTCAACCAAAATCATCATGTCTGGGGCAACTGCCTCCACAGACAAACCCTCAGGATTCAGGCCAAATGCAGCTGCCACACACATACAAATAAATGATGCAGACACACAGGATATTTTTACCTACCAAGGTGCCCAAAAACTGAAAAGCAATGTGACAGCTGTGCTATCAAAAACCACTAATCAGTCTACGTTTGCTTAAAGCCACAAAAACAGACTGCCAATCGAAGACAAGTCAGGATAAAGAGCCAGTCTGAGACTGTCTGAAAAGGGGGAGTATAACAGTAATCATGGCCCTCACACCCTCAAATATAAACTCACATTTGTTCTTCCTGTGCTTCTGTTGCAAACACACAAGGAGCTTGCATCAGTCACATCCTGCTCAAACCTTCCTGTAAGCTGCAGACAATTAGATAATCAGCTGCTGTTACCGCAAGATTGGTTGGTATTGCAACCTGGGGCTTTCCTGTAACCATGTGACTAGTCAGACCATATTGACAGCACTGATTACGCACACACCTGTTTGTAGACTACAGGATTATCAGAGGCCAAAAGGAACAGGATCTGTTCTGTCATCATGCATCTGTACCTCTGCATCTGTGACAAGAAGTAGTGACAGACATGGTTCCTTTTAATTTTTTCTAAGCTGCTGGTGTGTAGTGTCTTCATGTTGTAATTCCACCCAGTTCACAACTGCTGCACATGAACGATGACATTTAAACAGTCAGATTTATCACATGCCAAGCAGATGGGCAGGCACTCACTTGTGCATCTTTCTCAGTAGACTAAAATTAGCTTTTTCCTAGAAAGGTCCCTCTCCTCTTCACTTTGTTCCTGATATTTATACTGGAGAGCACAAAAACATCCACAGTAAACTTTGAACATTTTTAACAGTGCTTGGACAAAGCTGATGCAGTGGATCAGGAACTTGAGCAACAGATGCAACACCACATTAAATTGTGCAACAACTGTAGGAATGTGGGCAAAGGAGGGGGCAGGGTGAGAGTGCCAATACTGAGATGAAAATCAGATAACATTGTTCCTGTGATCAAGGCAAAGAAAACAAGTCAGCGCGCATGAGCAGCCTGGGTATTTGTCCCTCCCAGTTACCCTCCCCCTCCCAATGTCTAGCCAATCATATCTCAGTTGCTAGGTATAGTGGGGAAAGACTAAAATTTCTAGAACAAGCCTCATGCACAGCCTTTGTATAAAGAACATAAAGAAAGCGCAGACCAGCACAAGCCTAGTTGGGTCCGCTGGGCGGAGACTAAACAGAAAGGGATGTTTTTTTCCCCCTCTCTAATTCCACAGAGAAAAGCAAAATGAGTAAGAGTTTGTGTGTTTTGGTGTCATTATGACTTCTTTACACTCCAGGACACGGCCTTGTATGTCATAATGTGTTCCTTGCAGTCTAATCCTATTCCAAGGCTATCATTGTATCTTGTCCACTTTAATTCAACTGAAAACTCTTGAATTGGTTCAAGTTATTTAGTTATGTATGACAACTCTCTGTACAACAGGACATTTAATTATAAATCCATGAAGAATAGGTGCACCCACTGCACCAAACAGACAATCACTCAAGCAGAGCTACAAATTCCATGTAGACTAAACATATGAGGCCTCTTGGCCCCAAAACTATCTCCCCTTCAAGTAGTCCAGGGATGGGTTCCCGGTCTATTAGTTCTGCTAAGAGAAGATGAAGTATCCAGTGTAGAAAACCCCCCACCCACTCAACCACATTCCTGCTGGCTAAACCACTATCCTTCACCTGCTCTGGTCCATCTATCTAGCCCCCCAGACAACCAACAGAGTATGTGTTGAAACAAGTAGAAAGCTTGCCAGCTCAACTTTACCATTCCTCTTTGAGGTCGCAAACGTCCTGCTTATCTGGGCACTGTTCAGAGGATTTGCTTTGTGTTGTGACGACAGCAGGAGTGTTGAACTGTCATAGCCCCCCAAACTCATGGGCCTCAGTATTTGCGAGTGATAAGCAAGAGGATGTGGACGTTACACTGAGGGAATCTATTCCAAGTTTTGCTGATACTTCAGCATGATAAGAGAGGGTAAAAGCTGCCATGCAGGGACATTCAGAAAGCAATCCATGCCATCATTTCAGAGAAACTACCAATCACTGAACTACCTTAACCTCGAGAAAACAGCACTCTCTCTTCCAATCAGGAAGCTGTCCTGCAGCTAACCCCACCGAGGACTGTCCAATAGACAACCAGCCAACTGGACTTGATAAAGAAATTGTTTTACAGCCTGAAAACACCCTTCTTATCAACAACAAGAAGAAAAATTGCTGTATAGGGAAATGTGACCAAGATTCTATGAAAGCCTATCCTCCTACTAGCTTCAAATAATGCTATAATCTTGCATTTCTAGCATGCATTTCCCTTGGGTAGCAATTTTTCCTATTCATAAAAGCTGTAAAATTGTACAGCCAACAAGACAATAAGTAGCTGGACTTACAGGAGTGAGGAGCTCAGGGGTGGAGATGGGTGAGCTGTCGCTGTTCAGCTTGATTCCACTGCCCAAGTCAAAGTCACAGATCTTAACTGGTGAAATCTGGCAAAGAAATGCATTTTAGGAATTATTCAAATTCATCTACAGTTTTTAAATTTTGTATAATTTGTGTGCAATGTCTACGTGTGGGAGGAGACATTTCCAATGCCCTTTCATCACTAAAAAGGTATATAATCACAATCTCAGGGCAAATTATCATGCTTTATTACCACATTAGTTGTCCTTTGAACCATTTGCGCTCCATTATTATGCAGTAAACTCACCTTGTCTGCACTCTCACAGAGAATGTTTTCAGGTTTCAGGTCTCTATGTGCCATTCCTAGAAAACAGGAAAAATTAAAGAAACCTTACTTTTGTTTTTTTAAGAGATCTGGCCATTGTGCCTGGATGTGGGAAAATGTATTTTTAATATTATTTCAATTTAAAACTAACAGCATGTCAAATATGAAATAAAGATGTGAATATGCTCCATTTTAGCTACTCTAAAAAGGTATGGTGTCAGTTCCTAACTACTGTATCAAAACCCATTTGATGGAACATATATCCTCAGAGTTGTTGCTACTTCTGAGGAGTAGTTAAGTTGCTTGGCATTTTGTACAGGTGGTCTTACCCTTGTTATGAAGGAAATCTAAAGCACTGGCGATGTCCTGCACAACAACACAGGCCTCTTGCTCACTGAAGTGCTGCCTCTTGTGAATGTGTGCCAAGACTGACCCTAACAGGGGAAAAAATGAGAACATATCATATCAGGCTACAGCCCAGAGACCAAGAACATGCATCACAGGAATGTTTAAACATAAACAAAGGGATCTGATGCAGGCATCCTGCAGCAGTTATAATACACTAACCTCCTCTGAGCTTTTCAAACACCAGGTAAAATTTGTCTTCCTCTTCAAAGAACTCCACCAGCTCTAGGATATTCCTTCAGGGGAAAAAAAAAAAAAAAAAACGCACCATGAGCCAGTGTTAGCCATGTCCTCCAAGACTTGCTGACTGAAAATTTAACACCCTCTGCACTAAGGGGCTGGAGGACTATTAAGATGCAGCACAAATTTAGTCTGCAGTACTGTCCATAGTCCATATTAGCCGGTCATGACAGAGGTACATTACCTGTGGCCCTGGCACTGGTAGAGCATTTCAACCTCACGGAAGACACGGCTGCGGCTATGTCCTGGTCTTTTCTCAATGATCTGGAAAAGAAATGAAACAGTTTAGCCACATATATATATATATATATATATGTATATAAAATACATCACTAAACAAATAAGCCTGTAACTTTCATATTTTCTACATCAGTAGGATGAACAACAAATCTGCTGGGCTCAATTTTTCCTCAGCCATCACAGCACTATCTGAGAGTTAATATTTGGGCTGAATGCCGCCCCCTCACACTGCACCACAAAACCCCACCCTTGGATGTGTTTACTGTAGAGCAGGCGGTACAGCCAAGATTATATATTCCATATACAGTGCCTTGTAACTGGTTACTTTCCAGACCAAACATGTATTTTTCCTACTTGCCAACCTTTATCCCACCCTGTGACAGTTGTGTGGACAGTTTAACCTACTTTCAGTGCTGCCTGCCAAAGCAGGGACATAACAGAACGAAAATGAAACAGTCACAGCATCTCTAAATTTAGCTCTCATGTGTGACCCATATATGAATCTTAAGTGATCTGAAGGAGCGAGCTAATCAAAACTGTTTACGATAATGACAAAAAATTCTCCCTAAAAATAACTTTGTACTGCCTGGAAATAAACTACTGAGGGGCCAACAGCTGCTCAATGCCCTGCCAAAAGAGACCAAAAGATAGACTGCTGACACCAAAGCAAAAGGCCTGAATTTTCCAGCCCTGGTCAGTTATTGTCTGCTTGGGAGGCTGTGCATGTTTCTCTTCCTGGTAGCTGGATTACAGCTGCTATTGAAGCCTGGTGGGGCCAGAGTTACACTGCGTGTCTAGGATTAATGGACAGACAAGAGGCCTGCGAGCAATCCAAAGCCTCTGCACTGTTCCAGTCTGAGTCAGCAGCACAAACAGCCCCCAATCAGCTCACTTTCTCCTGATCACAAAACAAACCTCTCAGCCTGGTAACGATGTGCAGATAAAGAAACTGTAAAACATAGCTGGCAAATGCATTATCAAAATGATAAGTTGTCATTTGTGAGGTCAGATTTATGATTTAGATTTATGGTTGTTCATCCAAATCCCAGATCCTAACCACAGCTGTCTGCTGCATAACAAGTCACTAAGGCACCCTGAAGGTTCAAACATAAAACAGGGAATGTGAAAAATTAAATTTATAGGGAATGATCTGTTAGGGAACCTTCAGTTAGACACGTACTACACAGCCCTGTGTACATCCGTTGAGCTGAGGCTTTTGTTGCAGTTGAAACACAAGAAGCCCACACTTGCAACTCACCCCTGTCTGAAGGGGGAGGGGAGAGACAGGACATCTGGCAGGAGCAGTCTGAGCCCCTTCGACTCCCAAATGACCTCCAATAACTGTAGACCCTCATGTCTCCTCCCCCAGGACTGCAAAGTCCCAAGGGATCTAGCAAACCATCCCAGAGTAAACAATACTAAAAGACCATGGTCACGTGAGAATCTGTTCTCCCATTCCTCTGAAATATTAATTGGTCTGATATGGACACCTGATCTGTGGGAAGAAAGCCTTTAACTCTCAAAATTTTATTCCAAACTATATCAGAATTAATTAGAAGTAAAAAGATAGATGGGTTAAGGGCCAGGAATTTACAGAAATAAATTTTAAAAAAACCTCTCTCTCATATCCCCTTAAGTCAAAATACATATTCTCAAGTCATCACCCCATTTGGAGAGGAAGAGAGGGAAAAAAAAATAAGAAGAAGTAAAACTGTACTGCGCGAGTAGGAGAACAAAGCAGTGTAAACACCCTAGGTCACAACCCTCAACCAGCACCTCCTCCTTCCTCTCTATGTGGGTTTTGTTTTGGCACAGTTGGCAGTACACAATGTTCTCACTATGAGCGTCCTCTGTAGGCAATAGGAGTAAAGAAAAGGGGTGGGTAAATCCCTTCCAGCCTTCTGATAGGCTGACAATATAAAAACAGTGAGGGGAAGTGCCTGCTAACAGCAGCTAGTGTTGCAAGGAAAAAAAGGAAAAAGCATAACACAGATGAGAGCCTGCAGACACCCACTGGAGAGCTTAACTGAGGGAGGGAAAAAAAAGAAAAAGTATTTTGCCCCAGAACCAGAACTTACATCAACAAGATTTCTAAAGAATGACCGAAGGCAGCACGGACACAATGACGCACATCCTATAGCCCAAATTTCTTCCATTTAACTCTTACACAGCATGTGATGATGAAGGGCTCCTCTGCATACTTAGACATTTCATTTCATCCCCTTTCTAAGCATGCTTCTAGAAATTTATCATCTCTATACTGATCACAAGGCATGGTATCCCACACAGGCAGCAAGAATTATATGGTAACAACATTCACATACTCCTGAGAGAGGAGCACTGACACGCAAGAATCAAGGCTCCATGAAGTATGAATACATTAGAGCCATATATTACATAAGTGTGAGAATGTCTTACCTTGACAGCATACTCTTTGTTGGTAATGAGGTTGATGCATGTCTGCACTTTGGCATAAGCACCCTCTCCTAGTACTTCTTCTTGCAGTCTATAGACATCTATGGCAGAAAGTTTAACAGGTTAGGGAATTGCGAATTCTATCATATTAGGGAAAAGAACCTCACTAGTTGCTACAGATGATGTTTTATTAAGAGTTTTTAGAAAGGCAACATGATACTGTAAATGAAAGCTTTTACCCTCGAATCGTCCAGAGAAACTGTCAGTTGCCCGGCAACGCTTTTTCTTCTTGTTTCTCTTTTTGGCGTTGGGGATGTCAATAGGCTGGCTGGAAGGCATGTCTGTGAAAAAAGGGAGTGCCTTCATTATTATGTGCAAGTGAGGAAAGCACCGAAGAAGGAAAACTAAATTCTAATGTCATCATGCATTTATGTTAAGAGTAAACGGCAAATTTCTGCCAAATTGTAGAAATCAGCCTCAATGAATTTACCAGATGTGTTTTGTCGCAACTAAAGCATTCCAGATTGCATCGACAATAGTAAACGATAACAGTTTACAAAGAAATCATTTCAGTTAAAATACTCACCATGTCTTGGGGAGGAATCAAAATTAAATGATGAATCAATAAGATGGGATCCATTTTTAGTGAAGTCCTCTGATTCAAAGGGATTTTGACCCTAAGGGGTAACAGCAAATGTGTTAAGTTATGCAACTATTTAGCTGAGAGCACCACTTTTTAAATCATAACCAATAGGAACAATAGTTATCTCCAAACCTGCAACTATAAATTGAAAGTAGACTCGAAACAGTTGACAGTTGATGGGCAGAGCCCTATAGAACAATGAATGATTGAATGTCCGGCTACCAAGTTATCCAAAGACCTACAGCCATAGGGGTCTAATGAACTCTACACCCATCAGCAACAACATTATAACAAGTTACAAGTTTAATTTAGTGCTTAAATATATTGTATGCATAGACACGAATGCAAAAGCTACTTTTTTTTGCAGGCCTTCAATACTTCACTATCACTTTTCTCAAGCCATACTCCATTAGCTATACATACTTTTTGCAGCAGGCCACATATCACGTTTGTCAGCCATAAGATGTAGGAGAGCAACAGATGTATTTATATATAGCGACGTGAGGTCCTCTCAAATACACGCTGACAAATGTGGCCTGATAATAGAGACATCCCCAAAGGCGTGACAGCAACGCAGAATTTCCCCCCCTCAACGAAACTCACCTTGAAAGAGCGATGGAATCCAGTGACTTCGGTGATCTTATTTTGCACCATTTTGCTCGATTTGGGGGTGATTTATTTTTTTTGGTGGATGTCTGTCGGCGGCAGCAGTGGTTTTTTTTGGGGGGGGGTATCAGTTTGCACTTCTCCGAAACAAAAATTCGTTTCAGAGAGAGTCGCAAGTGATCACACTGCGCTGGCTGGTCAGCTTTGCTGCGGCGCTTTAAACGGGAGCCCTGCGGACGATTAAAAAAAAAAACCGCAGTGTTAAAACCCACATGACCAGAAATAATCACGGGTGAGAAATTGCTAATTACTAGCAACCTCGCGTTGTCTAATAGATTCAAGTCAAAACGAATAATCAAAAAAAAGGCTAATAACCCCACCTAAGGCAGTTTGGCTAATGTTCGCCACATGTTCAATGGGTGATAAAAACATATAGCAACAGCTAACCGCAACAGCAGCCACTTTAACCTGAGCGTTAAGATGCGTTTTAGCCATTTAAACATGGCCCAAGTTAGAGTGGGGGGGTGGTGGTACAACGTAGACAAACTCCCCACGACACTTTATTTCGGGCCGAGCTAAGCATTTCTTTTTTTGTCGGAAAAAAAGCCGCTCCGTGTTCGGCTTGACTGTTAAAAGTACAGACAGCCGCAGGGGGAGGCTAACATTATTTTAGCTAACATTAACACGCTCTCCGGCCGTAACGGTCGCCGGTGTCGAACCGACCGTTAACGACGGGTTCTACTTCCAGTCGCCCGACAATGGTTAGCTACGGTTAACGGAGAGGAGAAAAATAATGGCAACAATGACAATAATAATAAAACCTTTGTACTGTGCCTTTCGAAATTACTTAAGAGATAAAAAGAGGTTTCGAGCCGCCTCCTTTCCTACTCACCCCGTTGTTGATTTTACAGCTCCAGCGTTAGCGTCGTTGTTTTTGACCCACTGCTTCAACGGCCGCGGAGGACGGTCGAGGGGGAAACGCCTGATGCAGAGTGCGTGGAAGGTGGACGGGAAGCGGCGGCGCGGGAGCTTTTATAACCTCCCGTCTGACTCCTCCCCCCTCCCCGGGCTCCTCCCTCCTCGGGGACGACGTCGACGCGCTCGACGGGTCATGTGCGTTCTAGAAGGAAGGGGGAGGGGGGAGGGGGGGAGGACGCGGAGGCCGGGTTCCGTTTCGCTCGGTTCCTTATAAACTTTACCGCTTCTCGAGGTGAGAAGAAGTTAAAGAAAGGGAAAATTTAAAAAAAGAGACAGGTCGACGTGGACACGATATAAGAGACGATTCGCTTTCATATCGATTTTTGGGGTTTGAAATTTATTTCGAGCACGTTTTAAGGGAAAAAAAAAAAAAAAAAAGCTCCGCAAAAGGCGAAGTGGGCGGCGAAGGCGGAGCGGGACGCGGCCGCCGAGCCCTGTTTTCGTTTCGGGACGCGTGGAGGAGGTTTTTTTTTGGGGGGGGGAAATGGCGACGACGTGCGCGTCGGCACGGCGAGCGGCCGGCGGCCGCGGGGGATCGCGGCCGGAGGTCGAGGGGGCGACGGGGGGTGGTGGTTGCAACGTGCAGACGGAGCAGATCCACCGGGGTTTGGTTTTTGTTTTTACCGTATCACGGCGTTGAAATCATAAATGACCGCATCTGCCGCTGCAGCTGCGCGTCATTGCCGCGTTATAAAACATGAGGCGCACATAAAGGAACAATTGGTCAGCTTTGTAGCGCAGGCAAGGAGTGCGAGCAGACACGCACCACCCCTCTCCCTCTTCCTATGTCTCAGTAGTGGGGGGGGGGGTGCATTTAAAATGCCCCCCCACCCTCACCCCCTCAAAATAAAAACCTCTACCCTCAGTAATGAATGGCCGTGGCAGGATGGGCGTTCAAAGAAATCCCCATCTGAGTCACTGCGCGAAACTTCCCACGCAACCGGGACGGTGGCATGACATCGAGCCGCTGCGGCGTTTCATAGTGTCACACAGGCAAACATACGTTTTTACCCCATTGCACCGCAATGTGGACACAGGACCAGCGGTGGACGATGTAATCAGAGCAATAAAAGCAGCAATAACTCGAGGGGGAATAAGTCATTTCCTGTAAAAGTCCAGCCCTTAACAAAAAAAAGAAAAGTGTAACTGAAATATAAATGTATCCTTGGTATCAAAATTAAAAAATATTCTTAATGCTGGCAGGCTCGGGCCTGTCAGTGTTGTTGAGCTAATATTGCTGGATTGTCATTGCTGATTCTAGTCTGGTTGAAGTGAAGCAACGGTTTTTGTTTCGCTTTGGTTTTTTTTTTTTAATGTTTTGTGTATAAACTTTGAAAGTAATCAGTTACCACAGTTACCACTTTATAAAGATAAAGTACTGCAGATGGACAGTGCTGTCAGAAAAATGTAGTGGAGTAAAATGTAATGTATTTATCCCTGAAATGCAGTGGAATTAGGCTACAAAGTAGCATATAATCAAATACACAAGCAAAGTACATGTACCTCAAAACTGTATAGTGAAAATATAGTAAAGGAGTAAATTTCTTTAGTTACTTCCACCTGAGATAAATGATAATCTCCAATATTTGGATTTGTATCCAACTAACTTTGATTGATTGAAGTCTATTTGCTTTAAAGAAAGTAATCAGTTATTATACTTTTTTAAAATGAACTTTTAAGACAACCACAACATACTTCTGGACTTAAAATTACATGGATGAAAAATGAACTTAAATGGGGCAAAAAGTATTCATACACTTCACAGTAATCATTTGGATATGAGGTATAGTAATTGACAGGGAAGGTGTGTCAGACGGCTAGTTGCAGCCCCGCCTTTTTTGGATGTATGACAACGCAGACACGGCACGTTTTGCAGTCTGATGAGGAGGCTGCTCAGACGAGGGTGGAGTCACTGTCTCACGGTTGTGATAATGAAAGAAATTTGAGACGTCTTATGATGTAGAAATGTGCGCTCTCTCTCAACCCATCTGCTAATTATGAAATGCCACAGACGTGACATTTTCGTAAGGCGAGTGTATTTTTGACAGAGGCACAGTAGAGGGGTGTTAGATCCCTTTGTTATCCCATATTGTTATTTCTCTTTTACGTGCATCTACCTAAGTCCAAATATTAATGTTAGAATATCTTGTGTTGCATTTAATGTGAAGTGTACATGTTATATAATGGTACATGTGTTGCTGTCAAACTTTATGTCCACTGCAGTTTGTTCTGTTAACTGTTATTCATCATTGTATATAAGTCCTAGTCCATAGACCTCCTATGTAAAGCATTAATGTATTGTTTATCAAGGGTGTCTCCGTTAAATCCATGTAAGGTTTGTTTTCTGGGGTCAGCTGTCTTGTGACTGGAGGCTTTCTGCCTCTCCTCCTCCTTCACCTTCTGCCCCTCAAACATAAGCCTGGTGGTAGCAAACATTACGCAAGCTTTTGGCAGACTATCCCCAGCCACGAGCACATGGTGTAGTACCAGGTTTTAGTGGGAAAACAAGATCACACATCCAAGTGCAGGGGGTGGGTCTGTGTCACTACAGGTCAAAAGGAAGAGGGATAGGCCGCCATAAATAACTTCAGGTGGCAACAACCACATTTCAGATGTGATAGGAACTCAATTAGGAGATACTCAGGAGGAGGTTCTCTTTTCAAGCTGAGGTTATTTCAGTCTCAAATATGATATAACAGAGGTGCGTCTGTTGTTGTTGTTGTTGTTGTTGTTGTTGTTGTATTCTTTGACAACTGCAGTTCAGATTCAAGCTTTCTACAAGGCAGTACGGAGATATAGCTTTAGATATAGACCAACCACAGTATTGTACTGTTCTTACATCTACATCATTGTTTTTGCATCTGATAGATAACACGTTACTCATTGATTGTGCAGTGCAGTAAGCTGCACTGAAATTTGGATAGACTTTTTTTTTTTCCAGATTGCCGCACAAATGCATTATTATTATCTGCCTCAGCACTTAATTTAAACCTTATTAATCCAAAGGTGGGTCAGTCAGCACCCACACATTCTAAGCAGCCAGGCATTGTTCGAATTCATACAACTTTATATTGTAGTGGAGGTCCCAGATCTTCGAGATATCATTTATGTCAGGCTGAATTTTGGGGAAAGGAGAATATTTTTTAAAATATGAAGGCATTTTTTTACTGTGCAGCCATGAAAATGATTATTATGTAACAGCCTTGGTTTTGAATATTTCACTCAATGTAAACAGCATAAAACTTTAACTGAGAGCTGCAACAAGCCAATAGAAAACTTACTGTTTATGTCACAGTTAAAAAGTCTGCAGGATGATTTTTCCAACCCCAAAGCTTCTTAAAGGTAAAAATTTATGTTTACAGTTTTAACTTAACCCCATTGAATCTATGTTATCTTTGTAAAAATAGTCAAAGTGTCCAGTTATTTGATCATAACACAGTAAAAAGGCACAAAGCTACACCTAAAATGCATTATCGATGGCTGGACATAGTCATTTTGGTCAAGCCAAAATACATGTTGAAAGTACCTGAGGTACCTGAACTTTCAATATGTGTTGAAAATTACATCAGATACAATGTGTAACCCAGTAGGATTTGTTGCAAAACATTCCTTTACTATCTAGTACAAACAGTACAGTACAGACGCCATATGCATGTAAGCACGTGAATAAGTGTGGATAAACCTGAAAATGTATTCATGAGCTGCTCGTCTGGCAAGTCCA
Organism: Istiophorus platypterus; assembly: GCA_016859345.1. Classification (NCBI taxonomy): domain Eukaryota; kingdom Metazoa; phylum Chordata; class Actinopteri; order Istiophoriformes; family Istiophoridae; genus Istiophorus; species Istiophorus platypterus. The sequence continues at coordinate 20,432,478 of CM029123.1, forward strand.
AATAAAACTGTCAAATGCGAGGAAGATAAGTGTGCTAGAGGCAGCCAGCAGTCCTACACTGTTACAATAAGTAGCATACGATTCTCAAGTAGGAAGGTCACAGTGCCCCGGGGTTGTACCTTTTCTGAGAAATCCTCCCAGAGCCGACTTCTTAGAAGAAAGTAGCCTCGAGTTGGGAAAAGACCCAAACACAACCTCTGGCAAAAACATATGTGCTTTAGGAATTGTAGGAGACAAATGGCCTACAGCAACGCTGGAATTACTCCAATATCCAGCAAAATTCCCTTAATTCAGACAGTGTTACCAAGGATTCTGCAATAGATTTGTTTTGTTCCAACTTTGTTCCAGTTGTGCTGTGGAAAACCTTGCATTCTTCTTCTGCACTTTGCTCCTCTTATGTAACTATTTTTAACACAGCATTCTGAAATGAAACATGTCTTTAAGTTCTTAGAATCTCCTCTCACATTAGATAATACACCACCAACTGCAATGGGTCACTGGTCAGCATGAAGCTGAAGTGGTCATTTCTACTGACTTTTCAAACTCAGCATACTTCATTTCTGAATAAGCTGCTAGTTTATAACAGTTAATTCAGCTAAATGCTTTTATTTCTAATGGAAATTTCACAACAGCTAATCTAAAAGTATCTTTATATACAGACAGAGATAGTGTGTTACGTGTTGATTTTATTTTGTGTAGCAGAATCTTGTTAAAATTACTGCTGCCGCTTACAGTAATTTAAGCTGTCAATTAATTTTTTTGATTGTTTAATTTGTTAACTTAAATCTCAGAAATTGTGAAAAACGTCCATCCCTATTTCTGAGACCCAAAGGCAGCCTCTTCAAATTTTTTGTTTTGTCCAGTGACAAGTCCATAACCCACAGATTTTCAACTTAGTATCATGTGAAAGAGAGAAAAGTACCAAATTCCTAAGGTTGGAGAAGCTATAAACTGATTGGACCAACTATAATAACTTTCTCTGGGCACCTTCTCAAATATTTTAACATCTTACTGGAACTTTTGCGGGTTCACTTCGGCTGCGGGTCCTAAAAATCATCGTCACCAGCCATATCCACTGGCTACAGCTCTGCATGAGGAAATTCACTTGCCAGCCACAAAACCGTTAAGGGTGTGTGTTCATTCCAACTTCTGCTGAGTCACATATCTCCCAAAACCTCTTTCTCTATGTGTAAATAATCACACCGTACCATCTAAACAACAGGCAGACGCTGCCGTGTAAACCCTGTCAGAGATGGACAAGCTTTAGTCTGATTGGTCGAAGCCTGAAATTCTTCCCCTTGTTCTTGGCCCCTTTCCAGCACTTCCCTCTGCATCTTGCAACAGCAGGACCCGACTGACCTGCCTTTTACATTCCAAAAGAGTAAAACACACCAGAGGGAGGGAAGAGCAAAAGGCAGGCAGAAGCTCTTCTGGCACGTAACAGGCGTAAACATGCTGCCAGAGTACAGTGTTTAGAGGAAGTGACTCCACAGAGAGAGAGAAGAGGGACAATCCTGTAAGAGGATCAGGTTGCAGCAGGCAATGAGGTCATTTCAGTGGTTGATGTTATTGGGGCAGATAGTTACATCATACGAGCATATCAAAATATTGTGTTTTTCCGACTTGAATAAAGGAGGGGAACTGGAAATTATATATCTTCGCTGTGAATGTAACGATAAACATCCAATTTGATACATAAACATCCAGTTATGTAACCAAGTACATTAACTCAAGTACTGTACTTAAGTACAGGTGTGAGGTACTTGTACTTAGCTCAAATACTTCCTGTTCATACTGCTTTATACTTTTACTCCACTAAATCTCAGAGGTAAACATTGAACATTTTACTTCACTACATTTATTTGACAGCTCTGATGACTAGTCACTTTTAAGATTAAGTTTAAACACACAATCTTTTTGCCTGGACCCCACACAAAAAAGTGTAGCTGTGTAGTTGGCACTCAGTGAAAATGAGCCTTGACCCTTTGAAGGGGCTTGTTCTCTAGGTTGGGAACCACTTCTTCATTGTATTGGACTACATTATATTAAGAGGTGTTTCTAACTTACTTTTTGTCGTTCATGTTTACTAACATGAGGCAGAATATTAGAAACCCCTCTGAATATATTATAGTCATACACGACAGCATCACTATGTAATCAATGCTAAAACATACTTTATAATTTCATTAGCAATTTCCTGACAGCAGATCATTGTGAGCTTCTTAAAGATGGACATTAAGGCAGGGTTGAATGCATCAGACTGTACAGGTGTACCTAATATAGTGGCCACTGAGTGTATAGACTCAGACTCCACCCTGAAAGGGGTAATTCCGCATATAAAAACTTTTACTTTTAATACTTCAAGTCATTTTTTCTGATCTGGTTGAAATTGTGGCTACCAGGGTTTGTGTCTTCTGTGCAAGATTACTTCTTATTAATTACATAATCCAAACTATTATGACTGATGTTCTCAAGCCTATTCATGACTGCTGTTGACCCGATCATGCAAAGCTCATTCAAAACAAAAACTCTCTGTATTCATCACAGTACAGTCTGGCCTGTTTCTTATGTAACCAGCTTACGCGAATCATTAACCCGAATCGCGCACCCACATCTCTTCATGATTATAACTGGGGCACTGGACAGATTTCATAAGGGCAACATTAACTGTGGGATTACAGTCTTCCTCAACACAGACCGGATTTGGTGTTTGGTGCCACCTGGTGGATGTGGTCTTTTGATCATGTGCTCCCACCAGAGTTTGTCATGTGAGGTTCGAGTCTCGTGTGACCTTCAGCTGCCAAGAGTATCTGCAACAAACACCTGCAGGACTGACATATGAGAACCTGCCTGTTGGCCCAAGGCCCAAAGTGTACAATAACAGAGAGCCAATCATGTCTGAGTAACCGGGCCATTACTGTATTTAGAAAATTATCACATGCACGTATAGCTTTTAACTGAATGCAACCAGTCCCCTGAATTTATTTAAATGCCTAAAATGGTATTTTACGCTCAATATAATTAAAAAAAAAAAAAAAAAAAAAACAACTCTAAGAAACAGAAAGGGAAGTATATTTTCCTCACTATGGAACTGTTTGTGCATTATACTTTTCTCTGCCCAACCCCCCCCCAAATTACTGCTTTGATTGTTTCAGGGGTAAATCAGACTAAACTTTAAACTACAGAAAAATATTTTTCCTACCCAGGATGTAATAATCTATAGATTCCATTTAGCTGTAGCCCGGTATTATCAGATTCAAGTACGAAAAGCAATGTAAATCAAATAGTGATTACTAAATTCAAATTATTAAAGAGTACATAGATTCATTTTAATGTTACAACATAGTGATTTTATAGATTACAGTAAGAAATCGTACTAATTTTTAGATCATTTTAACAGAGAGACAGACAGACGCATCCTGGAATGACTGAGATTCAAATAAAATAGAAAAACATCAACACAAACATACACCTCTTAATACTGTGCTCTGATAAAATGTTTGAAAACTTTTTTTTTTTTAAAGGAACAGAACGCCTCACATGACAAGGTTCTTCATTAAAACCTACATTATGTGGCTAAAATAGTTTACAGTACTTAAATATAAAAATAGACTCTTTTCGGAATTTTTGTTTTTGTTCTCTTAGTTCTCTGCTGCAGTCTTGTAGATGGACGGATGTGTTTGTCCGACGAGTGTCCACAGGTCCGCTCTGCTCCCTCAGTGGCACATCCGAGAAGTCATCTCTTTCTGTAGCAGACACAAACAACATACACACATCTCAGTGAGTTACAGCAATGAAAGGAGCACGGAAATCTTACCACAGTACCACAGTTAATGATGCAATAAGTGCACTTTAAGTATTTTTGTAAGCTCACAAGGAAAAGATAATATTGCAAAACAAAACCAAATAAAACCTGAAGCATATAGTAATGTCTAGTAGGTGTAATAATATCTACGGTCGTTGGGACTGTGCAGAAATTTCCACAGCTACTGCACACTACCATGAGACAAGAAGGTGCTGCATGGAAAATAAAAGGGTCAAAACATACGCACACATATCTCTGCTGCAAAGGCTCAGTTTACACTCTAAGCTCTATGTCACACAGACCACCCTCAGAGCGTGAGACATGGCAAACGCACACAGAACATGCAGTCTCTCACACAGGGTGGAAGGGCTCATTAACAATCAATTAGTCAGTACACAAATCAATAGCAGTGTAACAATGAGTCTCGGCTGTGCAGTGGTCCAGTATCACTGTTTGGTGTTTTTCATTAAAATGTTACTGTAAAATAATGATTTCTAGAAATCTAAAATCATTTCCTCTAAATTATTGAGGCAAAGCAGAATCTGATTCACACATCTCATAAAATCAGATCTAAGAAAAGTTCTGGAAACAATAATAAATGTACATTTGTAGAAAATTGGACTGAGAATGCTGCTTGAGCATCACATTTCATAAATGACTGTAACTAACAAATTGGTGATTAATCTGTGAGTCCTACAGGGCTCCCGCAACCAACAGTGTCACAAGTTTGCTTTTTGTTTTGATGGCTTAAACATCTTATGTTTACTTAAATGTTTGTTTTGATGAGATAAACACCTTAAGATTACCAAGAGATAATATTATCTCATGTTGCAAATTGCAGCGTGTTCAAAATTTTATTGCAGTTCATTGGTGGTGCCTTTAATATTTAGGTCACCAGGGCGTCCCATGACTGTACTTTTTAATCAGTAAATACAGGACACAGTTTACCCACTATTTCACATTTATCTTATCTGCAATCTATCCATAGCAGGGTATATGTTGGTAGAGAATTAGCAAAAAAAACAGCATCTTGGTGGCAATTCTGAAATAATTAAAAAAAAGTAAAATAAATAAAATGAATAAATCAATTAAAAATTATTCTAATTAAAAAATGTTTTATGCTACGAGTTGATGAAAAAAAATAAAGAAGAAACACCAGGCAATACACTGTTATCAGATTTTTAAACTCTCAAATGTCAATTCGGCCTCAAAAATCCATTTTTGGATCAGGCGCTTCTTTTTAGGTTAAAATGCACTTTATTGCAGTAATGTCAAAAAAAGTCATCAGCACTTGCAGATAAGTATATTATACTTTTTAATCGGCTAGGCCTTTAATACTGAAAAAGCCTAGGATGAAACATATCTGTCTGTTTCTGCTGCCGTGCATTAGTCCATTACAACTGTTCTAAACTTACCATTGAGTGCTGAGGATTTTTTGCCATTTCTGTTCTTTCGGGGTCAGCACCCATCATACTTTGAAGAAGTTCAAGCTGAGGATGCCAGTTCTTTTGGTTGAGCTCTTTCATGCCGTACCTCTGTTTGGTAATTTCATGCAACTCAGCCGATACTGGCAGCTGTTCACAGTTATACCTGACATGGCTAATTTCTTTATAAAAAAAAATTAAAATAAAAATCTATCCCCTTTTATCGGATTCAATTTCTCCCCCAAATATTCACAACCCTGCTGCAAGCGTTTGAAATTCCATTAATTCATTTGATTCACATGTATTTAACATAATATCATTTATTTTCATATCTAGCTCCTTATTAACCCTATCCCCTCTTTGACTCACCAGAGGCTCCAGCTCTTTGTGGTCCGTCAGGTTGAACTCGGTGACAAAGTAATAGAAATGCTTGTAGCAGGTATTGACATGTGCCTCAGCCCCCATCTGGCTCACGCGGTCAAAGTGGTGGATGTAGACGTGGACAAACACCCGGAACAGGCGAGACAAAATCTTCTTAGCCACCTGCATGAAGGTCTTAGGGAAGGGAGTACCTGGGTGTCAAACAGATGGAGACGGGAGAACACGGCGGTCAACCCATGATGACCTTTTTACAAATCTGCACCACAGAAAGAAACTCATATGAACTACTTAAGTTTTTAAAGCAAAGGTTAGAAAATCTGTTAATGAACATTAACCCTTCTGTGTGCTCCTTAACCTTTCTTGTGCTCTGGAGCGCCTCAGGTTGGAAAACAGCACGCCCAAGGACCAAGCCAGTGTCACTTCATTCGTGAATGGAAAACCAACACAACTTGGCCTTTCGGGCATAAGCCTCAGCTTCAACCAAGTGATTAATTTAGTGTGTCGTTTTGCTTCGACTAATTCAATAATATTTCAGGAATCTGTTCTAGAGGACAGACGCATCAGAGGTCGTTTCTATTCATAGACTACTGTACATTGTGTGACCCATTTTTAAATCCATTGCTTGGATGTTTCTGTGGTTAGTCAAAATGCCGAGCCGCAGCACATGGCACACAGTACTCACATGTATAGTCTTAGAGACTGAGATAATAAAAAACCGAGAATGCCACAGCAACAGAAGATAAACTGAAAACGGTGAAGGTAATCTAACAAATGTGGCCTTGCAGATTTAATGTTAAGCATCCTTTTTTCATCCATTATCTAAAAAAATAAATAAAAAATAGTGATCTCAGGTTTTAGATGCCTTCACTCTGCAGTATTTTGTCTTCATTCCAATTTATTTTGTTTGAAACTCATTTCATGATTTACGTGGCTTTTGGGGAATTTTGTGTTACTCAAGTTGAGGAAAATGACTCAGTAGTCATTTATTTGGTAAAATTACCAAGTATTTGCATGTTAGAGCAGTAGTTCCCAACTTTTGTAGCTTGTGACCCCCTCAAAAGAAAACTATTTCTACTGGGTACTCACAGTTATCTGTTGTTGACAGATTATTTTTCCCTTTGTGTTATTTGAGTTATTTTTAGTGTCTCCCAAAAATAAAATAATTAATAATCATTAATAAGAATACCTCTGTATAGCAGAACTTTGTTTTTATCTGCTTTCCTCTGCAGCTGAAAATCCTGCATCCCATTATGAGGATTCCATCACCGACACTGGGGGCCACTGAGTTACAACATCTCAACTGTGAAAATCTGATGCTTCTCTCTGTTTCATACCATTTTTAACTGAATACTAAAAACAAAGAGTTCTGATGGTTTCAGAAAAAAAAGCAATTCAAAGACGTCTCTTTGAGCTTTTATGACCTGGGATGGACATTGATTGTTGTTTACTGACATTTTATGGACCAGATAATGAAATGAAGTGGGTTAACTGACAGTTAAGGTAATGGCTGGTCACAGCCCCGCTCATGGCATCAGGGGTTTGTGGACAATGTCCGAGAATGGGTGGTGGCTTAGTCTGCACACGAGTGGAGTTCACTACCTGTGACCAAGTTAATAAACACTCAAATCCAAAAAGGCTGTGACCTAATTCGGAAGCTTTAAGGAACCTGCTCGCACCATCGGAGTCTAATCTCAACACTTACCGACGTTGGTAGGGAAGATGTTCTCATTGTTGATCTGTACCTCAATCCAATCCATGAGCAGGCTCATGTATTTGGGGGCCGAGAGCGCGGTCGGCCTCTTGTACTTGTGTTCGTCCTGCCAGCGGTATTCGTACTTGGGCCCGCCGGACATGACGGGGCAGGTTTGATCAGTGCAGGAGTCACTGATGGTGCCATAGATGAGGTTGATGCGGTTGAAGAAGTCGACCACGTGGACTGCCACCCAGTCGTTGAGGTCCTCGCCGTGGGGCAGCTGCACAGCCTGCTTCAGGTCCAGCCCAGCGTTCAGAGACGCCTGGGCCTTCTTGTGCAGCTCGAACCGCTGTGTCCCGGGCTCAAACTTGCGCTTGGGCCGGAATGTCCTGTCTTTGTTGAAGACTTGTTTCAGGGCCAGGGACATGGTTACATGTGGTGGCGGCGGCTGGTGATTTGTTTGAATGCCTCTGGTGAATTATTTACTGTTGAAATGGAAGCAGTCAAAAGGTTCTGTACACAGTGCAGAGTTTTTGTTATGGACTGTGTGTTGGTGTTTGTTTCAAGTCAGTCTCTGATACTGTGATCCTGCGTATGATAAAGGGAGAGGAGAGAAAGAAAGGGACAGAGTTTGGTTAATAACAGCACATTTACTTTGAAATGCATAGTTTCTGCCGAACCAAATCTTCAGGTACCGCTTGATCCTCACATTTGACAAAATACCACAATATAGGGCTAGCTACTAACAATATTTTCATTCATGATTAACCTTGTGATTATTTTGTAGATTCATCAATTCACCAGTTAATCAGATATCAAAACAATTCTGTTGGTAGGACTAATCAACAAATTTAGTAATCATTTCAGGTTTATAGATAATAGTTGGTCGAATAATTACATGGAGCTGAAACTGTTAGTTAAATAATCAACTTGTCAACTGATAGAAATTTGATCTGCAACTATTTTGATTACTGATTAATCATTTATAAAGCTAAAATGCCCCCAAAAAAGTCTGGAAGTATATTGTGTTTATCTCGGGTTTATGACATTGAAAACTAAATATGTTGTTGTTTTTGCTCCCCCCACGAAAAAAAACACATCTAGAATTTACCCTCTTGTCTGTGTGACTGCGAGGTTTTTTGGTTTTTATTGCCATTTTCAGAAAAAAAAAAAAAATTTACAGACCCATTGATGAATCTAGAAAACCACCTCATTCACCTCCTAAAAGATGACACACATCCTAAAATCCACGCCTTATATACCGAGATGACGCCTTCGGGGTCGAGGGTCGCGTAAGGATGAATGGACAAGTTTCAGGTAAAAGGACCGCGGATAAAAACATTTTTGCGTGTTTTTACGAACGAGGGCGAGGTTTTGGCGTCCAGGCGACGGGCGGCTCGGCCACCTGATCCGGGTCTACACGGCTGCCAGAGAGGGTAAGAGAGGAGGGAGGGGAAGACCCGATCCAACTTCACCGACGACGGCCCGGATTCACCTTTTGTCTCGTCCCCCTCCGGCGAAGGACGAGTCTCGGCAGCGAGGCCCGAGTCAGAGCCGCAACCTCGACGCTCGGCCGACGTGAGTCATTTCCTATTTCGGGCGCTGTAATGCCGCCGTGAAACCGAGAATCCGCGGAATGACAATAAAACCAGGTCCAGGCGTCCGCTACCGGCGTGAACGGGACCCGGTTCAACGACCCCAGCTCACGCATCCGCGTCGCCATTTACATAGCAACGAACGCTTTATGCCTTTTTATTTATTTTTTTTTTTTTTCGGTCACGTTTCCAGGATAAAAGCCGGAGATTAAACAGCGGGACACATGACGACTGTGCGAAGTTTATTCGTGACGCGACGAGCTAACTCGATCCGACTTGTTGCTTCCTTAAAAAAAAAAAAAAAGCTAAAATAAATAAATAAATTAAAAAAAAAATTTACATAAAAATACAAGACGAATCCACCTCGTTCGTACGTGATTTACGCCGCATTAGGAACGAAAAACCGTCCAACTTAGGTGACTATGGGCAGGCGGTGATGAAATCGCACAGGCGAGAGCCACTTTCACGAACTTACTTGTTCCGCCTTCCTGTTCCGTCAGTTTCCCTCGATGGTTTTTGATCGAAAAAACTGTCCGGTCGGTGATCGATAGCTGTACGTGGACGGCGGGCGAGGACTACATTATGGACACGCGTCGCGGTGCGTGTGGTAGAATTAATGATAATTCAATAAACTTGCCACTTTAATAAAAGAAACTAACGCCTGACTCCTCCCTTACGGAACGAAAAGCGCACCGCGGTCAAGTCGGAGGCGGCGGCAGGGGGCTTCCGGTGAGCGCCTTCAAAATAATGTGCCCCCCCCCCTTTCCTGTATGGTTTAATGTTAATGCAACATTTCTGAGTTATCAGCTGTAAAACGCTGAGATAAAAATTAGAAATGTGATCGAGCGTTAACGGGTTTTAAACTACAACATTAGCCTTTTTGATTCAGCTGAAATTATTTCACAGCGTATATTTATACCCGTTAACTGCAGAGATTGATTATGAAACAATTGGCCCCAAGAACTTTGGCTCTTTGTTGAAGTTTTGTGTGTGTTTTAGGTCGTTTTGAGTCTCATTGTTGTTACTGTGCCTTGTTCTTTTATATTTTTATGTAGTTATTATGGGTCTCTAAGGTCATTTTATGTCGTTTGGTAGCCTTGTTCAGTCTCTTTTGTGTTTCAAGTTGCTTTTTTCTCTTAATAGTCATTTTAAGTCTCTTTCAGGTCACTTTGTGTCTCTGTTGTTTTTTGCATCTTTGTGGTAAATTTGCATGTCTTTCTAGTTGTTTTATGTCTCTGTTGTTGTAGTTGTTATTTTATATCCGTTTTTGATATTGTTGTCTCCCTGTAGTTGTCTTACGTCTCCCTGTAGTTGTTTGACTTTCAACCTTGAAATATTAAATACAGAGGGCCCGAAGGATCAGGAGGGCCCTGGGCCTTTGACCATTGCGCCCATTCAGTAATTTTATAATTAACTGAGATGACAAGTGTCTATGTTCTATGTAAGTATTGTAGATATGTTTTGAATTATTGGTACTTATTGGTACTCTGTTGTCTGGTAAAAATTACAGTTTTGCAGAATCAACTGCTGTCAACTTGATAACAAACTGAATTTTATACATCTTCCAAAATATTTTGCAGAATTTTTCAGAGTTTAGATGTGTGATAATTTAACTGATTGATAAGCTGAAAAATAGCAATGAAATGTTTTCCTTTTTCACTTTAAATCAACCAAACTTGAAAGAATTCAACACTTCAGAATTCAGATGCTGGTCATTCCATGATTTCATCTTGGCCATTTTTTGTTTGTTTGTTTCATTTTTGTTGTTTTGTTTTGTGTTGTTTTCTAGGTTTTAACACTTACTGTTTCCGTATATTTCACTCACTTTCAGTTTACATCGATGACTCAAGTACATTTTACCTCTAATACTTGTTAACTTTTACTTAAGTAAAATATTGAATGCAAGGCTTTTAATTGTACTGGATTTAATTTTATTTTATTTAAAGGAGCATTTGCCATCTTGTGCCAACCATTTGAATTCAACATCGAACAGAGAACGGCACAAATGGGTCAAAGGTTTTTATAGGCAAAAACCATAGGCCTTTATTTTGAAGCGCAATTCTTCGACTTCCAGTGTTGTTTGGCCTTCAGTGTTGCCTTGTAGCTCAAACTACTTCCTCTGGCAGGGGACAGTCTGACTAATCCCATTTATTTTGTAACACAGTCTTTTAACCAAAATACATCATGTTTGAATTACAGATTGGAAAACCAAAGGCAACATCTGACTTGAAGTCTTCTAAATGATTCAAATATTTGCCCATAAACAGCTCTTTCACATAAGATGTATTTCAACACATAATGCCCCTTTAAACTAGTGGTTATTTATCCTGATTATTTGTTTACTTTGTGCAATACAAAATGTCATAAATGGCAATAATCCTGGCTATAACACGTCATAATCACTATAATCCTGTATAATCTGCTCATTTTTCGACGTAAGTCTTTTATTCTGGAAGAATAGTTTAGGTAAGGCCTCATAAAATCTGCCTCAACATGTTGAGTTTTGGACTTCCTCTTTGATCATATCCCTCAGAGATGCGCAAGCTGTTTCATGGCAGATTATCCACATGATTCGCTCTGCATATATTTACATTGCATGTTTGTAGGATGTTATCACAATGGACGAATCATGAGACATCGGGCCCCTGGGCACAGACACGTAAAAGGCCCCCAACACTCCTACAGAGCAGAAACAGAGCCAGACTGACAAAAACCTAAATGTTGTAGTTGTTTGTAGTAGGTTCAGTTTTTGTCTCTGTAGTCATTTTCTGTCTCCTTGTAGTTATCTTTGTAATCATTATGTATCGCTTTGTTGTTATTTTGACTCTTCGTGATTATTCTGTGTTTCTTTGTAGCTGGTTGTGTAGCCGTTTTGTGTCTCTTTAGATCATGCTGTGTTTCTTTGTAGCTGGATGTGTAGCTGTTTTGTGTCTCTTCAGATCATGCTGTGTTTCTTTGTAGCTGGTTGTGTAGCCATTTTGTGTCTCTTTAGATCATGCTGTGTTTCTTTGTAGCTGGTTGTGTAGGTGTTTTGTCTCTTTGTGGTCACTTTTTTGCATCTCTTGCATCTCTATTGTTTTGCTTCATGCATCTCTTCTCAATCATTTCATTGACTTTCCAACAAGAAATTTTAACAGTCACCTCATATAGTGAGGCCAGTTTCTAAACACATAGGCCTCCAGGCCTGTGCCTGCATGTTGATTCCATGAAGATTCAAAAAACTAAAGCTGTGATCAGTTAATAACAATGGGTAATTTTCCCTTTTCAGATTGGTAAACTTTGTGTGGAGGTAAATCAAAATCTTACTTTAAGTCACTGACTTCATAGAAATGTTGAAATCACAGCATAAGTATACAGTTCTATCGGTTTCTGTCTACTTTATTTGACAACAAAAAAACAGTAAACTGCCCTTAGCAGCTGACAGATAAAAATGAAAAACAAATAACAAAAACAAAACTAGATTGGCTCAGTAGATTGCACAACTCCACCAAGGCCAATGTCAAACAACACACACCAGACTTCAGAGAGAAAAATTAAAGTCATAGTAAATGATTTGGATGTAGTCCCAAGCTTAGTGGGCTCTTCCCTGTTCCATGCACCATCCCTCCAAGTTCAGTTTAAATCAGTTTGATATTTCTTGCGTAATCCTGCCGACGAACAAACAAACAAACAAACAAACAGACCAACAAACAGACATGATGAAAACACAACTTCCTTGGCAGAGGTAACATAACAAAAACTACACTTCCATTATTCTCCTAAATACCAGAATATAAAATAAGTTTCTTCCTCAATGGGAAGACGTTGACACTTAACATACAAACCACGACAGACAAACAGACAGACAGACAGAGATGCTCCTTACACAACTGATACACCGAGCTTGAATTTACAAATGCAAATTTATTGTGACTGAGGCCCGTTCAGCTGTATCGGTACTGTAGTTGAGGCTAGTCAGTGTGCACTGTTCATAAAAAGCTCTTTGTCTTTGTGGTTCAATGGCCAGTTGAAAAGATGCTTTGTGCAGCGCTGGGACAGAATGTGCCTTGTTCCTCCCTACTCTCCAGGCTCAGCAGCGGCTGCAGCTCCCTCAGGCGTGGCCTTGTTTGATACGGAGTAATGGTACAACCTCATGGACTCCTCAACCTTCTTGAAGTCTGGACGCTCCTCATGCCTGATGAGAGAAGAGAGAGGAGACAGTCCAAAACAGCCGTTTGGATGTGATTCATTCTAAGGCAGTGTGGCAAGGTGTTAAGAGTTACGGACATCACATTGCTCTCTTAAGCTAATCTCAAATATAGTGCGTTAAATGGAGCATTGTCTTCTCCTATCAATACTATGCTGGGGGACAAAAAGAGGATAATGTTCAAAAAGAGTTATGTGGAAAAAAAATGAAACCATAAAAGCAAGGGTGACAAAAATAAATGATTTTATACAGTGAGGGAAATTTGGTCTATACACAAATATTTATTTTCCAACTGAAAATTGCAATGTCCATTTCTATTCTGTCAATAATATCTTGTGTGTTGACATCGGCTGTCCTCTAAACCAGGAATCTCAAGTTTACAATCTTCTTTTGACAACCTCCTCCTTTATTTATTTAAAAGTAAATTCTAAATTCCAAAAAGATTAAATGTGTGCATGTTACGCGTACACTGAGCCTTGTGCACTGCTGGGATGTTATGTGTATGTATGGTATGCTTGTAATTTGTCCTCAGCTCTCTCTTATAAAAAGGATTTTGATCTTAATGAGATTAAATAAAGCTTAACTAACTAACCAGCATGTGCACAAGATTCAGACAATCGGTTTCTCACTTGTAAGTCCAGCACTCTTTCATCAGGGTATACATTCGCTCTGGACAGACTGCTGGACAGTCCATTCGGTTCCCACTTTCAATGAAGCGAATCACCTCTGGTCCTTTCATTTTCTGGGCAGAGTTGAAAAAGACAAGAGCTGTAAATTGACGTTCAGGACCAGTCCTGTTCATTCAGCAGCGACAGGTGACTTTCCACATGATACTGTACCTTATAAGGTTTCCCTCCATAGGAAAAGGCCTCCCACATGGTTACACCAAAACTCCACACATCACTTTTACTGGAGAATTTGTGGAAGTTTATACATTCTGGGGCGTACCACTTTAGCGGCCATTTACCTGCAGTACGAGCCTGTACAACACAACACGTATGACAATAAGCGGCTTGTCAATGAGTCACCAAAGGCAGCCTACATTAATATTCATAATTACAGCAAACATACTGTATTTTGAGAGGAAGGAAGATTTAGACCAAAGATTGCCAGAGCGGGTGGTGCCAGGATGGGCCAAAGCTTCCCCATTTCCATTAAAAAATATTCTGTTATATTCACTTGTTAGATGCGATGACACTTTGTTAGTGTCAATGCATCAACAAATGAAGTGACATTTACTTCAGCTAGATTTTCTTATTACATTCCATAGTACATTTTGAAAGAAAAAAGAAGCAATAAAACACTGTACGTAAGCTCAAGTTACTTTTGAAAAACAACAGCTAATTAGTATACTCAATTTTATGAATTGTCTATATGAAAAAGTTCAAATCTGCACAGCAAAAGAGCCTAAAACTGCTGATTCCGTTCCTTTTTGTAACTGAGAATAGGCCTGTGATATTTCAGCTAATAGTGATGTTAGTTCACATACAGTATATCACATGAAAGTGTATGACCTTTGGAGGTAGACACTGGGAGAAAAAACATTATATTTTCTGGTTTGTGTGGTGTAAACAAGCCTGGGAATAATACAAGTCTTGTTGAAATACACAGCAATTTCTTTTCTAAGCTTCTTGTATTGTTTCCTTGAAATTAAGAATTCATGGGACCTTCTGACAACAAAATTCCCTCCATGATGACGATTTTGATTTCGTATTTGTGTAGTGTGAGGTCTGTAATTCCCAGGAAAGCAATCGATCTGAGATACACTATCTGTTTGTGTTAGCTTCCAGACTGATAACCTCTTCGCCCCCGCCCATTAGTTATTCCACATTTGTGTCACGCCATCTTTCCGAGCAGCTGCTTTGAGAAAACTTGCGCACATAATAAGTACACTACCTTGTAGTAGTTGTCATCTGCCCCCAGGGCCTTGGAGAGACCGAAATCGCTGATTTTGGCAAACTGTTGGCTGACCAGCAGGACGTTACGAGCTGCTAAATCTCTGTGCACAAAGTTCTTCTCCTCCAGATACTTCATCCCCATCGACACCTGGTGCATTAGGTTGACAATGTTCTCTGCACTTACAGTATCTCTATTGGACAAAGATAAGATGAAGATGAAAAATGACTTTTTTTTCCTTGTACTGATTGTAAGGTCTCCTTAACCAAATCATGAGTGTAAGGATTTTGTAGGTCACTGTCACTTTTTCTGTGTATTTTCCTCTGACTTTTATCAAAAGGTTGTTTTCTTTACTTGTAAAAACTTTCCATTGTGTCCTCATCGTGTTTGCTTTGTGAGGTTTGATTGCCGAGAATCTTGTCTGATAATGTGCCGGATTTTACTATCAGCTTGAACTCACTTATGGGTGTTGAGGAATTTGTTGAGTGGTCCAGCAGAGGCCATTTCCATGACCAGCATCAGATTCTCAGCATTACAGAGGCCGAGCATCCGGACGATGAAGGGGTTGCTCAGCTGGTGCATGATCTCTGCCTCCCTCATCATCTCCTCCTTCACCAGCTTCTCATTGTCACTCTTCAGCACTTTGATGGCCACATCTATCTGACCCCTGAAAAAAAAACCATTCAATTTTTGGATGAACATAATTAATTCTGAGTTTAGTAAAGAAATAATATAATGTATATACATCATACACGAGCCTGTGTATTGTCTGTTTATGGGAGCTTTTGATTATGTTGCCAGTTTTGTCTTTTTAGTTCATGCAAATTCTCATGTTTTATGTTTTATGTTTTATTTCAGCCCTTACGCATCAGTCTTCAAGACTCCTTTCTTGACGCTGCCAAAGTTCCCAGAGCCGAGCTCCACCTCATCCATCAGCAGCTGGCTCCTCTGGATGTTAAACCTCTTCATGTCGTTCGGGTTGTGGTACGGGTTGAACCCACTGCAGTCCATGGGCAGAACGTCACGCTCTTCAGGCACGGTGGTAGCCGGGCTGATTGCCACTGCAGCAGCTGTAAAGTGAAGGTATAAACCACGTGAGGTGAATGTGCAGTCCAGCATGTTTTGATATTAATCTGCTGGCAGGTTTTCACATGTCTGGTGCATGATGTTACACAGCTGGTATCTCTCAAGATGATCTTTTAAGCCCCATTAAAACCCCACCCTTCATTTATCAACTAGAGTTTTTTTTTTTTTGTGTTACTTTTTCTCAAGCGGGTCGAGTCACGTAGACATACATCCTCAAGTGCTTGAATTAATTTACTGATCATTTAAATCATCCATTTGCGAAATATAACTAAGTACATTTACTCAATCACTGCACTTAGGCATAATTTTGAGGTAAAATGATTTTACACACTAAATCTATAATTATTATATTAAATATATAATGCATTGTTACAAAATAAACTTACCCAACAATCAAAAAAAGTAATTAAAATTACCTTCACCTCGAACCAGCTAGAACATAAAATTGCTGTGTATACATTTGTTCAATTGTAATTATAAGGTGAGTATTAAATAAACAAAGTAAAGATAATATGTTACAAGTGAATATAACTTTGTAGCAAATTATATGTGTTTGGAAATGATGGTGCAGAAAGTGGGAAGGTTGTTTCAGCTGGTTGTAATTCAGGGGACTGACCTCGAGGTGGCGGTGTGTATCCATTTGGATTAGGCCGCCTCTGAAAGAGAAACAGTAGGATAATCTCAGACAATTAAACATTTCCTGATTAAATCCTTCAGAATGTGGCCAATACTCACCATTGCAGGAAGACTTGGTGTCTCTGTAAAGTAATGAAGCAAATTAATGTTATATGGCAATTTAAGGGGTAAATGTGATGATTTAGATGGTTGAAAGTTACAAATAACTGACAAACATGACCTGGGAACTCAGTGGTTTTTGCAACAATGACAGTATGTTAGAAAAGTGAATAATAACACAAGATGTTCAGTACTTCCAGCAGCTTTGCTGTCAAGGCACGCCTCCCCAAGAACAGTCACCAGGCCGTCAGGTTTCATCTTCAGGTACTCCACCAGCTGAGATAGAGGTAAAGTTCAGTTTTAATTAGGAAAGGGTATCAGCTGTGACAGAAATAACAGACAAGAAAAGAAGCGTATTTTGGTGGGTCTACCTGCCAGATTGTGTCAAACTTTGTTCCCTCTGGCATGGAGAATTTCCCCGATTTGTCTTGGAGAATCTGATAGTGGTAAACTGTTTTCCCGTACATCATGGAGAGAGCAAAAGTACCTGACTCCTCTCTGTCTCTCACTCTGAGAAACATAAAACAGTTTGCTTAAAACCTGCACCTTAAGACATTTGACACACGATCTTCAGAGGACGATTGACAAACAGGCACATAAGTAAGAAGAGACAAACATCACCTCGACTTACAGAAACTTGCCGTCTGGTTGTTGTCCAGAGTAAAGCCGCCTCTCACCTTCCTGGCGGGTGATTTTACTGTGATACCAAGGCATCTTCTCGTGGGCTGTCGTGGCGATCAGCTTCTCCAGCTGGGGAGCTTGACTGATGATGGCCTGCTCCATGGCTTCGCCCTGAGCGGAAAAACAGACACAGAAGCCTTCAGAATGGACATATTTGGACTAATATGCAGCTACTATTGTGTCCATGCATGTGTCACCTGGGGTCTTGCAGTGATATATGTTGATATATTAGATCCGAAAGAGGTGCACATCCATTTTTGCAACCATAGCCCATCTATTCTCCCCAACTTGGGGTGTCAAACTTGGTGTGTTGGAGCTGAGAGGCAGTGTTGGGAGATGCACACAGATGCCTGACTTAAGTAAAAGTACTATTTCAACCACCTACAATACTCCGTTATGGGGAAAAGTCCTCCATTTGAAACCCTACTTGAGTAAAAGTACAGAAAAATCAGCCACACGAACACAAGGTATCAAAAGTAGAAGTAGTCACTCTGCAGAAAAATTACTCTGCAACTGACATGTTTAATTACACTATTAGATTGCTAGTACTGATTCACTAATTCATAAGCAGCATTTTACTTTTGTAGCTGGTTGAGGTTTATGTACAGCTCAATAGTTTAGTACCCTGGATTCCAATTCCAAAAGAGTCAACCCACAAGATAGTGATTGATTAATGGAAAGAAGGTTCAAGTTCTGCTGTAAAAACTTCTCTCTACTCTGCATTTGATAAACATTCTATATGATTTTCATGTAAAGTTTTAACTTGAAAATTAATTAATGACCATATTTGTCAAATATATGTTCTGAGAGTATAATATCTCCCTAAATAACCTGGAAATTCTTAGGTAAAGTAGCTCATAACTGTATACTAAAGTACAGTACTTGAGTAAATGTTCTCAGTCACTTTCCCCAACTGCTGAGAGGTGCTATTGCAGAGAGATCCGATTTACATAGTCCACATACATACAAGTAGCACTAATTTGGCTGTTTAACTGAAGGCCATAAGTGAAATTTCAGCATGTGACCAGATGTGTCAGCAGGCAGATCTTAAAATTACAGGCTTTTGGGCCGAAGAGCCACTTCAGTGGGCCAGATCTGAAACTGAGGCAGTGCTTTAAACTACACCCGGAGATTCTGCATAATTTTCTGTATGTGTGTATGTTTGGGATGATTCAGTGAGCGCTGGCCCTGACTTGAGTTTACTCTGATAGGATGTTTGATGGTGGCACGTTATGGTCAGATTCTAGTTCAAGTTTGAGAAATTTGTCTTTTATCTTATATCTCAGTGAGACTGATATTCCAGCTGCTGTCATATGATCACATAAAAACACTTTTTGTCAAATTTTTCTTCGGTTTAGTTTAGTTTCTTCAGTCAAAGCGCATTGCAAGTTAAAGGATTAGTTCACCCTAATTAAAATTACATACAGTATGTTCACCCAACTGTTAAAAGATTTCAAAAACTGGTTCTACTTGCTATTAAAACAGTTGACAGCGTCTTTGAGTATTACACTGAATAATGGTAACATTGCATCTTGAAAGAGATGTTGCTGAGGAAAAAAAACACCTTTTTTCACCACATTATATCAGGGTGGAGGCAGAAATCTCTGAGACAAAAGTCAAAACATGGACAGATAAAAAAAAACTATCTGCATAGGTAGATATCAATAAATGTAAGTGAGAAATAAACCATTTCTGTAATTTAGGTGAATCAGCCACTTAACTAATGCATCTTGTACTTTCACATATTTAATTGTAGTAACACATACTGTAACTGTCCCTGCTACTTGAAGAGCAGTGGCAGGAAGAAGTATTCAAACAATTTACTGAAGTAAAAGTACCTTTACCACACTATAAAAATTCTCCAGTAGAAGTAAAGTGCTGTCTTCAAATTTGGACTTAAATAAAAGTATAGAATTGGCAATGCAGTGTACTTAACGTTTTGAAAGTAAAAGTACTAATTATCCAGATTGCCTTCTATTAGTGTCATTATTTTATTATAAGATCATAATTGATATGTTGAAATGTAAGCAGTACTTTAAAGGTGTATATGACTGAGGTGAAGCTAATTTTAATTCCTACATAGACTGTTGGTTGTTTTAATTTTTTATTATGCAATATATTTCATAAACTGATCATATGATTTTCATATACTATCGTTATTGAAAAAGTAACTAGTTGTTAAATAAATGTATTTGGATAAAAGTCCAGCATTTTCCCTCCAAAATGTAATTGAATAAAAGTATATGGCAGCTTAAATTGGAAGTACTCAAGTAAAGTATAAGTAGCTCAAAATTGCACTGAAGTAAAGTACCTCTGCTTAGTTACTTTCCACCTCTGTTTAAAAACAGTGTTTTTTAAAGGCTGTGAACTCTAAAAAATTTTGAATAACATCTGCTCAACAGAACCCAGCACTCAGCAGAGCCTCACCTCCAGGTTCCAGGTCTGCTTCACGTACTCCCTCAGCATGTTGTCTCTCAGGCTGTCGAACACTCCGGGCTTTATCGGTGTATCCGGGGAGCGCAGACAGGGTTTCCTCAGGTTGCACACCAGCCCATCGGAGTCCTTGCTGTAAAACTCACAGAGCTCTGCGGGTCCACAGTGAGACTTCCCTCCTATGAGGCAGTAAGTCCCGTTGAGCTGTTTTTCTATGGAGTAGTGGTGAAACTCCAGTTGCCACACAATAGAGAGGACGTAGCCTCCCAGACTGCGGAGACACTGCCGAAGCAGGAAGAGGCCGTCGGCCATCCCGGCCAGCTTCAGATGCTGCTCGGCGTCTGAGCGACTGATGCTGCCGTAGAAGAAAGGCAGCTCGGCCGCGGGGTCGATGGACATGGTGAGACCTCAAGCTGGACTTTGGCTTGGAGTCCTGGATGTACACAGTGGCAGGAATCTGGAGAAACAGGTAACGATAAGATGGAAACGATCAGCATTTAAACAGGGTTAAATGTTTATAGGAATAAGCTGATACAGTCGACCGATGTGTGACCAGTGCATAGATTTGAATCGAGTCTGTGACCTCTGGACTTTCAGCCTCTTAGCCCCCACCCCCTATACTGTCTGCACAATCAGCCTTAATTTCTTATCTGCCAAATTACAAAACAGTTGCAGAAACATAGTTTGAAAATGGGTGACACAAAGTTCAATACCACAAATCTATCCAAACATCTAAGCATACAAACAAACAATAAAACAAGATAACCAAAAAAAAATCATTCTGAGAAATTCACCTCCTTTTGTTTTTTTTGTTTTACCAAAACAAACTATACAATATGCGGGATAATGTTTTTCTCCAGGAGTGTCAGCTCTTCACAGACAAGCTGTGTCGTCCCATTGTCTGGATGAGATATTTAGCAAGAAGCACCCACACTTAGAGACTGCATGAGGCTTGCAGATTAACACACTTGTGACAAAAGCCACAACAGGAAGTTGCAGTCCGCCCTCACAGCCTCCTTTCTCCAGCATCTTGCTCTTCCGTTGAACAGGTGCTTTTTGGTTCTAGATCATTCCCTCTGCTTTAGAAACAGAAGTCTGTACATTTTCCCCCCTGGGAGGAAAACTTTCTTGGGAAAAATTTACCTAACTATGTTGTTAGAGTAACTACCTCATACACAGTGACGCATGTCTGTTAGGAATCTGAATTTAACTGAGGTGTCTGAGCTGAAGTGAAGACGCAAAGATTAAAATCAAGCATGTTTTGACTGCAGTGTGGAACTAGTTGATAGCAGGCGGAAAATGCCTGTTGGAGTTCAAAAAAGAAATTGACAGCATAAACCGTCAGTACAAAATGAGATCACATGAACACGCAGACCCACTTGTAATAAGGATTGAGATTTTATAATGATAACGTCAAACTACCAGGAAAAAGGAGGAAAAATAAAATGTCTGAGATTAGCCAGAATATCCTTTTTTGTCATAGATCTTAAATATCAACAATAAAGTTTATAGAAAAGAAAATAAAGCCAAAACCATTCCTACTACAGTGTGTCGAAAAGGTATCAAACAATTATGCCAATCTCGGGGTTGTCTTCCTGTAAACCTTTACAGTTTGCATCAGTTTCTAGTCTCTGAGAGAATGCAAAATTCACCTAAATGAGTATTATTAAATCTGTACATTTTGGCAATAAGAAAATCCAAATCAAGGTGTCATACCTTATTTATTTCTTCCCCTCTGCTTCCAATACAATATAAGAATCATAGAGGAAAAAACAATGAAAACCTCAGTTTCCTAGTTAACTACATGTGCTGCATCAACAGTGGACAACTGAGCGGAGACACAGAGTTTCCACAAGAAATGAGACTCCACTGTGGCTTGACCCCCCTCCCACCACAGCAAAGGGCTCCAGACCCTGCACTGTGGAGACACAGCTACCTGGCACATCTGTGTTTCATAAACCAGATCTAAACCTATTTGTATGGTTTTTCTACTGGATATTTCAATCAGCATAGGTTCTTATCAGCATGTTGAGTGACAAATGAGAGCTTATGGGAAACTTGGAAGTGTAAGGCTGACATATTAGTTAAAATTATATGCCATTTTTCATAATCAAATGTTTGGATATCTGACTTGCAGTGATTTTGACTGTGCTGGTTTGGTGGTAGTATGTAGTGGAGGAATGTAACTGAGTATGTCTAAGAAAGTACAAATTCTAAGTACTTGATGTACCATTTTATGCTGCTAATTCACTTCAATTCAGAGGGAAACATTGTAATTTTTATTCCACTACATTTATTTTACAGCTCGACTTACTATTTACTTAACAGAATAAGTTGATGATTTGATGATTTTACATATAAAAAATATAATAGACCTTATAAAATATGATGAATTGTTATAAATGAAACTTCCCCACAGTGCCAAGAACACTTCAAATGAGCTCCAGCTTCAAAAGTAAAATACTACACATTAATGCATCAGTGATGATATTAACCAGTATAATAATATAAGTTATCAAGGGGCCATTTTTCTGAATTATGTGTTCTTTTCTTTTGAAACTTTAGGTATATTGTCCTATTAATACTTTTACCTGAGGGATGTTTTTTAACCTAAAGAACCAGGGAATTAGTTTAGTGCTAATCACAGGAGACACAAAAACACAGTTCTGAGACTGGGATTTGACTTAGTTCATTTTTTTGTTTTGTTTTCAGAAGGTCATTAGCTTCCTGATGAATTTCAATGACAGAAACTGTGCCATTTAAACCACAGTGAATTTGCATCACTCATTTATGTATCATTGGAACTTTTTGTTTCCATTTAAGATGACATATTGCTGTCATCCGTTCCATGTGCACCTTTCGCACATGGAACTCGCCTGCTGTGAATCAAAGTCACAAGGCTGTGCTGGTCACTCTATATTCTACAAACAATAAGAACTACAATATTACGGCTCCTTTAAGGGAAACCTCTTTGGAGGTTATTTTGAGATAAATTAGAATATATGGATCTGGATAATGATGTGTAAGACCTTTTCTCATATGTGTAGTTGTACATGCCCAAGACCTGTAAACAGACTTCAATGTGTACATTTTCTAATTCTTCCTGCACCACTGGCACTATAATGTCATTAGACCACCATACTACATCAACAAGGACCACTACTCTATCATATCTATCATGCAGTTCTTTTCATAATGTTGGCTAAAGTACAAAAAAATGAGTCTGGTATTAGTCATTTTGTTCTTTAATCCATTAAAAATGACACACATGTTTAAGTGTGTAAAAGTTTTCATCTTTATTGAAGTCAAAGGGCCAAGATATTCCCTGTCATGCTGAAATGAGTTATGTTAATCAATAAGTTGCCCCGCAGAAAATTAATCAACAAATATTTTGATGATTGATCAATCGTTTAAGTCATTATTAGCTCCAACTTTTCTCTTTTTTGTGTGGTTGTCTGTTGAATGTCTTTCAATTTTTAGATTGTTGGTTGGACAAAACAAACATTCTAATGACAGCAGCTTGCGCTCTGGGAAACTGTGACTAGCCTTTTTAACCACTGTCTGATATTTTATAGGATAAACTAGACTAAACTACTATTGGCAAGACTAAACCGGTATATTAATATAATATTAGTAAGATAATGATAAAATTATTTAATAAATAAGGTCATGTTTCATAAAATAAACTAATGTCGTCAACTCAGTCTTCCATTACATTTCTTTTTTTTCTTTAATCTAAATTCCCATTTACACTGAGTAACATAGATTCCATGGTGATAAACTTTCCCATCGATTCTGAATTCATGACTAATACTACTTAAACTGATGGAGAAAATGAATTTAATTACAAACCAACAAACCCCCCCAACACGCCATGACAAGAATATTAGCCACGCCACTGTAATTTATGACATGACTAAACTAACCAAAATATTGACAGTTTCCGAACCACAGCAGCAGCCACGTCTTGGCTCAGCTCAGGTTGTTGTTTTTTTTTTTTTTCCCACAATATCATTTTAATGACTTCCCTATTTTGCTGCTCATCATTTACCACAAAGGCACAGAGTGCCTGACAGTTCCTGATCAAACTTTGAACCCACAATGCTGTGTGGCATCTTTCATACCAAGACTGAGACTGTTTTTTTTTTTTTTTTAATTAAACGAAACTTTAAAAACCAGAAACCGACTTACTAAGGTTTAAAATTTCCTCTAATATGCATAGAAAGATAAGTTTCCAAATCAGTCATTTTAGACTATGCAGGAAAGTGACCTGATGAGCAGCTTAAAAAGTCTGATGAGTCACTCTCTTTTCAACAAGCGTAGGAGTGCATAAGTGACACATTGGAAAAATCTACAGGTAAGAGTTGCTACTTGCACATAAAAAGGGTGATTTTTTTCTCTGGCATGATTTAGGTTCTCTTAGCCCCCTTGGGTGCAAAGTTAATGCACTTAAATAAAAGAAAATATCTGATTCTGGTTATCATCTTTTCTATTTCGAAGAGAAGCAAGTGTTTTCCGGGTTATCAGGCCTGATGTCAGAGGTTTTGTCATGCACAAAGAACTGACTGAAACCATCTTTACTGCTCGAATACATTGAACACAGGAGCTCATACAGTCTCTCTGATTGATCCTAATGATGAAGACAAGAGACAGTAACAGCTCTGACATATACCAGGTCGGCGATTTAATTTGCTTCTCTGACAAGCTGTGTTTTCTGTAGATTACGTGATTCACATTGAATCGAGAGACATGAGGCTTTCTTTACCAACAAAGCACTTTTTGATTCCTATCAGAAAAAAAAAGAAAAAAAAAAAAAAAAGATTTAAAACCTTTTGTCAAGTCATATTTATTCATGCCAATATTTTCTAGTTAGCACCAAATACCATGTACCTGATGGGAATGCCTTTAGTTTCGTGGATTATTTCATATCATAGACCAAAACATTGGACAAATTACATATTTTCATGGTGATCCATCCAATAGTTATAGTAGAAATATTTCACTTTAAAAAATGCTCAACCTCATAATGCTGCTATAGGAAAAGTCAGGGGTCGGCAAAGTCATTAGGGGTCATCCTTTGGGGACCACCAATGTCTGTAAAAAAAATTGCATTGCAGTCCATCTGATACTTTTCCAGTACTTATATCAGTCTGAAACAAAGTGACCGAACCTCGACCCACGACACTAGCAGGCTAAAAATGTCAGAGGCAATCCTACAAAGCCAGTGTGTGTAATATCTGCAAATTTGCACAATGTTAGACTACAAGTGCCAGAAATATTATAGAGGATATGACATCGATATCAGTGTACCAGGAGGTGGGTACTTCCCTGATTGTGATAAACCTAAAAGTGAGGAGACTAGAAGAATGCTGCCTTTTTATCATAACATAACATCTGTATAACTGGATCTACATAGTCTGATTAATTGCAAATTTGTACAAAGGTTGGAGCACTTGAAGTAAGATATCTACCATGAAGGGTCCTGGCCTTGTAAATGGTCCTTGTGTCAAAAACTATTATCAAGACTGTATTGTTTTGATTCATATTTGTTGCGCATTTGTTGTAAAGCTGTGTTTAATCAAATTTCTTAAATTTTTTGCGCGTGTCAAACCCCAGGCACGGTCGTATTATTTCGTCATAGGGCAGCTGGAGGGCTGCAGCCACTGTATTTTTTTATACCTGAAAGTTATTTTTGTTAACAACTGACTGATTTCTCACTTTATATAACGCTTGGAAATAGTGAAAAATGCCCCTCATTATTCCCTGACAACCAAGTAAAACTTTGCCCCTGGGAGATAAATCCTACGGTGGGGGTAGGACAGGTAGGGGTCATTTAAAATAGTCATCTGTCTACATCTGCTTGACGAGAGTAAAATCCCAAAAAGCAAAGTCATGCCAACTTCGTTCAGACTCATCACCTCAACCACGGAGAGACCTTTTACTCTCCTTATTCATACACGCAGAGATCACCGTGCCGCCAGCAACTCCCATGCCATGTGCTCTACAAATAACGTGATTTAATTCAAACCAAGACCAGTCCAGAGTTATTTTAGGTCATGATTATTTTGGTTGTGCTATCAGAAAGTGAGCTCGGCCTTATGTAACTCTAAAAAACATTCCTCGATACATACATCAGGATTTGAGTCTGTGTAGCCATCCACCGACAGATTATGTGTCCTTTCACCCTCATACATGAAGTGATTATTTTCCCCGCAAACTTCTCTTTAAAAGCAACTGAAGGCATAGGGGGACTGATTCACATATCAGATCAGGGGCCTAAATGCCCCAAAAATGAGGCTTAAGTTCCTGCAACACTGGAAACAAATGACATTTTTTCTGTCGTAATTCACGTTGTATCATTCCAAGCTAAGATGAGCCTGCTGAGGGTGTAAATAAACGGACTCTTAATGCAGTTAAAATGCCATTTTCATTAACATTTCAGCGCCTAAATACTGCATCTTACTGGCTGAAAATAACACCAACAGCAGAGCCTCAATGGTTATTTCATTTCTGTCAATAAAACAAACAACATCTACAGCAAACTGTCAGTGGAATCTAATTACAATAAGGCTTTTGTGTCAATTGTGGCGTAATCTGAAACTAAATGAACACTGAACAATAAAATGAAAATTAAGAAGCACATTTTGTTCATGAAAAATCCTCTTTCTTTCGTCCAGATCAATATTATGCGACTGATGTTAAAAAATTCTGCAGTGTGCCTCAGTCCACAACCAAAAATATATCCATTAATTTCAAGTAGTTACAAGCGATAAAAGACATACAACATGGATCTCTGGGGTGTTTTAAAACCTCCTACCCATTTTTGGTTTTCTATTCCAAGGCACAATGAAAGCCGCTATTTTTATTTTGCACATGTAATCCTTGATTTTTGTATGCCAGGGCAACAACAATGCCTCAGTCTCAATGTGGTGCACACATTCTGTTTTGTTTTCTTTTTTTAATTTTTTTTTTTTTTTTTAACAGCTCAGACACAGCTGTGGACAAAAAAGGTCACTCAATGTAACTTCAGGCGACTGAAGCATTTGGTTAGATTTAACAGATCAGCGAGGATATTTATAAATAACACAGATTATTGTACATTTTGAGACTGAGTTCAGATTGAATTTTTAAAAATATCTCCAGAGCCATTTTAAAGCTGTGATGGAGAATCGTTAAATAACATGGAATGAAATGTTAAAAACAATTCAAACAAGTAGTATGATTGGAAAATGTGACCATCATCTACTGCATGTCTAGTCTGAGGCACCAACATTGGCATGTGGCAAGTGAAATAAGTGTAAACAGCCAATCCAAAGAATTTCTGCTGTTAAATTAGATTTAACTTGAGAATCTACTTACATTTCACTGCTTCAATGCTAAATAGAGCGATGCTGTTACTTCACACACAAAGATATATCTGTTGATCTGACAGCAGTGTGAGGTGCTGTCGGCAAGTGGGGGTGAGTGACGATGAACCACAAG
Organism: Istiophorus platypterus; assembly: GCA_016859345.1. Taxonomy (NCBI): domain Eukaryota; kingdom Metazoa; phylum Chordata; class Actinopteri; order Istiophoriformes; family Istiophoridae; genus Istiophorus; species Istiophorus platypterus. Next base: position 20,459,875 of record CM029123.1, read on the forward strand.
CGTGCGCACGCACACACACACACGCACACGCACACACACACACACACACACAGGTACAAACACTAAGCAAACGTCTAGCCAGAGCTCAGAATCCAGCACGACTGTCATCTCTCAAGTTCTTCCTTTTGAGCTATTTAGACCAAATTTGTCCCATTACAAAATATAGAATACATTCATCATTGTCTTGACATCACAGGAACAGTTTGAAATTTTCAGAGATAACCTCGCTCACTTTGTGGCCGAGATCGACACCAATCTCCTGTCTTTGTGTTAAATATGAAGTGGGGGAGGAGACGTTACAGCTTAGCCCAGCACAAAGACTGGAAACAGCCAGCACATTTAGAGTTAACTTACATGTTACATCTCATTTATAAGATTTTACTCCACCCTTGGACAGAGCCAGGCTACCTGGTTCCCCCCTGCCTACAGTCCTTGTGCTAAACTAAGGTAACATATTTACTGTACAGGCATGAGGACGGCATCAGTCCCGCCAGTGAACTTTCAGCGAGAAAGTGAAGAAGCGTACATGTTAAGTACATGTTAAGATCAAGCAGGTTACAGTATTTAACTTTACTTTATGTTAGGACTATAGCTGATGATTATTTTCAAAATAGATTCCTCTGCCAGTCACTTTTTTTTTCAATTAAAATCAATTAGTTGTCTGGTCTGTAAAATATCAGAAAACAGAGAAAAAAAATGAACTTGATTATTTCCATGCGTCCCTGGCAGTGTCTTCAAACAGCTTTTTGTATTTGACCAGTGGTCCAAAACACAGAGTTTTTTTTTTTTAAAGTTTATTACAACATAAGACTTGAAAAACTGGTAAATTCGCACAATAGAGAAACTGGAACCATCAAATGTTTGTTATTTTTTCTTAAAAAACGATAAATAAACTATCATAATATCTGCAGAATTGTTTTCCCTCAATTGACTAATCAATTAATCGACTAACTGTTTTCAGCTTTAGTTCCATTTTATAGTTTAACAATTTATAATAACAGATAGGTGTTGTTGACTAACTTGTGGGAACCTTAATAGCTGATGTTAAAACACTTTTTCTTCCCCTGTTGTCACTAACCACTGATGCATCCAGACACATCTCTACTCCAACACCTGTGCAATAAACACAATACCCCAAACACACACACACACACATAAACACGCACACACACACACACACACACTCACACACACACACACACTCACACACTCACACACACACACTCACACACACTCCCCCCACCTCACCGGCTGGAGCTGCTTCCTTGGAGTCGCAGATCAGACAGCCAATCAGCAGGATCCCGCTGAATCAAGTCAGATATAATCAGACGAACCAAAACCGGAGAGCAAGATGTGTGCCTTCAAAATAAAACGAACGAACACATTGCTAACATTTCGGGGGGGGGGGTCATTCTGGTCATTTTAACACTGTTACAGGGTCAGATTCCCAGAAAAGTGATTCCCCACTTAAAAGAAAAAAAAAAAAATCAGACAAATCCTCATAAAGTGTTACAGTCTGCCAGATTCACTTATTTGATGGAAAGACGAGTTAATGTATCAGCACTGTATAGTGTGTAATGAACATCTGACTAATTAATAGCTCTACTGTGTGTCTCATACGGTCAGATCCATCCTCCAGGTGTCCTGTGTCCACACCCTTATACATTTAGGAAAATCTAGTGCATGCATAAATGGCAACCAGCCAAAAATATAACAAATAAGAATAGATGAAGACAACTCAAGAGCTGAGATCAGTAAAAGTACGTGACAGACAAATATCATACGCGGCCATTTTGCACAAATGATACACTCTCTGACGTTTTACATATAGCAGAAAGTAACGTAGATGATGTTTAATGTGACAATAAGTGAAGGGCACCGAGCGGGACTCGGCTCTGACCCCGCCGCGGCTTTTATTTTGAAGGCCTTAGCCGGGGCTGCGACCGTCTCGCTGCGGGCAGCTCGACGCCGAGCCCCGGCTCTCCGGTCCTGGACGTGAGAGAGGTCTGAGACTTGTGCTCAGTCTCCCGCCGGCGCCGCCTCCTCTCCGCTCCGCACCGCTCCGCCGCCGAGGAGCACACTCGCACGGCGGAAAAACTTCTGCAAAGGGACGCGGGAAGGTAGGTGGCCGAGCGCCGGCCGCGCTCTCCGCCCTCCGCCCTCCGCTCTCCCATGCTCCGCTCCCGGCGTGATGCTGGCAGGAGGCTGCCGCTCAGCTCCCCGAGGCTCATTTCTCTAGGAATTGTCCCTGCGGAGACTCAAGAGTGTCGCCTTCATTTAGCCCTTGAGTCTCTAGAGGGGTTTGTTTGTTTGTTTGTTTTTCCACTGTGATGCCACACGGTCGTGATTTGCACCTTTATGGACTTAATGTTGTCTTGTGATATTTATACAGGGTTTCCTGCTAAAATCTACGACTGGATTGTTTCACCATTCTCTCCTCGTCTGTAGCTCTTATTTTTGCTTGGATCTCCTCATTGGCTGATCACAGGGCAGTCAGAGTGTGTGTGTGTGTGTGTGTGTGTGTGTGTGTGTGTGTGAGAGTGTGTGTGCGTGCGTGCGTGCGTGTGTGTGTGTCTGTGAGGGGATGATGTGGCCGACAGCAGACATCAGGTACTAAAAGTGAAGGGTGGCATTGTGTCGTTCACCGGCTGGGGGAGCAACTTGATTCTCCCTGTTGGAAAGAACTGCTGTAATACTATAACTTTGTTTGAGAGGATGTTGTGCTGTTATCACAACAAAACAACAGACTATAATTTATAGTGTATGTGACCTTTTTATAGGGATTGTTGCAGGTGATGTTGAAACTCGCTTTTTAGAGCCACAGATGTGCTGTCGTCACTTTGTATGCCGACCTGTGGAACCTATGGAACCTGACTGAACAGCAGAAAAGACCGATGAGACATTTCATCTGCTGACTTTGCAGAAATCCGCAGGTTTATGTGCTGCACTCTTGGTCTTTTTGCAACACCGTTCTGTATTATTAGATTTTTTTTTTTTTTTTTTTGCTGAAAGATTGATTAATTCCAAACAAAGGCATCATTTCATTATTTTATATGGCCTTATGGAGATACCGGACTCCTTGAACAAGACTCAACATATTCTCTATCGTCAGACACTGTTATTTCTGTATGAGTTTAGTCATACTCAGGATACCTCGCTGTGTGGAGCTCATTGAGATCATTTTACACGAACATTAACAAAGAAACTGTGTTTAAACTGGATGGATGGCGTCATGGCCGCTACCCCTTAGTAAGGTTGCCAGCACCGATTTGTCATATTGGATCAATGCATCCCTAATACTGTACACCTCTTCCCCAGCCCACACACATGCACAGCCTGTCTTTTTACACCATGTCTAAAAAGTACTTCTTTTTTTTGTGACCTAATATGCATTAGACGGATAACGAAGATTAGAACTAAAATGATTAGTTCATTGACAGAAAGTCATTTGGCAACTGGCTTGAAAATCATTCTTCATTCAGTTCATTTTTCAGGCGAAAAAAAAAAAAAAAGCCAAACAGTCATAGCCTCAGCTTCTCAAAAGTGAGTATTTGCTACTTTTCTTCGTCTCACATGGTTGTACAAGGAGTATTTTTGGTAGTTTTGGACCGTTGGCAGCCCTCAAGCAGATAAAAAACTGCACAGAAATGAATATGATAAAAGACAGAGAAAACCTTCCACTACCATCTGTGCTGTGTTCCTAGTGCTCCTGGCTGACTCACTTCGTGTCGAGTCAGCTCTCTCTCTCACTAAATATTGTTTCAGACTTGAGAGGCACCTTTTCAGAGTTGGGGGAGCACATCCGAGGTTCTCCGGCCCTGTTTATGTTCCCACTTTTCATCTGCACACTGTTTATTTGGGGAAATTGAGAAAGGAATGCCTGCCTCTCTCTTTTCTCTGTCTTCGTACCAGACAGAGAGTTTAGTCTGAGATATACACCCCCCCCCTTCAGTTCTTTGTGTTATTTCTATCACCTGCTTAGGGTTTCATGTGGAGATCCGTGTGAATCTTGACTTCTTTTATTTCCAATGAGGGAGCAAATGCCGCTGAGGCAGACCCAGATGCCGTGTCTGACTTGTGACATTCATCTCAAGGGCCATTTGATCCTGCAGCCTCATGGTCTTATTAGGGAAAGAGAGGCCGCGCTACCCGGTTTAATGAAATAATAAAATGAACCTAAAGCTGATTCATGAGCTACTCCCTGATCAAAGTGCAGAGACAGAGAATGTGTGTGAGAGAGAGAGAGAGAGAGAGAGAGAGCGGTGTATTGCTAGACTTGAAGCTAAGCTGAGGGACATTTAGCATCTGTTTGCTCCACACAGACTTTACTTTGAGCCGGTCATATGGCTTTGATTAGTGTGCTAGTTTTCGGATAGCTCCGCTCTCCCTGGCAACAGTTAGAGACAAGGACAGCATAGTTAGCTCCAGTCTTTAAAGGGAAAAAAAGGCTCCCTGTACATCCTTTTCACCACATGAAAAGCCCCAGTCAGTGCTCACTAGTAGATGACAAGATGAAAAAATGAAGTGTCAAAACGCTTCTGGGTCCACTGGCTTGATTACATTGCAAATTTGGCCCACCCTTAAATTCCCACCTAATTATCCTGAGCGGTCCAATTTTTCTCTCCCTTGTTATAACAACGACCCCTTTCTTCTCCCCTCCTTCTTTTCTCTTTTGTAAATTGTGATTGCGTTGTAAATTGTGTGGCCTGTCTGCAGCTCGGACCACTTTCTCTCTTGGCCGCAGTTGCAGCTATATGCTCGATAATCGTAATTCATCCAAGCAAAACACAGAGGAGCGAGCCGGCGTATGTGCTCACTTGGCCTGCCGACAAACACACGTTTTTTATTTTGCCAGAAGTGATATGGCCCAGAGGGAAAGTTTTGCACAACAGACCGCGGAAGATGTACGACACCATCACCTCTGCGAGACAGCTCGCTCTTAATTTAGTTGTATTTCGCCGTGGTTTATAATGGAGCAATAACTTACCAAGGAGGCAGTGCATGCATGTTGTTGTGGGGGATCTTTGGAACGCTGTCCACAAATCTTTTTAAGCAGCTTCACTTGAAAAGCATCAAGGTACATTATTGGGGGGTCAGCCTCTCCCTCCTTCTCTCATTTAAGTAAACAAGGGGAGGGTTAGTGGTAATGAAAAGCGCTTGATATCGAGCTGCAAGTTTAATAACCCCACAATAAATTGAGAGCGGGAGCAGAAGAAGTAATGAAAGTGGAGGGGAGTTTGGCTTGTGCAGGAAATGACTGGGAGAAAGCCTGAGGGAGGGGAAGAGAGAAAGACTTTCAGTTGTTCCATGTATGAGCTGCAACAGTACAAAGACCCCTCAGTGTTTTTAAAGCAAGCTCTCCTTCTACTGTACCTTCCCATTGCTGTTTGAAATGAAATGAGAGGCACATTAGGGCTTTTTTTCTACTCATTCCTCCACACTCAGTTTAGGGTATTAACACTCAAGACTGGCTGTCCCAGCTGGCTTGAACAGCTTACACTCTCGCTGTCTGTCTTTCATTCCCCCTGGGGCTTTGCCTTTTTTTTTTTCCTTCTCTTTTCAGGAGGCAACTTGTTCCCCCTGCTCTCGTCACCAAAAAGTTTCCCATCTGCTTCCGATTACCTTTGGCTGCAGTTGGTTACCCGCCAGCCATCTGGGCCAGTGTGGCGTCTCCGCTTGCTCCTCTCTCCCCAGACTGCTCTGAGGGAGGGATGGAGCGGAGGGAGGGAGGGAAGGAGGGAAGGGAGCCAGGGACATGAGTGAACTGGGTGGGCAGACTTTACTGGAGGATAGCAAGAGTTTGGTTTTAGCTGACACTGCAATCAAAAGCCAGGAAACTCAAGTCAAAGAGAGAAGGGCACCCATGAAAATGTGACTCCTGATCCTGGCTCTGGTCTGTTTTTTTTAATGGGCACTGTGGGACTTAAGAAGTCATTTTCCATTGTTATTATAAACCAGACTTGCTCGTTGTTGGATTTTAAGTTTAAAAAAAAAAAAACGAACTCAAACGGAATAATTCTCAATTGTTACCTCTAAATGATCATCATCTCTCTTGTGGCACACACTTCACTTTCTGTTCACAAGTTAAAAAAAAAAGAAATGAGCAGTCTTTTCCCGGTTATGTCTGAGCAGGGAAACTATATTTAACATCTGATGATTGGAAAGAAAAACTTTGAACTGGCATTATGCAGTAATATGCAGATGATACATCAGTGTATTTACCAAAAAAAAGCTGGGTACCATCAGTGTGTCCTGTATTATGTCTTGCCTTGCTGAATTTAAGAACAATATGCCCCAACATTTCCAATTTAAATTAGAAATCACTGTAGACTCAGTTACCAGTTTATTAAACACCTAGCTGAAATTAATGCAGCCTAATGCAACAGTCCAGCAGTAACCGCTCCCTTCATGAAGGTTATAATGTCTAGTTTTTATGAAACTGTGTTAAAGAAGTGCTGATTCAACTGTATAATAATTGTAGAGGATGTAGTTTTTGGTGCAGTTGAATTGCATTTCGTTATACTGAGAGGTTTTCTGGACATTGTAACCTTCATGAAGGGAAGATTTATTGAAGGACAGTTGTGTTGGACTGCATTAGTTTTAGCTAGGTGTACCTAATAAACTGGCAACTGAATGCAGCTACCCTTTCTGGCTGTTTTTATTTAACAAACAGTCTGCAGTGCAGGTGTAACTTTTGACTCAGAGGCGTCTTTGGATGCTCAGGGGACTAAAGCAGTCTAGTTCAATCAGCTGAGGCATTAAACCGGGATTAAGTCATTCCTTTCTTTTGCAGATCTAGAGAAGGTCATCAATGCTTTTTCTCCAGACTCCAGAGCTTCTCCTCCAGACTTGATTATTGCAATGCACCTCATTCTGGTTTTGGCAGGCAAAACATCCAAAGACTGTAATTTAAATACCGCTGGCAAGTTTTTAACATGTCCTAAGAGAAGTGACCACATTACATCATTCGTTTAAAAATTATGAGATTAATTATGATAAATTGTTATGATAATTATTTTTTATAATTAATTATTTTCCCCCAAAACCTCCAAACATGAGTATCAGTTTCTGCCTCAAAAACTAAGCATAAGTCAGGCTATACTTTTCAGATATAAGCAAGCTTCATGTAGACACGCATAGCCAGGACACCAGCCAATTAGTAGGCTGTACAGTCACGGAGCCAGCCAGCAAGTCACTCAGCCATACAACCAACCACCACAGTCAGCCAGCGTAGCAGTGATGGTAGCCTGCTGCTCCTCTCAAATTGGCTCATTTTACCCCCAGAGCCTCTGACATAATACTCACTTCAAGCCCTGTTTGGGCATTAAGCACAGCTTTTTACAAGATCAATGGCTTCCTTTGTGTTTGAACTCTTTCCGGTGGGCAGGCAGCTTAAAGAGCAGGGCCTCAGGGGCCCCAGGTTGGGACCTGCTGTTGTCTATGGTCATCAGTGTGAAAGACAGGGTGTTTGCCCTTCGCCAAAGCCAAGATTGATTAGCTGAGGGAACAATGAAGGACTGGGCGGTCCTTCACTGGATGCTGAATATGAACTGGGTAGATTTGTCTTGTTATACTGGGAACTGCATGGGTCAATGAGATCTCATGCTCTCTCTCTGTGTTTCCCTTGTTCCTCCCTCCTCTTTGAGCCTAAATCTGTCTCTGCCCTCCCTTTCACTGCCTTTCTTGGCCTTCCTTGTTGTGGTCACTGAACAGTGTCTCTTCTGCAGGGCAACAGAGAGGAGTCTAAACCTACCGTTGCTGCTGAGCCCCTTGGGAGATCCGTCCAAGTTGTCTCTACTCCTATGAGGACTTCTCCAGGATCCATCGCCACCCGCTGACCGACACACAGAAGAGGCTGCTATGTCTGTCTGAACTCTCAGCTCCTCCTGCAGCCATGGCCCAACAGAGCGCTGCTGAGCTGTCCCACTGCTAGGCGACGGGGCATCCGAGAGGGCAGGAGACATGTTGGGACAGAGGCCCGGAAACCACTGCACTGAATACAGTTACTATAGCAACTACTGTAGTAACCATGGAAACGCTACGGAGGACTGGTCTGGTCTGCACTGTCATCATCGTCGTCATGGTTGCCACCGAGGTCGCAGGAGGTCACAGAGATGAGTTTGCTCAATCACAAGGTGAGAGGAGGCAATTGCGGGTTTTTCCGATGTGGTGATGGTGCTTGGGGTCAATAAAGAGTAAAGGCTTGGCGTATCATATCATATCATATCATGTGTTATGATATGATATGATACATGCGAGGCTGTGGTGGAAGCGTATGTCATCACTGCACAGCTGAGCATGGAGCAGACCAACCCGGGCGAGTGGGAAACCCCCATTTTTGCTAATTCTAAACTAGAACATCGACTCTGGTAGGGAGAGCAGATCTTCATTTGCGTTTGCCATGGGATAATAAACCCATGTTTAAACCTCTATTTGACCAATTTTGGAGGGGACAGTATGGATAAAATCCTGTGTTGTGGTATATGTAATTTTATATTACGATATCATTATATATAGTTATATAGTAAACAACCTGAGCGAGAGACATGTCTCTTTTATGCCTATTTTTGGCTAATCCATCAAATTAAATACAAAAGCAAATCAACATACTTCATCATAGTGATGCAGAAATCATCAAAGGAATCATGGCGATCGATTTTGACCATTGCTGTCAATGGCCTAATGCACCCAGAGATATTGACGGAATGGGTACAATGGTACCATGAATTAATATCAGCATAGAGTAAATATTGTCACATTGCCTGACCTTAGATCCGTTCATATCAAACTGCTTTTCTTTTGTTTTACACTACTTTCAGTCCCTCAGCATTTTTCTGTATCTAACTTTTAGAAATATGGACATGTTTTTCTAAAAACCTTTTTTTTTTTTTACTTAACAAAAGAAACTAAAACTCTCCAGTGTTGAATGTTTTCTTAACAAAAGCAGATGTTCAGGAATTTTGCATAAATAAAACAGACAAAAACAGGCGAAATGCTGATTTCAATCAAGAACTATCTGATTAAAGAATAGGTAAAACAAGATTAAAATTTGGATTAGTCTTTCAACGCCAGCCTTCAGCCTTTCAGTTTTTCAGTTTTTGAAACTATTGAGCTGCGATATCCAGCCCTAACTGTCACAACCTGATTGATGGCTAAGAGGGATAGATGTAAACAATACCTTATGTAATATAAAGTTGGAGTAAACCTATTGCAATTCTGTAGTTACAGAATAATAATCCTACAGTTATTATAAAAGCATGTGTTCACCATTTCTCACCAAGAAACAGAGCAGCATTTGGTGTCCAACCGTAGTCTGGAGCAGGTCTAAAGCCAGGTTGCACAACACAGGGTGAACTTTTCAAAACAATCAACACTTAAAGTTTACTGCAGCATCACTGTGTGATGTGTGAAAAGCGTTTCAGAGACCTTTTGAATTAAACACACTATTAACCTTATTCTTTGAGGTCTTTATAAATAGTGGGAAAACATAATTGTTTTATTGCCTGTGATCCTGACTTCATGCTGTGGCTTGCTTTAATTATTTTCAGGCTTTTCGAGCAAGAGTGCTTTAATGTATTTTATGGTCGAGGTGCCCAGAGTGAAATCTGTTCTTCATTTTGGAAGGGGGGGGAAAAAAACTTTTCAATGGTACCCATGTTTAGAATTCAGAATAAATACCCTTGTAATTTGTATTTAATGTGAATATGTGATTGTAGTTTAATTTTATTGTAAGGATCACCATGTGTTCCATAGTTACTACGATTGTTTTTATTTGTAATTCACATGCGCAGTGCTCAGATGAGAAAAAGTTGAGTGAAATGAGCCATAGAAAATGTTTCAGGATCCGACCCGGCTGTCCGACCCGGCTGAGGCACACTCCAGGTCTGCAGGTCTGAGCTGCTGAACTTGAACTCTGCCTCCACAAATCATGTTGCTGTGGCACAGCCACGTGCCTGCTCCCCCCCCCCCCCCGCACCACCACCACCACCTCTCTCGGCACAGTCTCTCTCTCTCTTACATACACACCAAAGCTGAAGTGACTGAAATCTCCCTAAGGCAAAGACATAAATTGCCTGAGTGTCTGTGTCATGTCACCCAGAACAAGGCTGTGATTGTGTATTTCCTAAACTTAACCTCTGACCCCCATCCGTCTCTAGTCTGCCGCACTGCTTTCTTTGAATCACCCATCCTTCAAACACTGACGTGGATCATCCCTAAGACCCCTGAGGACAGTTTGTACAGACATTTTGGCTGTTAAAGCAGAAAAAAATTAATATTTTTATTTTACAAGTGCGTCGTAACACAAACGTCTAATGTAAAATGAGTTGCTCGTAGTGATGAACCCCCAGAGAATTATCACCCAACAGTGCAATTCCTCCTTTTAGCGTTTTTTAGTTCATTGTTTTGATTTTCTGGCCCACAACTCTGCTCTCATTAACTTTATTTCCAGGAGCAGCAGCAGCTTTTTCCAGTGGAAAAAGACCATTGTATGCCAAACACCAGGCAGACACAGTCAGTAACTAGATGATGAACATATTGAAGTAGCTTTAGAGCCAGACATTTCCTTCAAGGGTTGGTGGAGACCAAAACACAGCATAAAGGAGAGTGAATAATGGATGTACATTCATCAGGTGCAAAGCCACGTCGCTCTAAATGAAAGCTAATGTTGTGTCATGTCTGCTGGATGTACAAAACCATGTGCTAATGAGTTCACCATAACATCTTTATAAGTTGATAATAGGTAAATGCTGTGTTTTCAGCTGGTTTTGCTGAGCTATTAATGCAGCTTTAACAGAAAGTCACGACTGCATTAGATCTTCCGTGTTTTCACACAGCAAAAGGGAAACGTCTGCCACTGAAAGTCAAAAATCTGATTTTCTTTTTCGGCAAAGACCCCCTCATTTTATTCCACCTACGGCATCGTCACTGTGTCTGTCTCTGGTTCCTAACGTCCATGTGTTACTCTAACTGAAGGTACAGCATCAAAGACAGTAACAAAACAGACTAAAATGTTTTGCAGATTTGTATGTTTATTCTGATGTTAAGAATAAACAATATGTGCAAACAAGAAAAATATTAGCAATAAAATGTTTTATTTTTCTTCTTCTCTCCCTACTGCACTTGACTCCTATCCAGGCCTTGGCTGATATCTTAACACCAATGATAATCCCTTTGAGACATTTTTGATTAAAAGTCTTATGAAAGTCAAATGAAATAATGGAAAAATTGCTAGAAACATAAAAATCTCTCTGGTGTATTTTGCTAGTGCCTTTGTGTTTGTTCGAGAAAAGTGTACTACTTGTCCTGCTTTGACAGAAACCACACATTAAGCGAATGGTCATGGTCATGCCATTACATAATTTCTACTTAAGTACACAATATATATATATTATACTATACTGTTGGTTTATATTCATTATACAGTCCCTTAATATCAGTCGTGATTAAAAAGTGAGGTACACCAAGTGATAATCAGAGTAATTTAGTCTTTTCCTGTTCTTATAATGAGGGTCTGATGAGGGTCCCTCCGAATAGATGAAACTGTTTTGAGACCCAGCTATATGGGTAACTGCTATAGCTCCTTGAGCCATCCTATATCCATGTACACTACGTGGTTCACTCGCGCCACTCTAATAGCATCGCTCTTGACTGCAGAGGGCAGCTGTTTTCAGTTCAAAACCTCTAAAACCTCAAACAGCAGACGGACACAGTTGGTGACTTGCTGGTTAACAGAGTGAGGCATGCAGCAGCGCAAGAGCCAGATATTCCCCGAATCAATCATATTATTGCTCCATAACTGCAGGATGTGTAAGTAAGCAACTGCTTTCTAAGAGGTTTGCCAAGTCAACTTAAAAGGTGATGCTATGTTGGTGTTTAATTGTAACTTAGGTGTAAAGCCCAAAACATGAGAAACAGCCCTAGACTATTTGTTCTCAAAAGTATTTTGACAGCAATGTCCACATACATTTGGCCACAAGTCTGTGATACCTTGTCTTTAGACATGAGTAGCACCGAGAGAACCGCGCTGTGGGATTGACAAAGTGAGAGTGAGTTAAGCAGTTGTTTGTGACACCCACTGTCTTTCTAAAACCTCCTTTCCTCTGATGTTGCACAATAAACGGCCGGGCCTAGAAATGGATTTATTTCTCACTCTTGTAGATTACAATGAGTAATTGTAGACTCTCCCGCCCGTTGTAGTTGTTTCAAGAGAAGCGGAGCAGCAGCGTTTTGTCTGAGGTGCCATGAAGGTGTGCCTGGGATGAAGGGAGGGACACTTTTCCATCCAGAGTATTTCCTTCCACTATTTTCATTTGGTGATAACAGGACCAGGGTGATGCCCTGTTCATGGGTGGATGTGTATATTTATCAGCACAGACACTACTGTATGTGAGGCTTTTATCCAGGGAGTGTCTCCTCCTAATTTAGCAAGAGTGTTTTTCCATTCTCAATCTATTTGCTTTATGCTGTGATGCCTTCTAAACATTTTCATTTTCATGTATATATATATATATATATATATATATATATATATATATATATACATATGTGTGTATATATGTATATATATGTGTGTATATATGTATATATATATTTGTGTATATATGTATGTATATGTATATGTATATATGTGTATATATGTATATATGTTTATGTATATATGTGTGTATATATATATGTGTATATATGTGTGTATATATGTGTGTGTATATATATATATATATATATATATATATATATATATATATATATATATATATATATGTGTGTGTATATATATATATATATGTATATATATATATGTATATATATATATGTATATATGTATATATATATATGTATATATGTATATATATATATGTGTATATATGTGTATATATGTATGTATATATATATATATATATATATATATATATATATATATATATATATATATATATATATATATATGTGTGTGTGTGTGTGTGTGTGTATGTATATATGTATGTATGTATGTATGCATGTATATATGTATGTATGTATAATATGGGTTTTTTTGGTTTTGTCTTGTTTTCTATGAAGCCAAATCCAAACCAAGTTTATCAAGTGACCCCAGGCAAGGTCAGAGAATAATTTATTTACATGTAGATTGACAGGAATTCTCTCAGACACAAATGGGAGGAGTGGAAAGCAGTTGTAAAAACATTCCTCTTTCGCCTTATTAAAAGTCATTAAATTAAATGTCTGCATAAGGATTTAAATAATTTCTATAATGCATTGAGATGAGATTTTATATGCGAAAATAACAGGCGAGGCTATTATAACTTTACTTACCCATGCATGTAAATGCCTTGTCTTCTAGTAAACTGTACACGTCCAAATGTCCATATGTCCAAATGCAATTAACATGCCAGTATACTTAAGACGGTTTCATTCTGCCAATAATAACATAACACTGCTGGTCTGAAAGCTGATGATCTAACATCTGGTCTGTTACTATGGGAAACATAAACCATCAGAGTAACAGTGACATGATAATGATTTTATCAACTTCTAGTAGTTGAGTCACTGTTTTGTGGTTTATTTGTTTTTCTAGATTTTAAAAAGCATGATAAGGACTACAAGTGTCTTTTTTACCCCTGTGGGATGGAGCAGACAGATTTTGTGTGGGAGCTAGAGGAACTTGTTGGAAATCCTGGGGGTAGGAGGCCATAATGGCTTTTAAAAAAAACCTTTAGTGCAAACTGCAGACTAATTTTTTGCTGTTCTTCATTAGTTGAGCAGTTTATTCTGTGTGTGGTCCGATTAATTTCTTCTACATCTATTTTATGAATACCCTCCCTTCCTTTTCTCTCCAGGAGCTTTTCCTGTGCTTCAGAGGTAATGGTTGTACCACCTGCCTAATTACTTGCTGTGGTTTGTGAGAGCGAGATGCATATGTTGTGGGAAAAACCTCAGAGCTCTTAGGAAGGTGATGCTTTTGAGGAATAGAGCTGACTGGGTTTTGGTGCCTTCACGTTCACAATTGTCTTTTAGCCTGTAGACGTTTTTTAAAAAAGAAAGCCCAATTTATTTAAAATTATTTTAAACGGTTTTGTTTGTTATAACTATATTTTAGTTTTCTAACTCTAACCTTCGATATGTGTAATATTGAAGGCAGCAGTTTTAGAAAAAAAAAACAAAACGCAAATGTTAAGTTACTCATTTAATCAACAGAAGATAACAGAAAACCGTCATCCGTGAACCACTTTCTGCCCATTTGCATGTTTCAGCATTATCAGTGTGAGGATTTGCTGCCTTTTCTCTGTTTTATGTGATTCAGTTACATATTCTAGATGTCAGATGCGATTGGCCTTTTTAACTATTGACTGACATCTTCTTTAGTGACAACTAAATAATCTAACCTAATCTATAAGATAATAAAATCGGTAATTCATATTATCTGTCTAGCACAAGTGACAAGTGAAAATGAAAAAAATAGGTAATTAGTTAACACGTGTTGAACAAATTGCAGAGGAAAGTTTGCATAATTTAATTATTTATTTATTTTTTAAAGCAGCTAAAAGAAAACTTTGTATTGGACTCAAAATGAATGCTAATGTTCCTCTGTATCTTCTGGATCTGTAAACAGGCAAACTAACGTAGAAGTTAATACAAGCACATTAGCATCAACTTTAGCTAATACCACCTCGCAGACTTTTGCCAAATGTTATTTCAGTTCAACGTTCTGATGCTGCAGTAACCACTGCTGGCGTAGACCCACAGGAGATACAGGCTATGCCGACCATTTTGTTAAATCTAGATAATGATTCCGTAATCTTATCTGCTCTCTGACTGCTCTCATTGGAAAACTATTTGTAGGTGCTGCTTACATCATAGCTATTCTGTAAATGTGTGTTGCAGTTTCAGATGTTAAATGAGTATTTCTGCAAACAGTTTAGGGAAAACACGCTAGCTGCCTGGAGCTAACACGCTGCTAATGTGACATACTAGCAAGGACTGTTCTTGCGATGTTAAGGCGAATTCACATTACGGCAGAAAACATGGGCTTTTGCACTGGTTGGCACAGTATTTACCACTGCGAAATTTCCGATAGCACTGCACAACACCGCGCATCCTTAGCCACAGTGCGAGCGGTGGGTGGCTAAGCGGCATTGTCAAAAAGTGTTTTGGTGACAAACCTGTCAGCCTCATCTGCATGCGTTCGACATGTTTGAGTCTCTTTCGTCTGGTCTCGATGTGATCGATATCTTCTGGAAATTCAGAAACACAAGAAATGAATTTGAACTTTCAAGTCACCCATCCTCTGGCATACTTAATGTACTGTTGGGCTACTGTTGATATGTAATTTTTATTTCTCTTGGGGACTACAAGACTATATTTACTCACAGACCAGACTGATACAAGATTTCTTAGGTCAATACCTGTATCGATATTTGAGAATGAGCTTGTAAATTCACTTTTTTTTTTAATTTGTGAAACGAGATGAGGACTCCAACACACGACTCCCAGGCAGAACAGGTAAGGTAAAAGCAAGGTATAGTAAGTTGTTGATCAGAAAAGGGTCGCAACGGGTTGTCAGTCAGAACAGACAACCAAGTCCAAAAGCACATAAGCAGGCAGACAAGTCAAAAGCAAGTCAGACAAGACAAACACAAAAAAAAAAAAAGTGTGCTACATGGATAGCACAATAGACAGTCATGGAAAAGGGCAGTTCATGAGGGAACTGGGAACAGGTGCACCGGTGGGTGTGGAGACCTGGTTACGAGGAAACGTGGGAAAACCCAGCTGAACAGAGTGGACATGGCAGGAGAGTCAAAAGTTGCTTTCCACAGTTATTGTAACTGTAACAGTACGTAAGTCCAAATCTTGTTAAATCTATTGCATCATTTTCCAGTTTGTAACCGCTATCATTGAACTGGCTGTATTTGTCCAATACTGTTTTTCGCAGTTTGGAAAAACTGTGTTGCTTCCAGTAAAAACGACACAGGCCATCCCAAACTTCTTCAACCCTTACTGGAAGTGTGTTGAGCTCACTGCGTAGCCGTGCACCTTTTTATAGTCAGGGCAGGAAAATTAAACATATAATTAGCATGCAAACGGTGACACTTTGACCATTTGCGAAAAGGGAACAAGTCATTGTCCTTTTTTTTTGCTCTCATGCCTGAAAGCCCTTGAACGCAGAGCATATTTTGTACCAAACCTCCCATGTCAAAAATACGGAACAACCTCACGAGTTCCATGTGAAGGCAGCGCTTGTAACTGTGCTTGCTGTTTATTCAAGCCAGACCTATCCGCTGCCTACAGAGGGGTTTTTCCCGGTACAGAGCTCTCCAAGTCTGTACCAGGGAACTCTGATCTCTGGGTATTTACTTTGTGTGGGAATGGGCTGCTCCTCCGTCGAGGCCCAAGGTTCGGAAAAAAAAACCAACAAAAAAACCCAAAAAAACTGTGCTCATTTGCCGATGACCTTTCCCCGTTAGTTAGCTGTTTGGAGCAGTGTGTGTTTGGACAATAAATCTCCGCCGGGCCCCGGCACAGACTGGGACAGACAGGAAGTATACAGTTTCAGGGTAGCCATGGCGACGTCCCTTTGGTCTCATGAAGGAGAGGGTACTTGGAGTGGAGGGGCCTTGTCAGCAATGGGCCGTAAGTCAGAAAGTTCCTCTCTGCCAACTGGGTTACTCTCTTGATAAAAAGTCCCATATGTTTATTAAAAATAAGCAGATCCCAAATCCTCATTTGTTTTTAATTAGATCCAATTAGATGAAGCTGAATTTGACTTTAATATTTTCAACCGCGATAGGTTTTTCTGCTTATTTATCTATCTCTCTCTCTCTCTCTCTCTCTCTCTAGCTGCCTTCCTGTCCAGTCTAGGACAGTATGAGATTGCCTTCCCAATACGTGTAGGACCCAATGGTGAGACGCTGGACCCGGAAACACCTCAACACCATCGAAGAAGACGACGCAGCACTGAAGACAGGCTGCCTGACTCTGTACTACGCTTCCCGAAATTGCTGACCTCTGTTTTTCATTCATCCTTTCTTTCCACTTTCTCTCATATTTATACACAAATTTAAACGACTTAAAGTGCTTAACATTCCAGGTCGAGAGCATTTATAAATTCAACTCTCTTTCTCCGTCTCTAAGCTCTTCTACCAGCTGTCCACGTCACATAACAACTTCCTGTTGAACCTGACGCTGCAGGGAGGCCTGCTGTCCCAGCAGTTCAGGGTGGAGTACTGGAAGAGAGGTCGATTAGCCTGGAGTCACCCTTACTCTCCCCACTGCCACTACATAGGACACCTCCAAGACCAGCCGCACTCCAGTAAAGTGGCCCTGAGCAATTGTAATGGCCTGGTAAGATTGAAACCTCTCAGTCTAATCCACAGCTAATACACTAAGTGAGGTCAGCAGCAGCGCTGGCTAAGCAAATAGGGCATCAAATACACTTGATTCCGACATCAAAGCATGAATTTTTAACGAACCTTGAGTCTTAAAGCCAGCCTTAATCTTTGTCCAAACCAACAGGTGTGGTCCTCAGAAAGTGAAAAGATCTAGGATGAGATGTCAGGTACTTCTAAACCTAATCTCAAAGGAAGGCTTCATCCTAAAAGAGCCACAGTCCACCAGCTTTTGACTTTATTTTAGGGATATACTGATAAACTCTATTGTGGAATAAACGAGAATGCTAATTCTCTCTAACAACAGTAGCCTCAGTAGATCAGAATGCACTTCAGCTACAAGAAACGCTGCACTAAATATATTATTACCATTGCTCTCTTAAGAGGTCATGCCACGTTCAACCGATGTGGGATAGATGGAAGTAGATGTTGGAACGACTCCCATGTTTACTACTTGCGAGTGTTTACTTCTTCAGACGGCTCAAGATGGATGTATAACTGCAAAGTTGTTAGCCTGAGGGTTAAAAACACTGGGGATTGTTTGCTTTTGTGTCGAGCCAGTTCAGATATAAGAGAATTTCCCAGTATTAATTATAACTCGGATGTTGACACTCGCGTTATTTAAAACTCAGAGACTGGTATTTGCGATAACTCTTGATGTGAGATGGAGCGGCGTCAGGAAACTGGAAATGAACATGGTTATATATCATGTGGTCCGACCATGTCTGAGGGAAGACGCGTTTATATCTATTCTCGAATGGCCGTTGCGGTATACTCCATAAGAAGTGCTTGTTCATGTGGCTGAACGATGTCTGAAGTACCCTCGCCTCATACCTTTCTGTAACTTAACCGAAACTGAAAATCCAACATTCATGCCCTCTGCATACAGCGACTGTCCGGGTGTGTGGCCCCTCTCCATCGCCAGCTTTTCACCGCGCCTTTGAGCGTGGCTGTTTCCAATGACTACTCTAAACATTTTTGACCTTGTGATGTGGTCGCACCGCACATTATACGAACTGCTTCTTTTCCAGCACGACCCAGCCCTAAGGCTGCTGTCATAGAGAGGGGTTAGACCGCGATGGATCCTACAAATTGGGATAATGGTGCACATTCTCAGACAAAGGCATCTGTTCTGGCCGGTTCTCTTGAGGGTGTTCAAAGGCAGTCTGGGAAACGTAGGACTGAACTTGTGGCAGGCTACGGGAGGCAGCGCATGGAGCAAAAATTTAAACTGAGGATTTGGTTTAACCTCCTGGAAATGTCAACAGCTTTCAAAAGCGGACTTGTTTAGCTCTTAGTACAACATCAACTCCATCTCATTTTGCTTCCCATTTTCATCAAGTTTTTTCAGCACACAACAGAGGGCTGGCATCTGTTTGTTGATGCTTCAAAGTTTGTCCGCTGTGTGAATCACTCAACTGGATACTCTCAATTGTGATTCATCGTTTTGTTGATGCATCATTTTCCTGCATTCGCGGCACCGTGTCTCCTCTCACTCCAAACAGCAGGCCCCACAATAACAGTTGTATACACAGCTGAGGATTAGATGTGCTCACAAAGCGTTAATAAGCAGCACACGTAATTACTGTTGGTCAAACCAGCGTGAGCACATTCACCAGTGAGCAGGCTGTGTCCAGCGGAGCATCGCTAACTTTATTATAGGATTAAAGGCACTTTGAAAGCCGCCGCAGTGAGTCGAGGAGAGACACTCGCTCTGACCGAGGCCAACACATCCGAGCAGAATCAAAGGAAGTGTTAGTGTATCGCTCTCTGTCTCGCTCTCTCATTTTTCTCGCTCTCGTTCACTCTTGCTCTCACGTGTGTTTGTTCTGTGGGGTCCTGATCCTCCTCTCAGATGGGGGCCACAGTTCATCGTCAGAGGAGTCTATAAGAGCGCCAGTCTCTGTAGTGAGACAGTGGAAAACACGGAGCAATGGGGCGATCAGGTTAAGCTTTTATCTGTAATCTAAAGGGATCTTTAATCATAGAATGAATTTCATTCCTTCACCCAACAGTTGACGGATAGTCTGAGATAAACATAGGGCATAGACTCAAACATGATAATGAATATTATTGTACCTTTATGTCCATGTCTATGCCAGAGAGTTGAATTTATCATCTTTCATTAAAGGATTTTTAATATTGTAGCTTATTACATAAGTCTCCTCCCTTGCAACTTTGATTTTTCTGACCTGTTAGCACCAGGATCCCTCTGAGGACCCTGATTCAGCTCTGCCCTCACCTTAACTTACCCTGCTTATCTGTTGCTCATTCCCTTTTTGTCAATAGGTGATTGAAAACAGGTTTTGTTCCTTTCACTGATGTACTGATCTGTTTTGATGGCTGTATTAAATGTGTGACCTTGCTTTGAAATGCACATTTGGCAGTAAACGTCACTAAGTTAAGATTTGGACTGTCTTTGCACCATAAAGTTTGTGATTTCTGTGTCATGATGGCAATTGTCCTTGTTATTCTATTCTATTCTACTCTACTCTACTCTACAAATCTGTCTCTCTGCAGCAGGGGGTGATTGTTGCAGGGGGAGAGGAGTACCTGATTGAACCCCTTGTCTCAGCAGATAACCAGACCAGGATGGAGAGGGGGGAGAGAGCAGAGGGGCGCCCCCATGTGGTTTACAAGCGGTCATCGCTTCGCCATCCGTACAAAGGCCTATCCTGTGGAGTCATTGGTGAGGGGGGAGATATTCAGGTCTTTTTAGTAGCAGCAGTAATGTCCAGGTCCAGACTGGAGTAGTAAACTTCCCCAGGATGATTTGCATAGCAGCCAGCAGCAGAAGATTGTTGTTGTGTCTGAGTTCCCAGTTGTGACTGGGTGTGACCGAGTCTGTGTTACAGGGCGTTACGGAAAAAGAGCAAAAGTATGCTCAGAAAACTATCATTTATTAAATAAAAGTAAAAAAAAAGGGGGGGGGGTTAAGTAATGGAAAGTGTGTTTAGGCATAATCCTGGTTGCGTGGTAAAGTGTTTCAGATGATTATCAGTCTAATGGTGGGTTATGGCAAATTTAAAATGTACAGTGAATGATTTGGCTGAAGGCCTGCAGTGCTACTGCGGTTTTCTTCTTTCTACATGTGCTCACAACGTTTTTCGCGTGATCTCCCTCAGACGAAAAGCCGATGAAGGGTGCATCGTGGTGGCAGCGGACACTGAAGATGCCTCCCCATCACGTCGGCCGTGGCCAGCTACCTCTAAAGCGTTCGGTTAGCCGGGAGCGTTACGTGGAGACGCTGGTGGTAGCCGACAAGATGATGGTGGGTTACCATGGTCGCAGGGACATCGAGCAGTACATCCTGGCTGTCATGAATATTGTAAGTTTCACAACACTAAAGATGTACACGCACGGTGCACTGAAAATACACTCTCCCAGCGTCACTGGAATCATTCTTGATGAATAAAGGGGTTAAACTTCTCAGGCATGGCAGACTTATTAAAAGCTTTGTGCCAAGTTTCACACTAAAACAGTTAGACTGAGAACATGTAGGGAAGATGATGATTTGTTTTTTTAGCTTTTCTAAGCTTTCAGCAGCAATCCATCAGCCAGTCATGATTTGGTGACTTGGCATCGTACAAAACAAGGAACAACTTGGAGTCAACGAAGGAAAAAAAAAGATTAAATACTCATTTGAAAAGAGGGGAAACGTCTACAGTGACATAAAATAAGTGTCAATACAATTTGACAGCTAAGCATTAAGTCAGACATAAATTTTTACGCATTTAAGTGTCATAAACCCGATTTAAATGGGAATAAATCAGGTATAGGCTTATCTATTTGCATTATTGTTTAGAGTCATAAAAAAACAAATTTTCAGACTGACTTCATTTCTCTTTGTGGAGGGCACATGCTTGATTCTGACAGGCTCAGGTTGTATGTCATCATCTTCACTATTTATGTCATTCAGGATCACTTCACATGCGCTTAATCCTCTTAAACCTACACACACGTCAGGAATGTGTTTAATGAAGGGTTGGTCAGCCGCTATTGTTACAACGCAGGTTGCATTTGGAGCGTTTCAAAAAAATCACAGAAACCAACTGCATCTCTTTAGTGGAGTGAAGCAAAGTGGACCAAATTACACCAGACACCAGTAATGGCAGGTGTCAGAGTGCAGCTTTAGTGCTAGTAGTGGTTTTTAGCCCTGGTCTTTTTTATTACTGTTGCTGCTTTAAGTCTTTAATAATCTCTGGCACTTGTGGTGTTGTTATGCACTGACTTTAAAGGTCTTTTAAGACTCTCCTACTAATCTTTTTTTTTAAATAGAGTGTTGTAACATAGAATCAGGGATACCCCTCTTAGCCCACTTCTGTTTGCTGCGCTTACAGAAAGATTTTAGCTCAATCAGTTTTTGTTTTTACCTAGTGGTACCTTTTTTCTGTGACTTCTCTTGCCTTTACAAACCTTTATTTGCAGTGGAATACCCATGTGTCTGTTTCTTGTCTTGTCTCTGCTCTAGTGTAATGTGCTCTACTGGTGTATCAGCTGTTTTTAAGACTGGTCTTTTCTTGTTTCCCTGGAGGTCAGGTTGCCAAACTGTTCCAGGATTCTAGCCTGGGGAATGCAGTCAACATTGTGGTGACACGGCTCATCCTGCTCATGGAAGACCAAGTAAAAACTCCTCTCCTGACCTCTCCTCTCTTCTCCTCTCTTCTCCTCACCTCTCCTCTCCTCACCTCTCCTCTCCTCTCCTCGCCTCTCCTCTCCTCTCCTCTCCTCTCCTCACCTCTCCTAACCTCTCCTTGCCTCTCCTCTCCTCTCCTCACCTCTTCTCTCCTCCCCTCACCTCTCCTCTCCTTTCTGTCCAGTCTGCACAAAACTCTTCTCTGAGCGGCGTCTATGCATTCCTTGTTTGTGTCAAATTATTAGCTTAAGACTCCTTTTCCTTCACCACTCCCGGTGGTTAAATGCGTCTTGTGAATAGCGGCTGTAATGAAAGGGACAAGAGGATGTAGGGATGCATGGAAGAAGGTGATGGAAAGGCAGCAAAGTCAGGGAATGAGGGGAGTTTTGTACCTGTCAGACAGAACTGCTTTGTGACTGTCCAGCTTGTTACTGTGGTGAACAATGATCTCTCTGACCACTGCTATGACGTACATTCAGGGCGTATAAAATCTCAAAGTTAGATTTAGACGCTGATGTAAAACACATCAGCGTCTCAATCTGCTTCACCAGAGGAGATGCATAAAACCAAATGTGTTGCATATAAAGCACAAGAGAACACTCTCAGGCTCTATATTCACTAGATTCCTCGCAGTCTGGTCTGTCATTTTACCAGTATTTTCTAGCCGCACTCAGCCAGTCAGATGACAGGTTGACATTTTTCTTTTTTCGTGCAATGTCTCAATAACTTTTGGATGAATTGGCAATAAATTTTTGGACAGACATCCATGAAGCTCAGAGAGTGAATAAAAATTATTTTGGCGATCACCTGACTCTGACCTCTGGTGCCACCAGTAGGTCAGAGTTTTCACTTATCCAGTGTCAACATATACTGGCTCCATGCAGAAGCTGTGTCGAAGCACAGCGTCGTAGAGCAGTTAGCGTGGCTGCGGACTCTTTTTGTCAGAGAGGACACAGAGTGAGGCTCCACACCTGAACGAAAGGCAGGAGTTCAGCTCATAAAAAGTGCATGACCTTACCAGCATAGCTCAGGATATGAATGAGCCTCCTGGCTACCTAGTAAACGGCCCTATTAGCCTGCCATTAACAGCATGTGGTGAGACGGTGTGGCTGGCTCCGTCGTAATCTTGACCTTCTAGCGATTTGACAGATGATTAAAACCGGATTAAAGGGGCATTAAACTGCGGCTTTGAGGTTTCCTCCGTAGATGTCTCGTTAGGGAACATTTATGATTCATACTGTTCAAAATTAGCCTCATAATTTATTTTTTTTTTTTTACCGCTCAGATGTGTTCATCGTCTGAAAGAGTCAAGGAAGTAAATGTTAGGATCGTTAGCGGTGTGCAGCATTAGCGTTGTTATTCTTACTCCGTGGACCGTCGAGGTTGAGGTCGGGACAGGATCGAGGGCAGTCTGAGGCGAGTGGCTCTGTTGCTGGTTTCCAGGTCTGAAAACGGCAAGCTGCCCCTGGAAAGGAAAACCAGGCTAGCAGAGGGCCCAGAAATGAGGGACTGTGGGATGAGGCAATTACTAGTTATGTCACCACATGCATTCCTGGGTTACGAGTTCTCGCCAGCTGTGGCCAGCAGTGCACTCCCTCCGTTCCTTCCCCTCTCTGCACTCTCATAATACTAGAAAGCACCTTCACACTAATCCCACCTTAGACATTAGCATTTTCGATACAGTTGGGGGAAGTTGTATGGGTTTTTTTTAAAGCTTTTTAAGCCTGAAATCCAGATTTAAGGAGTGTGGTCTAATAATGTAGTCTATGCCATTAAGTCTCTTTTATGTAAATTGGAGCAATAAGATAATTCCCTAACTTTTAATATTAAATAAACCGTTTTAAGATCAATCGGATCACCCTAAAAATGTAGTGTCTTGGCTTATGAACAGATAAACTTTTGGAGATGCATGGTTTTCACAGGACTGAAAGACGAACACACTGGGGTTGAGAACAAGCCTGAATCATTGCAATACAGGACAACAGAAACTGGGTTATCATACCACTGTTTGCCTATCATCTGACTGTTGAAATCTCCTCCTTGCTGCAAATGGATTGGCCTTATATTATTAGAGTATCTATGCAAGATAAAGAAAATGCTGTAGTTGTTACCTCTATTCTTTAGTGCTTTAAGATGAATTAAAAAAAGATATATGTAATTTTGTTTTCCTAATTTGCCTTTGGGTCCATGTTTCCATTCTTGTGTCTCTTCCAGCCAACACTAGAGA